>JACYFF010002017.1:7734716-7883356 GCA_017589665.1 Selenicereus undatus | reverse complement strand
TGTTGTTGTTGTTGTTGTTGTTGTTGTTGTTGTTGTTGTTGTTGTTATTATTATTATTATTATTATTATTATAACCTTGCAAAAATTTAATTTTGAGTTATGCAAAATCGTTATCGTTATGAAGCATTTTATTCCCGAACCCAATTTATTTCGGCCGTTTTGAAGCCCAATAAGTTTGCCTATTAATCTAACTAATTACCATGATTAAACTTAACCATAGTTAGCTTAAAAATGTGGCTTTACTAGTTAAAACTCAGCCAAAGAGAGTTAGATTAATCACCATAATACAATTCTATCCAAAGCTCACTTTCTCTCTCCTCTCTCACCTCCCTCATAGCAGCAGCTGGGTAGCCCTTCTTAGGTGTTTTCCGGCCAGCTCTGGTGGTTTTCGACCTACCCCAACATCCTAATACCTCAAGCTATCATCCTCCATCATCAAAGCCCCTAAACCTCATCTCCATCTCAACTTATTTGCAATCAAAGTGAGCAATCTTGAAATTTGATCTTGTTGGTTTTGATTTTTATTTTAGTTTTGATTCTTGTTTTGATGTTTGTGATCATTGATCATGATGTTTTGATAAGAAATAAGAGTTATTTTGGTGTTGATCATGGTGAAGTTGAGCTTGAATCATGCTAGGGTTTAGGGATGATCATGTTCATGCAAGCTTAAGTTAAAATCATGTTTATGGATTGATTATGATGATTATTTTGTATTTGATTTTATAATATTTAGTTTTATTGATGATTATGATGATGTTTTTGGTGATTTGGAATGGTTTCAAGTAAGGATTTATGTGAAAAAGGAAGAGAAGACTAAAACAGTGAGGGCTGAAAATTTCAAGAAAACAGGGCAGACTTTGGCAATAAACTGGTAATGCACGGTCCAACCAAAAATTATGATTTTGGTGGGTAGATATTTCAGTGTGTTAGCTTTCAAAGGGCTCTTGAATCGCCTTAATCCAAGGTTTATGAAAAAAGTTATGGCTGTTTTACCAAAACTGTGCAGATTGGACCAAAAACTGATACACTTGTCTTTTAGCCTGATTCAGGAAACCCTATTGTGGGAATCACATTTTGTGTTGCACATAAAAGTTTTTCGGGACTTCTTAATCTTTTCATATTGGAGTTTTAGGTCTCCATTTGAGGTTTAAGGTGAAAGTTATGAATTTTTAAAGTGAACTGACCTGCTTTGGTGCAAATTGGGCTGTTATTGCAATTTTTGTGCAGCATATAATTAGATGAAAGTTTAGAGAATTTTACTATAGATTGTCCACATTATTTTAAAATTTTATATAATATTTCATGAATTTTGGTTGAGTATTTTGAGTTTGGTGATTTTTGAAAGCATTTTGAATAATTGTGTAAAGAGCAATAATAAAGATTGAGTGAGATTGATAATGCATTCATTTTGTGTATTTGGGCCAAGTAGGGTCATTTAAGGGGGAAATTAATATTCATGGACTTTCATGGATCTTTTAGCTTGATCAATGAGAAAAAAGAAGACAAGTATACAATTTGGGAGCTTGTTTATGAGTTTTGAATTATTTATGGATTTTACAAAGAAAATACAAAGCTTAGTGAGCTTAATAGCTTGTTTTGAGCTCAATGATTTATTTGGGGTGGAATTCTATATCTAATGGATTTATTAATGAAATATGAGAAGTGGAGAGAGTTGTGACTCAGAATATTTATCAGACCAAGTTATTGCAGTTTGTGTTATTTTGAACCAAGATATATTTCTTTAGGCCTCAAACCTTTATTACTTACTCAATTCATAGTGTATCTAATGTATTTTTCAACCCAATTTAGTGTACTCGCTATTATCTTGAACCAAGCTATACATCAGCAAGCCTTAAATCCGTATCAGCAACTTATCTCAGAAAAGGACACAACCACTCCTTCATTGTCACTATCAATGCCTTTTCCTTTGTAATCTCATTTATCTCACTGCGGACTATTTTACTTTCATTTACTTTATATTAAATTTAATTACTTTCACCAATTCAGTTTTGAAGTTATATTGAAATACCCAAGTTATATATACCATTTAATTACTCAATTTCTATTACACATACTTTTACTTACTCAATTATGTGAGTAGAGATCATTTACTGACTACATATACTTACAATGACATTTATGAAACAGAGCCGAGGTCTAGTTATCGTTCCCCGTTATACATAAGTGTTATCAAGTTAGAACATATTTTTCAAGTCAGATGACATTTATGAAACAGCTAACTTTTATCAAGTCAGATGACATTTTTAAAGACTCAAGGTACTTTCATTGCCTGTATCTTTAGAAAGCAGAACATATTTATCAAGTTACAACTCTTAATGAGTTTATCAATGAATCAGTTGGTACAGTGATTTGCCATTTAACCTGTGACCCCGTCAGTTATCATCTATAGGGCGTCGGTCTATCATTTACCCGAGCGGCTTCATGCCAACTCTTGATCGGATTGGCATGTGTACACCTATGTATAGATCATATCATTGCAAGTGGTTCACATCCAGATAATAATGAGCAATTCAGTTTCATATTACTTTCATTTTCATTGTTATTACCAACTAAATGAATTGCAAAGACGAGTACCCATCAACAGTGTTTCTATGCTTATTTTACAATACAGGAATGCATGTACTGAGTTTTTGCTCACATTTTCAAATTGTTTTCATGTTTTCCATTTTAAGTGATGAAGCATCACATGTTTCTCCTTTTGGAAGTCATCATGTGCTCACAGTGGATTTAGCATAGCATGAATGTTGAGATCGACCTCAGGGTCAAGTTGGGTCTATATTCAATATACTTGTGTAGTGTGGAGTGTGAGTTAGCACCTGGTATGATTAAGTCAATGGTATAGAAGTTGAACTATTATGAACTTTGGTCTTGAAGTGTTTCAGTTTACTAGATTTTGTGATTGTGAACATGAGTTGCAAGATTAAATGGTTTCAGTGAGCCTTGTCCTTATCAAGACAGCAGTAGCGCCTTCTATTATTAAGTCTTCCGCTGCAGGTTTTTGTAAATCATGTCATTAGCATTTTGGGGGTGTTACATGGGATGAGCAACCCTTCAGGGTACTTTGAGGGCGAATAGAGGAGTGGTTTGAAAGGGATTTTGACCATTAAGTTGCTTCTCAACTTTGATAGCAAGGCACCACACATCATCAAAGGATAGGTAAGGTTGTAGATCCACCTTGTTAGCAATGCTAGGAGACAATCCCTTGAGGAACCTAGCAATGTTGAGTTTGGGTTCTTCGTCCAAGCCAACCGTCATTTGGAGTTGTTTAAACTCCGTAATGTACTCTTTTACCTTTAGATTCTCTTGGTTGAGAGAGGTAATCTTGAGGTAGATTTCTTTTTTGTAAGAATGGGTAAGGAATCTCTTGTCCCATCTGCTTTTTAAGGTTGGACAAAGTTTTGATTTTGGATTTCGCTTCTCTAGCCCTACTCTTATTTAAGTGCTCATACCATAGTGAAACATGCCCCTTCAATTTAAGATGGCTAACTTGAAGGACTTTTCATTATTATAATCTTTAAGTTCAAAGATCCTCTAAAGGGTTTGAACCCAATCTTTTTCATGATAAGATTAGCATCAAATTCCAGAGCCTCAACTTTAAGATCTCCAACGTCATCCCTTGGATGTCTTCTTCTTTTAGGCCCTCCTTCCTTATCATCAAAGTCTTCATGAGAGGACGAGTATGCAAATTCAATAGGGCTAACATCATATCCTCGTTGGTAAGGGTTTCATTGTGCGGATCGCCTCCCATGTTCAACCTCTTGACTAAACTTTATTACTTGCTCTTGAAGCTCTACAAGAGCCCTACCTATCTCATCGGTTTGCTCAGGAGGAATGCTCTTGGAGTGAGAAGCATCTCTTTCACCGTTCATGGTAGTAATTTGTAAGGTGTAAAAAAGGAGAAAAGGTTGAAAATAGGGGAGGCACGTTCACGCTAGAGGTGGCATACACAAGAGAACAGTGAAAATGAGGGGACATCGTCGTGCTCTATGGCACAGCATCATCATACCTAATCTATGGAACAAGAACAGGAGTGCGGGAAAGGTGGCATCATTCTGCCAAGCAGCACGGGTAGGCCACGTCAAATCTTTGCTTGGGTAGTTTTTGACAGGTTTTTTGTGAAGCCTTTTTATGGAATTTTAGGGATGTATTTGGCTTAGGGATTGTGTTTGGGATATACTTAGGGTTCTTTGTGGACCCATAAGGGTTGATGAAGGTAGGTAAATGAAGGAAAACTTTGAAGAGCTAAGGTGTGGATTTTTTAGGTGAAAATGAAAAGCTAGTGAGGTGTTTGAGTCAATAGAGGTTTTGATTCAATAACCACCCAAAAGAAGTTCTAGCTCAGATACCAAATTAACGAAGATGGTTCCTCAAATTACCAAGATCAAAGATAACAAGGAAAATAATTATACCAACAGATGCTTCTATTGGGTCGAATCTTAATCAATCAATACGATTGTGCGGTTTATGCCCAAGGTAAGATACTAATTATAATTTATTTAATTTCCACCAAAATCCTCTTCTAAAGACTCTTAGCTAGAAAAGAAAAATCCTAAAGGAAAGACTCTACTCACTGCTCTTGATTAAAGAGATAAAGATGTAGAGATTTTAGTGAGAGAAAATGGTCATTTCTCTTTCCATTCAAAATTCAACTCAAGCTAAGTTTACATAGAGCTAATGGGGTCTACAAATACCCAAAATGGGGAGATTAACTATTACAGTAGTCAGGGCAAGCGTACCAATAGGGGGATCATAAATTATCTTAGGAAAAAAATCGGATTACTAAGATAATTGCAACCAAGGTGAGCTGTATTTTTCTGTGGTTCTTCGCCTCATTCTAGAAGGTTTCTAGAAGGCTTTACACCTCCTATGGGGACCCGACCACTTGGTATGTGTAGAATGACTACATGCCAATTAATCTCAAAGATAGCAGATGTATCCTCCTCAATTAAGGCCAAATTTCAAATTACTCTAAAACTAGACTTTTTTGCACACTACACATTTTTGGGCCATTTCTTCTAATCTTGGGAACCAACATCAAATTTTAGCTCATGGGGATAAAATAAACATCCAGGAGTTAGAAAAACTTGGGCTTGCTTTGTTTGGGCTTCGTTACGTAGGATTTTAACTAGACCTAGCTTCAGTAAGACTTCTAATAAACAAACTTGCACTATGTATGTTGGGGTTTTCCTCACTTTAGGGAATTAAAATGCCACCTAACTCAGGATTTTATTACACCATCCTAAAGTTAACTCTCTAAGCCTCCTAACAAAATATAGATCACCCCAATTGGATGCGCGATTGGTTGGTGAGAAGGCAAGTCAAAACTGGGTGAAATACTGGAGTGGTGAACCAGGAAAGTTGGCTTGGACTTTTGTGTGGATGAAAGTGTAGCCAAGACTTGGCTTGGATCTTGGTATGCATCACTTCAGATTCATCACTTTCTTTAGTGTTCTCCCTACCTATGTGATAGAGGTTGGCTATTTCTTCATCTTCCCTTTCACTTTCAGAGCTATCACCGTCACTTCATATTGTAACCATAGCTCTTTTACCTACTTTCTTGGGCTTGAATCTGGTTCTCTCATTTTTCTTTTTGATATTCGGATAATCCTTGATCATGTGACCTGGAAGTCCATGACCATAACTAATGTTTTGGTTAGTGTCAATTTTTGAGGCAAATTTACCTTTGGAGTTTCATTCATTCCTCTTTGAGGTTAATTCCTTCCAAATTCTTTTAAATTATGGATGCTTCTGAAACATCTTTTTGAGTCCTTTGGCTATCATAGCTAATGATTTATCTTCATCATTTTTAGACTTCTCAGGCTACATCTCAATATCATTGAACTTTAGTGCTGGTCCCTGTTGGAGTGCCTACTCTTCAGTTTCTTCTTGCAAGTGAATTTCATGAGTTAGAAGTTTTCCAACATGATCTTCTAACTTAAAGGTTTTTAGATCTTGTGCTTCTTCAATGGTGGTGACTTTGGGTCCCTACTTGCTTCTTGGAAGACATCACATCACTTTTCTCACCACCTCCTCATTTGTGGATGTTTTCCTAAGGACTTGAGGTTATTGATCATCACATCACTTTTCTTACCACCTCTTCATTTGTGTATGTTTTCCTAAGGACTTGAGGTTATTGATCATCTTAGTAAAGCACATATACATGTCCTTGATGGATTCCCCAGGTAGCATCTTGAACAACTCATATTGAGGGACGCAGAGACATAATTTTGGATTTTCAAACTTGATTAGTCCCTTCATAGGTAGTCACCAATGTGTCACAAACTTCTTTGGTTGTATCACATGCAGGCACATGGGTAAATTCGTTAGAGTCCAATTCACAAATTAAAATATTCAAGGCTCTATAAGACTATAATTTTTTGCCACTTTCTCAGTTTATTCATGAGTAAATTCTGATCAGGGCTTTGGAACAATTTTATGTCCTTCCTTCACCGTAGGACAAAGTTGCGCTTAGAGATAATCTCCCAAAGCCAGTGGCGGATCTAGGATTTTCATTAAGGGGTGTTCATCTAAAAATGCATTAAGACATATACGGTAAAAGAAAAATGATACGATGAAATTCAATACTAAAGTAATTTATTATTACGATTGTCATTTATGATGGTCAAGCTTTGAAACTAATACATGTCAATAGAATTTGAGTCAAATATATCTTTATCCAAGTAACAAAGTACCTAATCATTCAAAAAAAAAAAGATCACACATTTAGTCGCAGAGTCTAGTCTTATGATTATTCAAAAAAAACATCACAGTGGAGTTAATTATACATTTAATTAAAGAAAAAGGCAAAAAATATTACGTTTAAAACTAAAAATACTATAGATTCTAATCTACTGATCACAATCAAACACCCAATTAGCAGATATCACACATTAGGGGAAAAAAAGATTGTACAATTAAAGTTTAGAAAAATAAAAAAATCAATTTACATTATTAAACTAGACAAAAATACATTTTTAATCTCGAAAATCAGATAAATACTGCAATATTAGAGAAATCAGAAACTCAGTATAAAACTCACAATTAAACTTGAGAAAGCACATGATTGCTAAAACAATAAAATAAAAGAAAGCCGAAGTGCATCAATTTTAAAGACAATCATGTGAGCAATGTACTGCAAAATCAACCACCAACTTCACCGATTCCATTGGAAGTTGCAAACAAACCTATTCTTGTCTCCAAGTGGCCTTGCCCAATCCTTGGCCACCCAGCGTAGTTAAGCTAATGGCTCTCACATCCTGTCTCTCTTCGAAGACCTTTTTCACTCCTTTGGGGCTTCTGAGTTTGGGAACTAAAAACATGAAGAGTGTTGAGGCCAACTAAAAAGTTCTTTGAAGATAGAGAGAGAAAGAGGTGATTGAGTGATTCATACAGTGAAAGAGGAGCTTAAAGCCTTTAAATGATGTAAGCACTAGTGAGTGAGAGATAGAGAGACACAATTAAAATTTATTTTTTTTTAAAAAAATATTCTTTTAATATCTTACAACTCAGCTCTACATTCATGGTCCTTGATGAAGATCTGCTTAAACCTTTCCAAGAGCAAAGTTAGAACCTCGAAACAAAGGAGGTCTAGTAAAAGAATATTCTTAATCAATTTCAACATTTCTAAAGTTTAAACCCCCAAAAAACAACAATGATAATCCATCAAGGTCATAACTCGAAGCAAAGGTTATCCATCAAGAAAAAGAGATTTTTTTTTGTGGATTTTTTGAGTAAGCTTGTAACAACAGTAATCAAGAGAGATGTATATATAGACTAAAGGTTTAAGCACCACATAGATTAAATTCAACCCACCAAATTCCTCTCCTAAAGGCTCTTAACCACCAAAGAAAAATTCTAAAGGGAAGACTCTACTCACCACTCTTAATTAAGGAGATAAACATGTAGAGATTTTAGTAAGAGAAAATGGTCATATGCCTTTCCATTCATAAGTCAACTCTAGATTGGTTTATATGGAAGTATTGGGGTCTATAAATACCAAAAATGGGGAGGGATTAGCTGTTACAATAGTGGGGCAAGTGTACCAATAGGGAAATCACAAATTATCTTAGAAAAGTAAATAAAATTACTAAGATAATTACAACCATGGTGAGTTGTACTTTTTCAAAATTCTCCCCCCTCTATCTAGAAGGCCTCTAGAAGGCTCTAAACCTCCGATGGGGGTCCTGCTACTTGGAAAATCTTCCTTGGTATGTGTAAAATCACCATATGCTAATTAATCTCAAAGATAACAACCGTATCCTCATCAATTAAAGCCAAATTTCAGTTTAGGCTAAAACTGAAATTTTGTGTACACTCTATATATTTAGGTCATTTCTCCTAATATTAAAATCCAATGCCTAATTTTGGTTTATAGGGACAAAATAAACATCTTAAGGAATAAAAAACTTAGACTTGCTTTGTTTGGGCTTCGTTAGATAGGATATTAACTTGACCCAATTCAGCAAGTTTTTCAATAAAAATCAACAATATACAAGTTCGGCTTTTTATCATTTAGGGGATCAAAATGCAACGTAACTTAGGATTTATTACATGAAACTAAATTTAACTACCTAAGCTTCTCAAAGAAGCATGGATTGCCCCAATTGGACATCGACAGGGTAATGAGAAGCCAAGTCGAAATTGAGTGATATGCTAGAACGACGACCAACTTGACTAAGGAAAGTTGACCTGGGTTTTGGTGTGGATCAGGGAGTACCCAAGACTTAGCTTAGGGCTTGGTATCATCACTTGTACCTCGTAAACTAGATGAAATAGAATAAATAAATTATTTCATCCTAAACTAATTTACTGCAATGTTGCAAACCAAACCTGTCCTTGACGCTTTATGCATCAAACGCCCCTTCTTCGAAAGGATTTGCCCACAAATCCTTGTGATTGGAACCCACGGATCCCAATCTTGACAACTTATTGTACCCCTTAGGAAAATTCATTGGGCTAAGAGTGCCACCCTTCTGAAACACATAGGGGTTGTTAAAGCCTTTAGGAGATACACTAATAGGATGAACAATCCTTCCAACATTCATGAGACTATTGAAAGTCTTAATATAATCATCACAACTTAAACCAAGAGAGATTTCCTTATTATTCACAAGCTTCACTTGTGGAGACTCACTTTTAAGGGCAAAGTAGTTGAATGTTCTTTGTGCTAACAAGAGTGAGAGTTTCACATTTGGTTTGGAAGTACAAATGATTTTGATGTATATCAAGTAAAGAGTGCAACAACCACATGAAAAAAATAAGAGAGAATTCAAGTTGAAGGGAAGACACAAACTGAATCAAGAAGAAGAATGCAAGAGCTTGGATAATCAAGTGACCTTGCAAGGGATAATCCGGAGAGCCACCCTTGGAGAACACTTGGGCAATCCTCTGTAGATCAACTAGCGACTGAATTGAATCACTTTCTAGTTGAGATAAAAAGGACCTAGAGACCCACTTGAGTTGCCAAGCTCAAGATACACATTAGGAGTTTTAATGAAGAGAGTTTTCTAACTCACAATGCTCATGTATTTCAAAAGTGATTACAAAGGGGGGCCAAGGATGGTTTTGTTCAAGCTTAGTCGAGTTCCCCCTCTCTCTCATGCAGAAAAATCAAAACTAAGTACATGTGGGGAAGAGTAATTACATCCCATCATCCACTATTAGCTTAACACCTCATTACTAGCTTAGTCCACCTCATTAGGGATCATGATGCCTCCCAAAATGAGTTGTCAAGCTGACAAGGGTCCTAAAATGCAGCAAAATAGATCAAATCAGCAAGTGGAAAAGCAAAACCCAAGGCAAAGTACTCCCTTGTACCGGCTAGCTTGTAACCGGTTAAAGGGGAATTTTTGTTGTCTTTTTGGCCGGTTAATAGCAACACAAGGGGGTGCTTTTGGTGGGATTTGAATCCATGACTTGATAAATACTTATGTCCCCTTTCATGCCTTAAAAACTCAGAAAGAATGGACCTAATTTGCTGGCCCAAAACTTCTCCCATTTCGGGTTGTGCTAGATTGGCGCCTACACTGCAGCACTTTGGGAAACTTGCTGTTTGACCCACCAAATGATCTCCAAACCCTTTGCAACTTGTTTTATTGGATTCCTAACATCTTAAACTTAAATAGAGGGGGTAATGCAGTCAATCATCCCCTCACCTTCAAGTCCCAAAATATGCACAAAGTTGGGCCAATTTTCGGATGTTTCTGCCCAAGTTCTGTCCGAGTGTTCCAACGTGCTTTTGACCAAGGCATGAATTTTTTGGACCTCATTAGGGATTGGATGGATGTGGGGAATAGTTGGTTGCTCTTTTGAAGCTTGGTCTAGATGGTCCCCATCATTCTCCCCGGCTTGATTTGAGTTTGACCTCAAACTCAGCATCTCCTCTTCTTCATCATAGTAAGGGCTTAAATCAGCTACATTGAAGGTAGCGGATACCCCATACTCACCAGGAAGGTCCACCTTTTAAGCATTTGGACCAATCTTCTCAAGGATCTCAAATGGTCCATCTGACCTTGGCATTAACTTTGATTTGCGCTTACTTGGGAACCTCTCTTTTCTCAAGTGAATCCACACTAATTCCCCGGGCTGAAAATGAGCTTCTCTTCTCTTCTTGTTGGCATAGGACTTAGCTTGCTCATTTGACTTCTTAATTCTCTCCCATACCTTGGCATGGAGCTCTTGAATCTCTTTGGCTCTCTTCTCGGCCTCCCAACTGAATTTACAGGGATTGGAGATGGGCACAAGATCAAGGGGAGTCTGTGGATTACTCCCATACACAACTTGAAAAGGGGAGAGACCCGTGGCCTTACTTGGAGTTCGGTTGAAGGCAAACTTGCATGACAAAGTAGCTCATCCCATCCTTTGATGTTCTTCTTCACCAAGGTTCGAAGAAGAGTGCCCAAGGTGTGGTTTGTGACCTCCGTTTGGCCATCCGTTTGAGGGTGGCAAGAGGTGCTAAACTTGAGTAAGGTACCAAGCTTTCACTATAGTGCTAGCCAAAAGTGGCTAAGAAACTTAGTATCACGGTCGAACACCATGCTTCTAGGAATGCCATGGAGTCTCACTATCTCCTTGAAATAGAGATTGGCCACTTGTGTTGCATCAAAGGTAGTGTGACATGCCACGAAGTGAGCCATCTTTGAAAACCTATCCACCACCACCATGATGGAGTCTTTGTGCCTTTGAGTCTGTGGCAACCCCATGATGAAGTCCAAGCTAACATCTTCCCAAGGCCCTTGAGGAACCAACAATGGAGTGCAGAGGCCTTGAGGCCGAATGTGATCCTTGGTAAGTTGGCAAGTAGAGCATCTTTTGATGAAATGCTCCACATCGCTTGACATCCTTGGCCAAAAGTAATGTTCCTTGAGCATGGAACATGTCTTCTTAATTCCAAAATGACCGGCTAGGGCCCCTCCATGAAGCTCTTGAATCAAAAGCTCTCTAAACCCACATTTGGGAATACATAGTCGGTTCCCTTTGAAGAGGAAACCATTCTCAAGGTGGAAGGATCCATGGGCATGGTTAGAACAATCTTCAAGGATAGCCTTGAAGTCTTCATCTTGGGCATACAAATCTTTGATGCACTCAAACCCAAGCACCTTGGATTCAAGAGTAGAAAGCAATAAGTACCTCCTAGAGAGTGCATCGGCCCCTTTGTTCAATTGGCCGGCCTTGTGGTGGATCACAAAGTGGAAAGATTGTATGAACTCCACCCACTTAGCATGCCGTGGGTTCAGCTTATGTTGGCCTTGGATGTAGTTAAAGGCTTGGTGATCCGTATGGAGGATGAACTCACCTCCTACCAAATAGTGCCGCCAATGCTCTAATGCCCTCACAATGGCATAGAACTCCTTGTCATATGTTGAATACTTCCTCTTGGCATCGTTTAGCTTCTCACTAAAATAAGCAATGGGCCTCTTCTCTTGTGATAATACGGCCCCTATTCCAACCCCGGAAGCATCACACTCAACTTCAAAGATTTTTGAAAAGCTAGGAAGTGCTAGAATGGGAGCACTAGTTAGCCTTTCTTTGATTTCTTCAAAAGCAAGTTGACCTTGTTTGCTCCATTCAAAGTGTTTCGCCTTGAGGACCTCGGTCATGGGAGCCATGATTGAGCTAAAATTGCTCACAAATCTTCTATAGAAAAATGCCAAACCGTGGAAGCTTCGGACTTGGTGGATGGACATAGGAGTAGGCCACTCTCGAATGACCTTGATCTTTTCTTCATCAACTTGGATACCCTTGGGCGAAACCATGTACCCCAAAAACTTCACTTGGGAAGAGAAGAATTGACACTTCTCTAGATTGCCAAATAGTTGTTCTTGAGCCAAGACACTCAAGACCTCATGTAAATGCTCATAGTGCTCCTCCTCTCCACGGCTATACACCAAAATGTCATCGAAATATACAACAACATACCTCCCAATAAATGGCTTGAGAACTTGGTTCATAAGCCTCATGAATGTGCTAGGTGCATTGGTCAAACCAAAGGGCATGACAAGCCACTCACTCCCTCATAGATGCGGATTTGATAATACCCACTTCTAAGGTCAATCTTGGAGAAGATAGTGGCACCATGGAGCTCATCAAGAAGGTCCTCCAATCTTGGAATGGGATAGCGGTATTTGATGGTGATCTTGTTTATGGCCCTACTATCCACACACATCCTCATGGACCCATCCTTATTAGGTACAAGCAAAGCCGGGACGGCACAAGGACTAAGACTCTCACGGATGAGGCCCTTGGATAAGAGGTAATCCACTTGCCTTTGTATCTCTTGTGTCTCTTGAGGGTTCATGCAATAGGCCGGCTTGTTTGGTAATGTGGCCCCGGGAAAGAGGTCAATCTTGTGCTGGATTGATCTTTGAGGAGGTAGGCCGTGGGGAGTTTCTTGTGGAAAGACATGGGAAAAGGCTTTTAGGAGGGGAGCAAGTAAGGGATGGGAAGAATCCCTCACCTCGGCCGGTTCTTGGCCTAAGAGAATCCACTCTTTGAAGGCATCAAATTCATGGAGTTGTGAGTGGAGTAAGGTAGTAAGGAAGACATCCAACTTGGGATTGTCTTGGGGCTTCCTTTGTGAGCTAGGCTTAAGGGGAGTAAGGGTGATTTTCTTGTGGTCTTTAGTGAAGGTGTAGGTGTTCAACCGACCATTATGCATAACACTCCTATCAAAGAGCCATGGGCGGCCCAAAAGGACATGGCAAGCGTCCATGGGCACAATATAACACCGTACTTCATCCTTGTAACTTTTCCCAATGGACAAAGAAAGTAAGCATCGAGTAGTGATTGGTAAGCCCTTACCTTGGTTGAGCCATTGAATTGTGTATGGACTTAGATGAGGTGAAACCGAGAGCTTAAGCTTGTCGACCATGGTTTTGGAAGCCACATTTGCACAACTCCCTCCATCAATAATGAGGGAACATACCTTCCCACCCATGGTGCATCTAGTGTGGAGGATGCTCTCCCTTTACTCCAAGTCCTCTTGAGAGGCAATCCCACTCAAGGCTCTCCTTATCACTAGCAATTCACCTTTATCCGGCCCCTCTTCTATTTCCTCCAAAGTTTCGGTCATGTACACTCCTCTCTCCTCTTCCTCCCTTTCCTCCTCATCTTCTAGCTCCTCTAAGGAAGCTTGATAATCGGCCAAAGTGACCATCTTCTTGTTTGGACATTCGAAAGCATAGTGCCCAAGACCTTGGCATCTAAAGCACCGAACCTTGCTAAGGGGCTTTGGTGGGGGCTTTGATGGTGTTTGTGGGGCTGCATTTTGAGGGGGTTTCGGGTTTGAGATGGTGAAAGGTTTTTGAGGGGTGTATGGGGGTCTTTGAAAACCGTATGGTCGTGGGGTGGGTTTGGAAATGGGATTCTTGCCTTTGAGTTTCTTTTGCATTTCAACCTTGTGAGCTAAAGCACTCAACTCATCAAGGGAAGTGTAGGGATGCAATTCAACAACATTAGCAATTTGCTCATCAAGACCACTCAAATAACGGATTAAAGTTTGGGAATCATTTTCCCTCAAATCACACTTCAAAAGAAGTTGTTCAAAGTCCCTAGTGTACTCCTCTACACTCTTAGAACCTTGTTTGAGATGGTGGAGTTTGAGGAAGTTATCTTGAAGGTAATGTGGGGGGTAAGAACTTGGCCTTTAGTTTGGATTTCATTTGCTCCCAAGTTTTGATCTTACTTTTCCCTTTTCTCACCCTCTTGGTCACGACATTGGACCACCAAGTTGATGCATACTTCCTAAGTTTCAAAGCAATAAGCTTTACCTTTTTATCTTCCGGTATGTCTTTGTATTCGAAGACCCTTTCCACAGTTTGTAGCCAATCCAAAAAGATGTCTGGATTGAGTTGGCCCTCAAAGTCAGGAAGGTCTACTTTGAAATCATTGAGACTCCGGTCTTGAGGCCTAGGGTGCCTCTTTGTTCTCCTTGCATAAGCATCCTCTTCATACTCACCAAAAGGATTGCTCTCATCCTCTGATGCTTCGGACTCCAGTTGCTTACTTGTGCTTCTTGAACTCCATAGACCTCTTCTCTTTTCTTCCATGAGTTGGCCTAGTTATTGTTGCACAAGCTTGAGTTGAGCCGCCATTTCGGCCTTCTCTCTAAGGGCTTGTTCAGCCACAGCTTCGGGGGTAAGACTAGAGGACATGGTGTGGGCTTGGGGATGAGAAATGGTGGAGGAGAGACGAGGGTAGGGTGGCACGGTCGTGCGTGGTGGCATTGTGAGGCCGTGCGGGTGTGTTGGAATGGGGTGCAGTGTGCCGGGTTGTGGCACGGTCGTGCCGGGGTGGCACGGTGTGACTGTGCTACTTTTCTAGCTTGGCATGGTTAAGATTTTGTGGGGGTTGTGTTTGAGTTGTCTTGTGGTGCTAGTGGTTGGATATGTGTTTGGGTGATGAGTAGGGCAGCTTGGCCAAGAAAGTAGCCTAGGCTCTGATACGAATTTGATGTATATCAAGTAGAGAGTGCAACAACCACATGAACAAACAAGAGAGAATTCAAGTTGAAGGGAAGACACAAACCGAATCAAGAAGAAGAATGCAAGAGCTTGGATAATCAAGTGACCTTGCAAGGGATAATCCGGAGAGCCACCCTTGGAGAACACTTGGGCAATCCTCTTTAGATCAACTAGCGACTGAATTGAATCACTTTCTAGTTGAGATAAAAAGGACCTAGAGACCCACTTGAGTTGCCAAGCTCAAGATACACACTAGGAGTTTTAATGGAGAGAGTTTCTAACTCACAATGCTCATGTATTTCAAAAGTGATTACAAAGGGGGGCCAAGGCTGGTTTTGTTCAAGCTTAGTCGAGTTCCCCCTCTCTCTCATGCAGAAAAATCAAAACTAAGTACATGTGGGGAAGAGTAATTACATCCCATCATCCACTATTAGCTTAACACCTCATTACTAGCGTAGTCCACCTCATTAGGGATCATGATGCCTCCCAAAATGAGTTTTCAAGCTAACAAGGGTCCTAAAATGCAGCAAAATAGATCAAATCAGTAAGTGGCAAAGCAAAACCCAAGGCAAAGTACTCCCTTGTATCGGCTAGCTTGTAACCGGTTAAAGGGGAATTTTTGTTGTCCTTTTGGCCGGTTAATAGCAACACAAGGGGGTGCTTTTGGTGGGATTTGAACCTATGACTTGATAAATATTTATGTCCCCTTTGATGCCCTAAAAACTCAGAAAGAATGGACCTAAGTTGCTGGCCCAAAACTTCTCCCATTTCGGGTTGTGCTGGATTGGCGCCTACACTGCAACACTTTGGGAAACTTGCTGTTTGACCCACCAAATGATCTCCAAACCCTTTTAAACTTGTTTTATTGGATTCCTAACATCTTAAACTTAAAGAGAGGGGGCAATGCAGTCAATCATCCCCTCACCTTCAAGTCCCAAAATATGCACAAAGTTGGGCCAATTTTCGGATGTTTCTGCCCAAGTTTTGTCTGAGTGTTCCAACGTGCTTTTGACCAAGGCATGAATGTTTTGTAACTCCTTAGGTCTTGGATGGATGTGGGGAATAGTTGGTTGCTCTTTTGAAGCTTGGTCTAGATGGTCCCCATTAGATATCTTCGTGGAGCTTCAATTTTTGTGGGGTTTAAGGTTGAGGGGAATTCAGGAGATTGAGAGTGATCGAGATTTTGGACTTAGAAGTTAGGTCTCTTATGAAAGAAAATCTTGGAGCCAAATTTCATGTTCTCCCAAAAAATCAGATACTAAGCATCCATAGGAAACACATCATAGATAGCCTCATTCCTCAATTTGCTCATTGAAAACAAAAGTAGAGCTTCCTTAGTGATATTCACCTCAATTCTAAAATTGGGACAATGGAGAGCATAAGAGTGAGATTAAGGGACAATCGGTCACACAACTTACAAGTTGGACTTTGATTCAGCTTCTTTCTCTTCAAGATGCAAAAGGATCTCATTTTCTTGCTTGACCTCTTCTTAACCCACACTAGGCTCCTCTTCTTTTTGAATTTGAACTTGAACCTTTGTAGTTTATTCAAAGGAAGGAGCTAGTGTAGAATTCATTTAAATGGGAGCATTAAGGGAGCTCTCATCTTTGGCCAAACTTTCTCTTTCTCTTTTCTCATCGAAAACCACAGTAAGCTCATCATATCTCCTTGTTGGAGCTTGATCTCTTTGCGAGGAGCAATGAGTCTTTCTTTCGTGAGCTCTTTATCAAGGAGTATATCTCGGAAGAATCTGCCACCCATGTATGATTTGAGCCAATTCCAAGTCTTGATTCTAGGCTTGCGTTGAAGAGCTCTCTCTCTCCTAAGGTATTTAAGCCAATATTGGGCATAACCTTGGAGTTTTTGAGTAGCTATGATGAAGCTCTCTTCACCCGAGCATCCTTTTGCCTCAAAATAGTCTTCAAGTATTGGAATCCATCTCATATAGATGGTAAAATCCAAACTAATACCATCAAAGTAAGGAGGCTCTTTCATGGCCTTTTTCATATGAGTCACTTGCTCGCTAAGCTTCCTTACTTGAGCTTGAAGCTCAACAATGACCCTATCTATCTTATTGGATTGATCAAGAGGAATGTTCTTGGAGTGAGAATCATCTCCCTCGTTGATCATAGCTTGGTAGTAATTATAAGGTGAGAAGAAGGAAAAATAATGGAAACAGGAAAAGCACGGACATGCTAGAGGTGGCACAGACAAGACAACAATGAAAAAAAAAATAGGCACGATCATGCTTTGTGACACGGGGTGGTTGTGCCAAATTTCTAGGTCAAAATTTCAAAGTGCAGGATTTCGGCATGGGTGTGCCAAGTGGCATGGGATGGTTGTGCCAAATTTTTATTTTCGTGTTTTGATGGTTTTGGGTTCTTGTTATAAAGTTTAAAGTAGTGTTTGGGTTAGGGATTCTGTTTAGGCTATAATTAGGGTTCTTCATCGACTCATGAGGATTGATAAAGACAGGTAAATGAAGAAAATTTTGAAGAGCTAAAGTGTGGAACTTTGGGATGAAAATGACAAGGTAGTGAGATGTTTGAATTAAGGAAGGTTTTGATTCAATAACCATCCAAAAGAAGCTCCAGCTCTTATACCAATTTCATGTGGAATGGAATCCTCAAGCTCCCAAGATCACAAACAATAAGGAAATTAAACACTACAAATGATGCTTCTTTTGGATTCAATATCAAACAATCAATAAGATTGTTATTTTTGACCCACAGTTAAGGAAGAAAGTCTAAAAGCTTGAAGAATATCAACCAATTGCTCACAAACCCCTAAAAAACAACAATGATAATCCAACAAGGTCACAACCCAAAGCAAAGATTATCCATCAAGCAAAATAGATTTTTTTGTGGATTTTGTTTGAGTAAGCTAGTAACAACAATAATCAAGAGATATATCTAGGCTAAAGGTTAAAGTACCACCTAGATTGAATTTAACCCACCAAATTCCTCTCTTAAAGGCTCTTAGCTACTAAAGAAGAATTCTAAAGGAAAGACTCTACTCGCCACTCTCGATTAAAGAGATAAAGATGTATAGATTTTAGTGAGAGAAAATAGTCATATGTCTTTCCATTCATAATTCAACTCTAGATTGGTTTACATGGAGGCATCAGGGTCTATAAATACCCAAAATGATGTTACAATAGTGAGACAAGCATACCAATAAATGAATTATAAATTATCTTAGGAAAATAAATCAACTTACTAAGATAATTACAACCAAGATGAGTTGTATCTTTGCAGGATTCTTCCCCCTCCTTCTAGGAGGCTTTTAGAAGGCTTTACACCTTCAATGGGGGGTCCCACCAATTGGAAATCTTCGTTGATATGTGTAGAATCACGCTATGCTAATTAATCTCAAATATAACAACTGTATCCTCCTCAATTAAGGCCAAATTTCAGTTTAGTTCAAAACTAAATTTTTGTGCACACTGCACATATTTGGGTCATTTCTTGTGTCCTACCATATGCTTTAGCTATACGCCTATACCTTTTATAGATTTAAATACTTCTTAACCATTGGAGCAGTACTTGCCAATTCTTCGATGTATTATGTCCAGAATGTCTCTTATTCGAACCTTGATATTTCCCAAATTGGCTCTTGATTGACCAAAATGATGGATCTTAATTGTTGAGAGAACGATATGATCTCCACATATGTCACTGAAATCAATCAAAATCATTTACAAATGAACTCAAGATTGATTTAATACACCTTTCCTAAATAGAATCAAATAAAATCTTTACAAGATCTTGGATGTTAAGTAGGGATATATTGTATTACAAAAATAGAATTCATTTAGACGTGAATGAGAAATTCTTTCCAAAGCAATATATCTCAAGAATAAAATAATATCGCATATAAATCATTTTTCCCAAAAAGTGTTCTACTCATACCAAAGTCAGAGATTATGACTTTGACATTGGATTCTTGTAGAGACAAAATGAGTTAGCATAACATAATTCAATATATTTGAGTTGAGCTTTTGTCTTTCACTCAAAACATCCAATGTCTTTGAGTTGTAACATTCAAGCAGTCAATGACTTTGTCATTGACATTGAGGGAGTTTTTAATATCCACAAAGGTTTTCACGAAGCCAATGCATAACATTGGGTAATCAATTAGAAGAAGCATGGGAGGAAAAGGGGGGTGGCACCTCAGGTTGCTTCTTGAAGTCAAACTTTGTAGGGATATACCTAGTATCTTCATTACTTCCAACAGAAAGCTATAACTAGCTATGGCAAGGCCATTGAGTGAAAAGATTAGTAAAGAGCAATTTCATAGTTCCTCACCTCTTATTATACACATCTATAGTTCAAGGAAGTAGTGATCTACATCTTACCTTCCTTTCTCGAGATGCTCACAAATAAGACATAGGACTAAATGTTTGGGGTGTACTAGACCCGACTAATGGAAAGATGACACATGTTAGCCCTTTTCAATCTAGCTAAAACTAGAGAAGCCGAAGATGGTTTGGGGTCAAGAAGAATAAGGGGTGAAATTACCATTCTACCTCTCAGAAGTGAGACAACTGCTTTGACATTGGGCACCAAACCCTGGGATATAAATACCCCACACCTACCAACTTTATAGCAAGACCTCATCATTCTATGAGAATACCTCGCATCATATTTCGCAAAAAACATTATCAAATTTTCTCTACCTTTATTCTCTCCTTCTTCTAGGCTTCCTCCAATTAGTGATTGGCGCATTGAATGCATCTTCCTCGGGTCAAACCTGGGGTCGACCTTTTTTGTCGGTCAACACACCACCTATCTTCGAGGGTTAGAGAGATCCACATCCATAAGTTCGTGCTTCCCTATCTTGCTCACCTAAGTTTCTTCGGAAACTATTATTATTATTATTGTTGTTGTTGTTGTTGTTGTTGTTGTTGTTGTTATTGTTGTTGTTTTTGTTATTGTTATTATACCAAGACAAACTCTTACCTTCTATTATCACATGTCAAATTCTCACAATTTTCTTATGTGGCATTTATAATTAATATTTTTTCCTCTATTACAAGCCTCTTAGCATAATACTTACTATAATATTAAACGAAAAAGTTCTTACATAACCGAAACATTGAAATCATGGGGCTATTAATTTAGCATATTTATGGTGTTTTTAGTATATTATCATTATGAGATGAATGAAAAGATGAAAGAATCCAACATTAAAAATGTAATGTGTATAAGAACAAACTATTTAATCGTGGTTCTTTACTATAGTTTTCAAGTGCATTCAATTTATTTGACAAAAAGACAATGCACAATTTTGTATTCTATTTCTATGTTGTTAACTATCATAATCAAGTTCCAGAAATTGGATAAAATAACTAGGTTTACCAGCTAACGGTCAATCCATCCAACACACAGGGTTGCCCAATGCTAGTTAATCCTCCGTCTTATTATTAATATTACTCCTATTATTATACCTGAATTACAAAGTAGTAGAATTATTTGTTCATAAACCTTTTAAATATTTGATAAACACCTGTTGAGAGAAGAGAAACCAAATCTAGAGATAGAAACAACGATGGAAGTGAAATCAAAAGGGATAATTTGAAGACCCTCCCTAATGTATACTAACCCTAGAAGTAGAGAGCCCTCTTGAGTTTTGTCCCCCCAATGCCAAATCCCCATTTCAATTTCCTTTCCCACTTACCTCGTCGACAACACCACCTGCAGTAAAAACAACTCTTTTAGGCGGGAGAACTCGTCCCCCAAAACCCATTCCTCCGTCCCTCCCTCTCTTTCTCTGTCTGTATCCGACCTGCAATTTCTCTCTCTGCATTCGACAATGGCGGACAAGAAGCCAAGGGACGAGGCCATTACTTTCGACGAGGCTGAAGAATCGCTCGAGGTTTCGCGCCGTACGCTTCGTCGCCGATGGGAACTCGCCTCTGTCCTTAATTTCTTAAGTGTACGATCCTCTCTCTCTCTTTCTCTCTTTCTCTCTCTCTCTCATTGATGGTGGTTGTAGGTGTTTGAGCCGGTAATAGGAGACGAACTGAAAATGTCAGCGGAGGCGATCGAGATGGCTTTGATAAACGCAAATGCTTCACTTGCTAAGCTTCATGTCGCCCTGCTCAAGGTAACTCTCTCTCTCTCTCTCTCTTCCTCGTTCATTATTGCTTTCATTTGCTCGTCCAAGACAGAGCAATTTTTAGACTTTTACGGAAAATGATGATAATGACTGTGTCCGTGTTAGAGTAGCCTAACATGTACATGGCCTTTCCCGTGATGAGTTTTGGGGCCATTTCCGGAGACCCTAAAGGATAATGTATTGTCTAAAAGGTCACCGTATAGCTAATGAAGTGGTTGTATTTGTAACTTAATAGAGGATAATAGAGGATATTGTATACCAAAATTTTTATATTCAATTTGTTCGGACATCAGTAGAAATTTCCCCTGCCAGTTATTTCAGATTTTTGGAAAATGTTCCTGTGGGAAAGATTCAGTTTTGGGTTGAAGCAATTAAAGTTTTAAACTGTTATATTCAATGTAGGAAGCAATGGTTTTATTGGTTGATTCTTTGTCCCATGAAAACCAGTATATATATGTCTGGTAACTTGCTGATCTTTTAGCTGACGAATCCATGCATTCTAAAGAGTGTGAATGGATAAAATAAGTGCGTTCTTCATTTTTGTCAACATTACTTACACCTCCCCCCCCCCCCCCCAAGGTCTACCAGTCTAATTTTTATTCTCATGTAATTTTGGTGGTTGTTTCAATTATTGATATAAAACCATCCCATCTCATCTCTAATCTATTTGCTTCCACTGAAGTTTCCCCTGTTTGTCATGTGTTTTTTGTGATCTTGTCTTCTTCTTTTAGATAGATTTAATCCCTCTTCCCTTCCTCCTTTTTTTTTTGGGGGGGGGGGGGTTATATCTGTTCTTGTTGTCAAATATATGGCTTCCTTGATGATGGGTGCATGTCTCGGTTATGGCTGTGGAAGATTAGTGCTTAACTGCTGGGGATGGGTATCCGTGTTGTTTACACCTGTGTATTTTGAATGGTCTGCTCAATTTTGGGCCATGTATTCTTTTGGTGTAACTAACTAATCCATCTATCTCATGCTTAGATGTCTCAGGATGACAGCTTGTCCTCTTTTCATATTGTAGCAGTATCTACAATCTCTTTTCTTATTGTAATCCATCATTTATCATTGAAAGTGGATATTTTTGTTAACTGTAATTTGGAGTTCATCCTGTTCACCCAAAAGGGGGGAAAAGACTGTGTTTACCTTATAACTTTTTGGCATCATATCTGCGATGACATTGTAGTTATATCTACATTAAGCTTCTCATTCAAACTGAACAGACTAGTTCACAAGTGTACTTACCTTTCCCTGTGACTTTGTGGTAACATATTGTGACTAATGTGACTAAGCTTCTCAGACAAAATGAGTACATTCATTGTATTTTAGGTTCAATCTAGGCTTATTTTGAGGGGTGATAAAGCTTATATTGTTGGTTAATAAGACGCTTCCTGTTGCATGCTTGATTACTGTCATGCGTTCTTTTTAATTTTTCAGTGTTCTCGTGTCCAGGGAATACCACCTGTTAGTAAGAATTTGTCCAAGCCTGATGGGTGGGTGACAATCCTTTGTAAAAAGCTTGCTGAATGGTGGCCCTGGGTAAGCATGGTTAGCAAGTAAAGCCTACACCTCTTTCATTCATTGTATGGGTTTGTAAATCTTCTACATTTTGTTGGGACTGTTGTGTAGGTTGCTGAAGGAGAGCTTCCCCTGACTGCTGCAAAAGGGTGCCATATCTTGCTTTTTTATTCAGTGCTTGTCCCTGTTGTTTTATTTTGATGAATTCTCATCGGTGAGGAAACTACTGTCTGTTATGCAGAGAAGAAATATCTAAATACAAAAAACTCGATCCAAGCATTCGTTTGCAAATGTTAAAGGCATTGTGTGAACTCCGAACTGAGGTGATGGATATAGTGCTAAGTTTCTGGGTTCCCCCCCACCCCAAATTGTGGTGCTGTCATCTATATTTTCATTTAGGTGTGCAAAATTTCTGGCTGAGTTGTCTTGTTCTTTTTAGCAGTTTAACCTTTGTGTGTGCGCGTGTGTGTCCCATCTCTAATGTAATTCTTGTTCAGCATGGTTAGCAGGATACCATATGAAGAAATTTCACGTTAGGGTCTGAAATTTTTAACAAATTGATCTGTTCTCTTTGCTTATAGCAAGATGATCTAGTGTCTTATATCAATGATGCACTGAAGGAAGGAAAACAGCCTTCGCATTTTAGAAAAGATAAGATTTGTGAAGATGGAACTGGAATTTCTTACTGGTATGTTCTTCTCTATATATTAATTTTAAACAATTTTGAGCATAGAAGTTGTTGATCTGTTCTTTCTATTGGTAGGTATGATGGAAATTCAGTTACTGGTCATAGGCTGTACAGGGAAGTAAAGAAATCTGTCTTCAAGCCAAAGCATAAGGGAAAAGGCTGTTTGGATCCGCCAAGCACTATAGAGTGGGAGACTCTTGCAACCAATCTTGATGAATTCCGTGAAGTTTTGGTCTGCAACAACTGTCCATGTATTGCACAAAGAAATCCTAGTTCTCATTTCACACCTGCTCACCATCTTCCCATTAAATGCAGGATCAATTTTCATCTCGCAAAGTTGGGGTTGAGGTATCCGTATGTAAGACTATTGAAACTGAAGTCATTCCTGTGCTTGAACAACAGCGGAAGGTAAGCTTCTCATATTTCCTTAGTTTGCTAATGTTATTTGTCTAACATTATCCTGGTATCTGCTGATACGCTGTTTCTTGTTCCCCCCTCCCCCCACCCAATTTCAGAAGAAAGAAAGGGCTTTGAAACGACAACAAAGACAGGATGCTCTTTTGAATGGTTACCAATCCTTTGCAGTTGGAGTTACGCGTTCTTGTCGTGCTAGAAGACCAGTCAGCTACACTTTTGGTATGCTTTGGAATCTAGTGTTCTGTAAGAGCTTGCTTGAGTTTCACAATTGACATTCCATTATAGGATGAATAATTACAATTGCTATTTGAGCTGAACAGTTCTAATGGTTTTTGTTGGTTAGTAGCCAGTGATATAGGATATAGCACAACAAATAAGGAATCTTGTATGGTACTATACAAGAATAACCCTCTCCTCTCCGGAGCAGAAGGCTCTTATATAGGGCTGATTTGGGATAGCTCATGCTTGTAACCTTATCTTCATTGTCGCAGAGTTTTGGTTTATCTGGATACCGAAGGCATGGGCCATGAGCACAAGTATGCTTGAGGTTAAATGTCTCTAAATATAGAAATAGGTGACTAAGCATATAGAGCTAATTGGGCTTGGGCGTGCTTTAGCTGTGTTGTGCTTTATCTGGTTCGAGTGGCATGTTTCTGCTTTCTCAGAATTGTCTATTCTAGAGCTAAGCAGTGCATGGATCATGCATGGGAAGCTGGCTTCTGTTACTTATCTGCCTTCATATGGGTGTCCTTTGGGGAAATCTTATTCATCTGGAGTCAGGTTTTATGTGTTTCTTTCTTTTATGCTCAATGTGGTACTGAGGACACTATTTCTTAATCAATCTGCAGATGAGTATGACCGGGCTATAGACGAGGCCTTAAAATCGACTAGGTATGTTTTTTGTGCAGTTTAAATTAAATTTTGTACAAAGGCATTGAATGTCGCTCTAGATGTAGAATTGAGCATACTTTCCTGGTTTTTCTTTGTGGCACAATGATTGCTCTCTTTTGAAGGGTCACCAAAATCAATCACTTGAAGGTTTTGCACTCATGAAACTACTGCCCTTCTTCAGGATGTTGGGGAAGTGCAACTATTTAGTACATGTACATCTTGATTGGAATCTAGGACATCTTTGGCATGCGTTCTCATATTTGTCTTTTCATTGTAGGGGAATTTAGGACCATTTATGCTTTTTATTAGTTGTTTGTACGGCTGTAGAAAAAGAAGTAATGACTTGTCGGACATTCATAACCTTTCTGTTTGAAGCCATAGAGAAGAAAAGATGAGAAGGCAGTTTCTATCCTTATCTTTGCATGGCTCATTCCCGTTGGAAGACCAGGAAAAATCTCGTGCATGATTTCTTCTACTTTTACTGTTCCTACCCTTTTTCTTTTGGTTATTTTTAAATGGGCGCTTTTAATTGATTGTGTGTGTAACTATTGCTGTAACTACTGGTCTCAGCTGGTGCACTTGCTGGAATATGTCTGCGTTGAGTAGGGCTATGTACATGCCCTTTCTGGGTCTAGATCTGATGCAGTCCTCACTGTGTTTTGTTTGTGGTTCTTTTTGTTGCTGTCACATGTTGGTTGATAGTGAAAATGGTTAACTATTTCATTGCTTTATGGTGATTGGATTATTTTGGATATCAATTGTAGTTTGGATGGTAGAAGAAAGTAGGATGTGGCTGTTGTCCCCATGCTTAAAATTCAGTAGAAGTGACTAGTGAGGGAGAAGATTAGAATACTGGAATTAATTTAGGTCTTTGCTTTTGCATTAACTTCATATGCCAAACGTGCGTTGTTGCTGGCATATGTACATCATTGTCAAAGAGGCTGTTAGTAAAAACTCTAGTTTCATTTGTGTCTAATGCTAGCATAGTAATGCATAAACCTTGTGAAACTTTTATCCCTTGATTGATGGAAGTGGTTTGTTTTCTTTTACCAGATCTATAATCCCCTTACCCCTATTAGTTCTAAGGGAAAAAAGTAAAGGATAGAAAAAGCATATTTTTAAAGTCCACAAGGTAGCTTTGCATCTGGGTTTGAGGAAGTCCTTTCATTTTAAGCTGCAATATATTTGATTGATTCTCTTTTTTTTTGGTTTTTGGGAGGGGGGGGGGGGACATTTGCATGTGGTTCTCTTCAGTATTTAGATCACATGACAGTGATGACATAGTTCTTCTGGCCTTGTCCTTCTGTTGCATGTTTAACCCTCTTCGGTTGCTGTGCCTCCTGTGACTTCCAACCATGTTTAGGAAAAGGAAGGACCAAGAAGTGCAAACATACGGTAGAACTAGAAAGCATCAACAAAAGCTGAAAGGCGACAATAGTACCTCTGATGAAGACTCAGAAAAGAATGCTGTCTCTGAGGAAGGATCTCCAGCTTCCACAGATGAGGAGGTAGAAGATGACAGAGAGGTTGAAGACAGTGACAAAGAAGATGATACCAAAAACAGCGACAGTTCTGGTGAAGACAACAGGGAGAAAAATGAAAGTGGGGAAGCTTATGGGAGTGAGTCTGATTCAAGTGATTCTGACCATAAAAATGCCACACCTAGTGGGAAGGATGATGACAAAAATGATTCAGGCAGTAGCTCAGATGATGATCATCAAGAAACCAGAAATCTTGGGGCAAAGAACCGATTAAGGCAGCGGCCTACACGGAACACGGCCCTTGAATCCGCTGTCCATGAGTCAGATGACAGAAGCTCTTCTGAGAATGCAAGCAGTGGTGCATCCAGTGGCAGTGGGGAAGACCCAGCGGTGGTGTCTGATTCTGAGCATGAAGTTGACAGCTGAAGATAACGCTGATTGTTGGTTTCTCTGAATTTTGGATCACAGGGAAATCTGGAGTGCATATGCATGTAGAGTTAGCATAGCCTAGTTTTCGGCATTATATATATATATTTTTTTCACCTGTCCTAATTGGAGTTGTAATTATACGTGCCCACAAACTGTTGTTTGTATCCATCAATGTGGCCTATGAGTACTAGTACTGAATGATATCAATATCCAGATCTGGAGCATGTACCTGACTCTGATCTCATCTAGTTTCGTAAATTACGTGGCACCTCTCTTTTGTTGCGCCCGTCTAGTTTATGAGATCAGTCATCAATGATTAGGCTTTTTGATTAGTTTTACTCCAATTTTGTGTCTTGGAATGACTCAGAACTGCAGCTTAGACTTCCTTTGCAGCAGCTGCAACCAGCAAAGAAGGGGCAATGCAAGGGAGAAGGGAGTCTCCTATGACGAGTGACTCATAGAGAGCATCAGTCTGGAAATAGAAATATAAGCAGAACCTCAGATTTGAATTGACAATTTTTGGCTAAACTAGTTAGGCATATTTGTATTTTTGAATTTTTTTAATAACATATTTGTTTGTTTTATTATCATTATTTTTTTAACCTAGAGCAAACTCACTTATAAACTAAGTAATTTGAATGCTTTTCAAATAAAAATTCCGGAATATACATATTCTTGCATACGATTCTCTTTTGGAGCTTTGTATCAAAGTTATGTTCTCCTTATAAATAGTAATATCCAACACTTATTTATTGTTTTAGGCCTATTAGACAGCAAGTTGATAATTTTTAGTTAGTGTTTAATATTTTGGATAAGTCAAAATACTTTTTTTTTTTTTTTCAAATTCTACCATGGTGTAAATCAACATTCAACACAACATTTGGATTAGCAAATTGTTGATGTTAAAAATTCTTTGGCGTTTGGTCTGGGGTAGCAGTTAACGCGTTCTAATATTTATGGGACTATTGTCTGCAACAAAGTCAGGATGGCCGAGTGGTCTAAGGCGCCAGACTCAAGTTCTGGTCCTCTAACGAGGGCGTGGGTTCAAATCCCACTTCTGACAAAGACTTTTTCAGGTTTTTCCCTCACCAAACGTAATTAGTCCAAAACAGTTAGGACAAAAGGTGGGAACCAAAAACAAGAGGGTAGTTTTTTTTTTTTTTTTCGTTTTCCATTTTCCATTTTTTGTTGTGCCCAAAAATCCCAAAGGCGCAAAGTCCAGAGAGGGGGAGGGGGGCTTCGTCGAGTCCTTCCTTCGACCAGAAACGTAGAGAGGAGAGAGAAACCAGAAAGAGAGGATTCCGTTTTCCGGCGATGGCTGATAGAGACAGAAGACGGCGTCGTATTCTCGAAAAAGGCCAGGATCGTATGGCTCTAATTTCCCGTCGCAAGAACGATCCCGATCCCACGTCTAGATCCCAACCTCTGAATGGTCAAACCTCTGGTAATTTCAAACCACCCCCCACTCTCTCTCACTCACTCTTTTTTGGTTTTTGTTTTCGTTTCTGTTTTTCGGTATTTGGTCATGGAATTGGAACATCGAGTTATTCGCAATTGGGTAATTTTGGAGCTTCTCCTAATTTGCATTATTTGAATTTCACCCAATTAATGTTGGATTCCCCCCCCCCCCCCGGTTTACAAATGTTAGGGTTCTAATTGCGTGTTTCTGGGTGATGGACAGAGATTAATATGGATAATCATCATTTCTGATAGTGGGAGTCTAGAATTTCTGGTTTATGTGATGTGGATAAGATATTCCTTGGGGATTGTATGAATTTCCATTATATGCTTGTGGGCACCTTCTAGGTTTTAGAGTAAATTATGGTGCTGTGAGATTTTGTTGAGTTGATGATTTTTGCTTGTTTCTGGGCTATTGTTGTTCGGATATATGATGGTGGGGTTGTACCTGGTTGACAAATTTTATGTATATAAGCTAGTGAGGCACTCCGCCCATTGCCAACTGGTTTTGGATTGAAACCCCACTTATATGCATAGTTTGTCTGTTTAAAGCCCAATTTATGTAATAATTTAACAGATGTTGAACTGCTTAATCTGGTTGTATCTTAGTTGAAGGTGCGAATTCTGAGCTCAAAGGAGACCGTGCGGTTGTTAGATATTGTGTATTTTTGTATAAGCTTTTAGTCTATTTGTAGTTTATTTCTTGTAATGTTTTGTTAGTTTTTTTTGTAAGGTATTCAGAGTTCTATGTTAACTTGGGGACAGTTCTATTTGAACATGGGGAGTACTTTCTTTCATTTTCTTTTCGCGTGGGACGTTGCCCTTGAGGTCTACACCAATTATGTGGATCTTTAGAAAAATGCCACAATAGTGAAAATTTACTACCTTTGTATTGATCAAATAAAGGGTCTCTGTTGAACCATACTTGTCCATGTCACTTCTCATCAGTCCCATTGTGTTTGATTTATCCTGTGTCCAAACCCCTCCCCCCTAAAAAAAGGGCAGTTCAAAGAACTTTTGTAGTGGTTGGGAACTGAAAGACCTTTGCCTTATGCATTGCAGTTGTGAAGTATGACATAAAATCTGTTGGTTGTGAATTGTGATCTTTGCTGCTGGATATAACAGTGCTAGGAAAGGTTTGCAGTTAGGCATTAGCTACTTCATGAGCATGACCAAAATTTTGATATATGTTAATCTCTGTGCAAATAGTTCTTTTAAAACATTTAGAATCTCAAAGAAAATCAACATTGTCTAGTGCACAAGCAACCTCTAACAGATCCCTCCGGATGCCTGTACTGACAATTGAGCTTCTGAAGGCATTTCATTCTGGGATACCTTCCCATGATCAGTAAACTTTAGCTGTTGATAGCCTTCACGCAATCTGGAAGTTCCATAGGAGATTTGTACCGATCTATAAAAGAGCAAGGCCTTAGTGAGCAACATTGGTGACCATGCTAGGAAGTGAACAATGCAATAAGGAGGTGGAAGTCCCTTAATTTCAGTTGTGACTTTTCACAAATTCGTTAGAGACAGCATTAGAGCAAACAAATCTAGCTGCTATCCACAATAGCTTAGTGTGTGAGAGATGGCAGTATGCAACCAATCTTCATGAGATCTTCTGGGACTGGGTTAACAGTATGGGCTATACAGCCTATGCTGCTGCACTCTGAATGATACTGGTATCTTTTTTGCATTATCTTGTTTACATTCCATTTGTAGTAAACCAAATAGGGCCTTGCTTCTTGGTACTAGTTTTGTGTGCATTGCCTATTTTGTGCCTTCTTCTACTACTCATTGTTGTTGTTTTAAATTTAATGCTTATTCACCTCATTTTTTTTCTCCCTTGACATGTTCCTGTGACTAGAACTTCACCTTCTCATTTCCTTTTTTTTGTTCTTTTTGAATAATTAGTGGAGTGCAAACACCCTAAATTAAGTACATATAAAGAGAAGACCTTCTATGAAACCTCTTAACATTTTGCAACTGCCTATTTGACTTCATCATAGAACCATCGAGTTCTTAATGCCTTGAACTCTAGTGATATTTTATTTGTCTCTAGTGCTTTATTTAGTTTCTTACTATCTTCAAAGTACCACTTCTGTATGTTTGTATTGCATATTTTTTTAAACTTATTGTCTAGTTTCTGTTCAATTACTTCAAATTCAATATATCCAAGATTTTTCATGTCATTTTTTTATTTTTTGGTTCTCTTGAAACAACTCCTCTGCCTCTCAACAAGAAGATTGAATTTGATGTGGTGGGATCCTGGGTGGGTGGTGTTTATTTTATCAGGAGTCTGTGACGGATGGATGTGGCAGTGTGAGAGAGGGAGACAAATTGTAACAGATGTGTGAAGACATCTTTTCTGATTGACCCCCCCTCTTCTGCAGAGGGATATGAAGTAGCATTTTCAAAATAAAAAAGAGTTTTCCAAGGTATATGTTAACTGAAATAATGTCTACAAACTCTTTGGGGTTTATCAAACTAAAGATATAGATACTGGTAATTGGGTATCTACTATATCTTGAGCTAAATGTCAATTTTTACCAAACATGCCTATCAAGATATAGAAAGTTACTGCTAAGTCCTTCCATTCCTGAATTGATTGCATTTCAGTTTTGTAAATTTTTTTAAAAAAAATTGGAATGAACATGCATTGAAATTGGTATCACCTGGACGCAAAGAGAAGTTCCATTTGTGTTTTCTTCGCCTCCCCTTCTGGTCTCAATGATGTGGATGTGGCTTAGATTCAAAAGGAGGCTCCTGGAACAGGTCAGTGATGGCCTTGGCACTCTCCATAAATCGTAGATATTGGCAACAATGTGAAGCAGCTTCTCGTAACTTAGTTCAGAGCTAAAGTATCAGTGTGTCTACTGCTTGACTCTGGACTGCATAACATATCTGTGGTTGTAAGGTCTTTTGTATTCCTGAGGTTCTTAGCTAGTTCATGGAAATTTTGCATTATTGCAGTGATCTTTTGCTCTGAAAAAATGGCTATAGTTCAGAGGTAAAGTATCAGCATGTCCACTGCTTGACTTTGGACTGCGTAACGTATCTGTGCTTGTAAGATCTTTTGTATTCTTGAGGTTCTTCGCTAGTTCATGGAAATTTTGCATTATTCCAGTGATCTTTTGCTCAGAAAAAATGGTCATTGTTCAGAGCTAAAGTATCAACGTGTCCACTGCTTGACTCTGGACTGCATCACATATCTGTGCTTGTAAGATCTTTTTTATTCTTGAGGTTCTTTGCTAGTTCATGGAAATTTTGCATTATTGCAATAATCTTTTGCCCTGAAAAAAATGGCTTTGCTAGTTTTAAGAACTGTACCGATAATCTTTCTTTCTTCCATGTGTTTGAAAGTGTCTCATACATACTAAAGGCTAGTATATAGGAAGGTTTGCTTTCCCATGGCTGCGCCAGTTCATTGAAAATTCTGCTCCTCTTGTTCAAAAGAAAACCGACTCTGAGCAAATTATTATGTCAGCTTTGAGCACTGCAAATAATGTCATTTTCAGGCATCTGTAATTTTTCTCAGATATTGGAAGCTCATTAGTTCTTCTGGCATCGCAGCTACTTATATTGAGGAAGAAGAAACCTCCCATTCTATGCCATCCGCCCAATATGAACAGGCTGTTAAACCCCTTCAGCATGATCAAGTGTGCAGTCTGATCAGAGAAGAACCTTTTGTGAGGAAACCTGTGCCTCGTGCTGAGCCCTCAAGAGTTCCTCGTGCAGATGATGTAATTCTTGCCGGACCGTCTGCAGCGGTTCCAAAACCAGTCCTTGTTGCTGCGGATGTGGCATTACGGTTGGCCCAAAAGATTCCCTTACGCAATGTAAGTGCCCAGCAAGTAATCATGGCAGTGGCAGAAACCGAGCATGGACGTATGTTGTGTACCCTACTTGTTGCAGTCTTAGTCATCCTGTCATATGCCGGATTACCAATAGTGGGCAGTGGGTCATTCCGCCGGGTCATATTGTTTCGGCCCCTCTTCCTCCTTATAATTGCTGACATAGCATTGATTGTGAGGAGGCTTATTCCCTTGAGTATGAAGAATTTGGTGAAAGGGGAGAAGGATGATACCAAGTCTATTTTGGGTGATGGGTTTGCATGGGCAGAAGCCGGAAGGGCATTGGAGTTGGGTTTGATACTGCAGAGTGTGATGGGCGCATTGTTTGCCGATTGCACAATCTATGCTGCTGTTATTATATTCTTCCTCGCACCCTTTGGGTGATACTGATAGTGACAGTTTGAGTTCCATATTTCAGGGTACGAATTCTCCCATTTGTAATTTTGCTGGTCTCAGAATTATTTACTTGTTGAGGAGTTGGCGCCCCCCCAAAAATGTCAGTTTATTTTGGAAAGGCCCTTGAAAATTTGTTTTGTTATATGAGCTTTGGTGTACGGCCTGTAGGCTTTGCCAAAAGGTCATGGGGCAGAGTGTGAGCTTGTTTTCAGGTGGGATCGTGTTGCTTAAGATAGCTATGTGACAAATTGATAATCGGAAATTTAAAGTTCCCCCCCCCCCCCCTTCCACCCGTTTAGTTGATTTGAAAAACAAAACAAGGAAAGATAAGTTCGATCATACAAGAGGCCCAAAATAGAAGTGTATGTACGTTTATATTACAAAATTTTGGTGCCAAAAACATCATCAAGCTAGTGTAACTTTTAAATTAAGCTAGTGTAACTTTTAAATTAGAAAATTGATTCTCAACACCATAAACTCAATCTAGTTAAAGATGCATTAGTTTTCTAAGAAGGGTTGTCATGTGAAAAAAGATTCACTACATTAGGAAAAAGGTCCAGAAAAAATAACAAATAGTAAGTGTCTTGTATTAATCTTATTCATAAACATACAAGTTGATGAATATAATAATTACAAACATTATTTATATAACCTAAATTGCAGGTCCACAATGTCAAGAACCCAATGAACAGCAGTATGTTGAGAATGATGAACTTGAATTGATTGCGCAAAGTGTTAAGTCTAAGCAAGAAGCATATGGTTTGTATAACACTTATGGTCTAGAGTGGGATTCATCATTCGTAGGGATACACAAGTAGTAAGGTTGATCAAACTGGCATAACACGAAAAGATATTGTTGATCAAATGAAGGTATTAAGAGAAACACAACTTAGAAAAATGATCATATTAACACAAGGTCATGTAGCAAAAGGGTAATTTGAGTTGGTGTAAAGCAATAGTTCAATTTTCAATAGATAGAAGTGTGTTACAAGGCATGATAAAGCCCATAGTCATCCATTTTGTGATCTTAGGAAGCACCACCGTTTGAGATCTCAACGAATAGTTACAGAAGAACAATTGGAGCTGCTCAAACTTATGCAATCATGTAGAATCAAAGTGTCCCATGCTCTATGAGGATGTCAAAGAAAGAAGTAGGTGGTTCACCAACCCTTGGGTTGACCAACAAGGATACATATACTACGCTTGTCATTGTTAGTAACACTTTAATGGGAAAGTTGAATAAATGGAAAATGGAAGACCAAAACTTTCACTTTGCTTTTGAAATTGATGAAAGAGCAAGTCTCACTAGCATTTCTTGGAGAGATAGCATAATGAGAGGAGATTATGATCTCTTTGGAGACATGGTTATCTTCGATACCAATTACAGGACCAACAAATACAATATGATTTGTGCACCATTTGTTGGTATGAATCATCATAACAAGAATATAATGATTGGATGTGGATTTGTTTTGAATGAAATCATAAAGTCATTTACTTGGCTTTTTTTAGACTTTCTTAGCATCAATGGGAGGAAAGTATTTGAGGACTGTAATGATAGACTAAACACCTTCAATTGCAGTTGCTATCAGAACATTCGTTACATAAGCACAACATAGACTGTGTATATGATATATTATTGAAAATTCCAGAATTTGCATCAGAATGTTTAGAAGACAACATTTACTCATAGACAAATTCAACATGATCCTCATGCATTTTGATACTAAAGCAGAGTCCTGATGGACTAGGTCATTTTCCTTTGCTGTTTAATTTTTCTTTGATAATGCAAAAACATGCATTACAATAAAGTAAAGATTCAGTTTCACAGGGGAAAATGTTCATAAATCTATTGTATATAATGTTAGAAAAGTTTCACTACAAAAGATCAAAGATTCACTACAAAAGGTTGACAATTGTGTTGACAATGATTGGCAAAAAAAGCTTTACAAGAGTACAGAACATTGGTGTCTTGCATTCAATAAAGATTACTTTTATGAGGGAATCTTGTTTTCACAAAGGGTTGAATCAAGAAACCGTTCAATCTCTTGGAGACTTCATGCAGCTACTGGCTTGTGTTTATGAGAGCATCCTTCATGTTGTTGCCTAATGCAGCAGTAAAGAGAACGGAAATTACTATGACTCTTAGGATGGAAGGTCGGAATCATGTTTTGCAAATGCATATATATTAAATCATACAATGAAGGTATGCACTGTTGAACTTTATCATATTTTTCAAGAAGAGTACAAAAAAGGGACAACTTGTGCCCAAGAGAATGTTCAAGAGACCGATTCATGGGTGGTATATAAAATGTGGTGGGACAACATTGATGATTTTTGCTACATTATCAACATTAATTAGTCAACTCAAGAAGCTTCTTGCACATGCAAAAAATTTGAAAAGATGGAAATTTTGTGCTTTCATATCCTAATGATGTTCACTATGTTTTGTGCTAAAAAATTCCCGAGAAGTATATATTCGATAAATGGAAGAAAAACATCAAGGGTTATGAAGATGTCGATAATGCAAGATCTTGCAGCAAGTATGCTGACACTTTTTCATCTGTTTTATTATTGCTAATGTTGTGGAAATTCACTATGCTTACCATTGCATAGCCACAAATGCAAAAATAAGAGCTTTATGTGAAGAATTACTTCAAAAGGCTAGATAAGGTATTGAGATGGCGCAAGACAAGTGAGCATCGCAAAATCCCACTGGATTAAGAGAGAAAGGGCTAAAGAATATGAGAAAAGTGAGCATCGCAAAAAAGAAAAAGCACTCAAGTGAAATGTAAGAAAGAAGAATGCCGCAAGACAAGCAACAAATGGTTTCAGCCATCTCAACATTAGCCCCCTTATCTTTACAGCCCAGGTGCCATTATACTAAAATTGTTATAATTTAATTTAACAAATAATAGAAAGTTTCATTTTCACATTATAATCACAATACTTAAAGAAATAACTTCTATGGTTTCTGAAGGCAACAAGCGGTATAAGGCCTTTAGAGGATTCCACCACGCCCAATACTAATGTTGAAGCTGGAATCACCTAACTAAGAAACTAAAAAATTGCTTTATATTTTTAAAAATTTAGATAGGAAAATTTTATAATTAAATGTCAAAACATTGTTGATGCAAGGGACATGTGCCGTGGCATTTGTCGGAGATGATCCACCTAGAAGAATTTGCTAAAGTTATGGATGTCATAATTGATAGTAGTAGGACAACATCATTTCTTTATACATACTTGATTATTTTGGTATTAAAAACATGCATGAATGCTATTGATTCTCATTAAATTTATGGATAATAGAACTATTTGTTGAATTAAAATTGAAGATGTGGATGCTACTGTTGATTCTTATTTAGTAATGGTGGATTCTTGGTGATTTTACATGATCATTTTGCTCTAATGAATCTTGTATGCTGTCAAGTGGATGTTTTCCCCATTGCAGTGAACATTTTGTGCATTGCTTCATTAATTATATAAATTTGTAAACTACGTGAAGAATTTGTTGTCTATAATGAAACTGTATTGACTTGTAATATATTTTTAGTCCACTACATTGTAACAATAACAACAAAATGGACTAGTGGTTGTTTAATCACAACTGTTTATGTTGAAGTAAAGCTTCTAACCATGTCTTTGTACAGCCCCTAAGCATAGGAGATATCTACTTAACCACAACTATTTTAACCCAAAGTACGACCTATTCACAACTATTTTAACGGAAATATGTTTTAACGGAAATATGGCACTGACATTAGGCCTTGTCTTCAGCCTTTGACTTTGCCTTGTCATGCAAGCACCTTCCTTCTACTTCTGCAACTGAGAACCACCAATATAATAAGTTTTAACCTTATCAACAACCTGAGAACAAATTATATTATCCTAACTAGTGATGATGTTGTAGCAAATCTTGCCCTCGGCTTCTTTGACAAGGATGCCTGTAAAGGGTAAAAAAGAAACACAAAAAACTTGTTAGAGTTTTGGTGATATAATTCACTTAATTATTACCAAAAAAATATTTAATTGATGTTAAACTTCTTAAACACACTATTACATTTCTAAACATCTCCCATAAATGTCTCCAAGTGTCGCATTGCATACACCCCTAACTTAGGACAATCTTCTCTTGAAACTTCCATCCAAGGTAATTTTAGTTGCTCGACCGGAAAACTCTCAACAGAGTTAGCTTTACCCTTGTTGACTTGGGGATTTCCTTAAGAAAATACTTTGAAAAGCATCAAACCTATCAAAAAGTAGTAACACATTACTCAAATGTGCCAAACGCTCTACTCTGTCAATTTTATTCTCACGATTTTAGCCACATTGAACACATAAGAATCTCTAGACTTCGATCATAATCTAAGTTAGGGAAGGGGAAGAAATGGGGAGATCTTCAATTGGAGAGAGGAACAATTGAATGTTAGAGGATTAGAAAATCAGAGGAGGAAAACATAAGATAGAAGATTATCAAGAGGCTGACATTGACAAGAATAACATCATTTTTCACATTGTTATGACCAATAGAATGAATAATCTCCACCTTCTTAGCTAAGAAATTGAAGCAAACCATAAAGTAATATCAATTATCGAACATTGAAACGAATATATGCATATATCAACACAGCTATAACCATATTTACAAATTTCCGTAACAGCATATGTTCCTATTAAAAAAAAAACAATTTGTGGGGTGTTGGTACCTTTTCGATGCCTAAGTTTTCAGTGTAAATAGACCAATTGTGGTGTTTAATAACAAATCCAGAAGGGCTTCTAGTGACCAAACTTATAATTTATAGAAAGAAGGAATTAATTACTCCCATTCTGATTTTGTGTCTTTGGAATAATAATACCTTTAAACCATCCCTTTTTAAGGCAACATTTCAAGTACCCTTATCTATATACCCTTGACCAATTTATTTTAAATCTTCAATCGTCCAAAAGCTCATCTACTGACTTCATTAAATCAACTTGAGCTTACTAGAGCTCTTCCGTTATCTAGTACCTTTAAATATTTTAAACCTAACATATTTCCCCAACTAATTGTCTCCAAGGAACACAAATTTTTCCAACTAACATTCATGTTTCACATCCTACTAGTTAGCCTCAATTCCTCTAAAAAATCTCATAAATAGTCCATTGTTCAGTATGCTTAGCTGTCTCTGTTGAGTTGAATTAGTTCAACGACATATCCCTGGTTTACAAAATCATTTCTATCATCTTCCAATTGTTGAAGCTCCGAAAGCATGACCAAGAATTGGCAGAACCTTGTTATTTATAGGTAATTTTGGCTGATGCTGCATAGGTTTGGAGGTAGGAGGTTGCAGGTGAAGGGAGAGAATGTGAATAAATAGCTATTAACAGAAGAAAATGATAAACATTCTGGCTACAATTATAAGTCAAAGTCTCAAATGTCCCAAGACTAGCCCTAAACCACCTAACAATAATGCCATATGTGAAGTTAGCCCTTCAATTTTAAAGGTTATGTATTTTTACAAATAGGAACACTGTTTAAATGGATCATCCAGACTTATTTTGGTTTTTACAACTATTATTCTCTAAGAGCTCTAACAAGATCCTTTTGAGTCACACATGACACGGTACACTAATTGTGGGAATAGGAATTGAGGAGGACTCCTTTTGCACATCAAAGTCAAAAGTTACAGTTTATTCAACCTATTAGTAGTAATGCCATGATTTTTTGACCTTAAAGAGATGGAATTTTTGATAGAATACCAGTAGAAGACCCCCTCCCAACCACCTCAATTAGCAGTGATAGGCCACTAAGAGGACATAACAATAATAATCTTTCTTCCGTTGTAATTATACAAATTCTATACTAGTAGGGTTTGATCATACAAGTCCATGTACAACCCACAGTTATGCCTACAAACTACTGCACCCTCGTAGATTGATGTGACAAGGGTGATAAATAACCAGAAGGAAACTTTAAGGGGGAGAGGGAATTTGACGAAACCATCCAATAGACCATCTATATTAGCAGGTAAAAAACAAAAACAAGACAAATTATTGTACTATCATTAGAGAAAATACGCTCTAGCACATCCTGTGCAAAGCTAGAAATTGCTAATTTTGGGTGTGCAATTACTAGGAGGAAGGAGACGTAAAATATTAGCACTATGAAATAGCAGACAAATGCAGGTTGCCAACTTTAGAGGCAAAAAACCTCTCAAAACATACAATAATCGATCGATATGAAGGCAAAATAGGATAGTTATAAGATCTCACTTAGCTTTGAGTTCAAAAAATCAAGCCAATAAGTCATTTGGATTTTAGTATCTAAAACATTATTAAACTTTTTATACTTATGCGTAGAAACTTCAGAACCCCATTTAATAGTTCTGTCTACACATTCAAAAACCACAAAGAAGTTTAGGAAAAACGGTAATTCAATATTTAAGCTAAATATTATAAAAAGCACAAATTACTTAAACACTTATTACCAGAAAAAAAGAACCTTGATGTTGATGATTGAGGATCCTTTAGCTTTTCCAAATGATTCAACAAGTAAACAAATAGGTTAACAACACTAGGATAGAATTCATCTTCCTAACCAAGCATTCTAATTATCTATTGGTAATGTTGAAAATTGCATAAGCAAATAATAAATCACTACAAAAAGCAAAAACACAAACGATTAAAAAAAATAAAAAATAAAAATATATAACAATAAATAGATATAAAAGCATAAAATAAAATTAAGTTCATAATGAAGTTCATAAGATTAGCTTTCACGATGAAATTCATCTAGTAGAAGAAAAGCCTAATCGGAGACTTGCTTTTCTCTAATGGTCAAGGACTTTAAGGCATCGATCTATCTTATGAAAAATGGAGATCTAAAATGAGTTGCTGGCATTTTTTTTCCCAGCGGTTGATCTCTAGATTCTATACAATGCCCTCCCTCACCTTGTAAGACATGTGCGTGTCCATGTGAATCTCCAGCTCAACTCTCCCAGTCCAAAATGGGGTCTGCTTTTTGTACAAGTGCAACGTCTAGATTCATTACCAAATTCACTACCATTCTCTCCTTCATCCCCACTTCCACCTTGGTTAGGAGTATTAGATTGTCTTAATTGAGATGGCCCAAAAATGAACCCTAAGTCAAACATGGTGATGTGAAGTTGCTTGGACAAGCAATCATCAGTCCTCTCATTAGTCTTTGCCAATTTCACACATGCCTCTCAAATGATGGATCACTCATAAATAAGCCATAATCTTGACTTGAGGGAGTCGCATGATGAACACCATTAGCATTTTTAGGTTACCTTTCAGATAGACCAAATGTGTCCTTGAAAGTTTGAATTTATAAGAAATTAGTCAATATTTCCACCAAAGCACCTTGAACTTTATCCATTTTGGTGCTTGCTGAAAACATCTGTTGTGCCTCACCCAACAAAATCCACAACCTCAATTACAGAGCATGCAAAGTTCTTTAATAATCTTGAAATCTTTTGGACACATGCCTCCATCGTAATTAGTTCAAAAGATAAAATTGATAATCAAAATTATAGGAAAAGAAAAGACATACCACATAAAACAAAGAGTACAGTACAAGACAGGAAAAGTATACTGCAAGAAAGAAAAGGTATACTATTGACCATTGCCGCAAGCGCACGGGTAGTCGTAGTATAGATAAAAAAATCGTTCTCAGGGACCAAAGTAATCTATCGAGATTTGTCTATCAGAATATGCTAAGCAAATTCTAAATCGAGGGGTTTGATTTAACAACTTCAAATTTACTAATTCTAAATCAATTAAGGAAAAACGCCTAGGAATTTATGCGGTTAAGAAAGGTGATTGGATCAAAATGATAAACACTTACTTTTCTCTAATCAGTTAATTTCGAGTAATTGCAATCTATCTAAAAATTTAGTCTATTCTTTCGAAATCAACCAAATTTTCCTAAACTAAGCAAAAGTAATTCTTTCAAACTAATTTGTCTTAATCCATGTTGAATATTTTTGATTACACTCTAGTCCTCCCAACATGCAAATCTCTCTTTTAAGTCGACGATATGTTAGATTTTATCAAGCAGTCTAACAATCAAATGTCACCTTTTAGTTTTTCACTCAATTGTTTCAAGTGTGCAAGCAAACTTTGGCAAAAAAAAAATCCACTCCCAACATGCTAATCACTTGATAGAACGAAATCAAACCAATAATGAAACAAGCACAATTTTGTTGATTAAAACATGATCCAACTACACTTTCATAAATCGACAAATTCGTAGACAAAGTAAACTAGTCACACATGATCAAAATTAGACAACTAACCAACAATTTGGCAAAATCTGATAGAAATGGCTTGACAGAGACAACCTTTGACTAAGGGCTTTAAACCGCCTCAAACCAAATCATACTCAAGATTTCTCACTAAAACAATAATCAAACTAAAAATCCTAACTAAAAAGAGAAAATTTTTGAGAAAGAAAGTGAACTATGCTGTGCTTCCTCCTTGTTCTTTGCTATTGAACGACGAGACTTTATAGAGAAGCTTGGATTTTTTCTGCCACATAGTCGAAGGAAGATGAAGAGGCAATAGTTACATAGCTCGCCACGGTCCATGATAGGCACCACGGTCTAACCGTAGTCTTGGCTGGAATTGATTTTCTGCTCTTGTCTTGCTCCATGGGCATAGTATCACATGGGTGTCCGTGAGGGAGGTCAAAATATATCCAATGAGGGTCAAATGCTGGGTGAAAATGCCTAAATTCTTTAAAATACAGTAAACAACCATACCCAAGCATAAATCAAGAATAGGAGCATGAATAGTAACTTAAAGCACATAATTCTCCTAAAAAATGTGGCAAAATGCTCTAAAATGATATATATGATAGGCACTTATCAAACTCCCCATGCTTAAACTATTGTTTATCCCTAAGAAACGGCTAAACCAAGAAATATACACAACCTCCTCAGAATAGATATAGGTAATATTCCAATGGCAAAGCTGATTCAAAGGTAGCCCAAAAAGATGCAAAAATCATTAGCAAACAGATCAGGGAACGAAAACCACTTGATAGACCACAATGCCAAATTTGAATTAATCTCTCAAAATCATCAAATACAGTTATTCAACATATAAAACAAATGAGTTGGCAAGGCCGGTAGAACCTCACTGTAGTTATGTGGCACTCATCACTCATGTGTTTGAAAAAATATAAAGGTTCCCTCAATTCTCATCCCTTAGACTCAAATCTACATAAGCTTGACAAGACTCTCAAATTCGCCATCCCTAATATGCAAACACACTAGACAATCAGGAGGATTTTCGTAGGGTTGTAATGGGTCCATCATTAAAGGTAAGAGGGGAACAAATGTTTAGGAAATGAGGAGCTAGAAGCCATACACAAAGAGCCAGATGCTTCCAATGCATCAGACAACATCCTTCTTAGACCAATACATTTTATCAACAAAATACATCCCCAATTGAAGAGATAGAGTTAAAAAATCATAAAAATTTACAATTCCAACAAGGCTAATGCGGGCTTTCTTATTCACTTCTCTCATTTTTTTTTCTTTTTATGTTCTTTTTCTCTTTTTAAAAATTTTATAAAATTTTTTGTTGTTTTTTTTTTTCCAAAAGAGTTAGCAAAGGGAAATCCATAATGAACTTTAAATTCCAGCTCTTCTCTAAACTTTGTAGAATAAGACAAGGAATTTATCAAGATCTCACATCCCTTCACCAAACAACCAAAACCCACTAAAAGATAACAATACTCCCTACTAGGTCCCAATCAAACTTGATGCAAAAGAATGAAACGATCCTCTAGTTTTGGCTTAAGGGTGAGATAATAATTTGGCCATAGGCTATAGTAGGAGGTTTAAATCAAGAAAAACATATATAAGCTCAAAGGGGCTAGCAAAGGATATAATACGCAACAAAGGTGGCTATTTGGTCATTGGGTTTAACAAATCAAAGAAAAATGCCTCAATTATATTGCCTAAACGCATGTGCGAAATGTGATCTTGAATGAGAATCAAAGGAAGTTCTAGAGAAATGATGTCAAGGAAGAGCCACACATGAAACAAACATGAGAATAAATTGATAAATAGTCTCTAAAAGCTCAAAACCTCACGGGACATCTACTAAAGTCAAAACTAGCACATTAGTAAACACATGCAAAAATTCATGTAAAGACTCATGGGGTAATCAACTCGCATTCAACATGTGGTCAAAACATGGAGCTCATTTCGAAAACTCATTTTCAAACATTTTATGCACAATTGGACAAATCAAAGGATCAAACTAAACCAAAGAAGTCGAACTAGTCTGCAAAGGTCATCATTGGAGGATTTTTTGCTTTTTTTTCAATTTTTTTTTCGTTTTTGATCATTTTTTGGTTTTTTATGCATGCTCCTAATAACAACGCAAACTAAAATGCAAAAGAAACTAATAAGAGAAAAGCTAAAATGCAACCTAGAATGAAAAGAAAACTAAATGCAATTCTAAATACTACTAAACAAAACTAAAACCTAAAATAAAAAACTCCAAACACTATCACAAATAACATATACAAAACATAAGCACGCCAAACCAAATCAGGCATCAGATGCCAACTATAACGACTAATTCCCCCATACTTGAATCACACATTGCCCTCAATGTAGGCAGATAAGAGAAAAATGGAAGGGGAATAGGACAAAGCAATCAGAAAGGAGGTAGTGGAGGACGATGGGGTATTTGGCCATAAGAGATATGCCAATCCCGCTAGGTCTCTAAACATGCCCTTTAGTCCTAGAAATATTGAGTCTCAGTAGCAAGCATCTCACGAAGCTCATCATGGCGCTCTTGGACAAAGTCCCAAAGAGCAGCATTCTCAGAAGCAACAAAACCTTGGAGGGACACTTGCTCTCCTTAGATAGACCTAAGGGTGTCTTGGAGGTCGGTATAGTCAGGAGGGGGTGGTTGAGAGGAAGAACTAGGTCCGGCTTGACTAGAATGAGGGGCTGGATGATGGGGTGCGGGTTGAACAACCTCGGCATCACCAGGTACCCAATAAAGGTTAGCCCAGTGAGTAATGTGGTTCGATCGCCATTGGGAAGTGGCAGAAGCCTGTCCCCAGGGTAAATCCAACACAAACACCCAACCTCAACTTTCTAAAAGTTCATAATTTCAAAGGCAACTTGATCAAGCCGCTCAGACCTGGAAACTCTATCATCAGGGTTGGGCTCAATACCTAAAAATCTAGCAATAGTAGTCACAATACCCCCTATGACTATCCTACCCTTAGTGCTAACAGCAGCACTATACAATTACTTGGCCAAAAACGAACCGGGGTCAAGCTGGACACCGTTAAGTATATAAGACAAGAAGTACAACTCAAACAATCTCAGGACATTCAGACTATCATCCCGAGCAAAGAAACAACAAGCAAGGATATGCTGAGCTACTCTAATACAGGGGTTCCTAATATGTGTGCACTTGGATGAACTAGTGTTGTACCTAAAACTTCTCGAAAGCTTGCCCCAAAATGTATTTGTGTTGAATTCGCGGGGGACTTGTTAGTTCGGTAAATCCGAACTAGCTGGAAAACCGAATACACCGTTAAAGGTACCTAAGTTCAATTCGTATAATTGTCCTTGCAAATAAAACGATATGTACCCAACTTGACAATGTGGCCCTCTCGTGACCTCGACATGGAGTGTACTTAGGAACTCTAGGGTCAGGTCCCAATAGGTATGCCCTTTTATTTCTATAAAGTATCCCATACCACCTCGTACAAACAACCACCTAATATCATCTAACATTCCTAATCGAGCTAGCAAATCCTCATGATAATATCGAGTTGCCACAACCATGCGTTCATTCAAAGAGTTATATCTAGCAACATGATCAGGATTCGTTAAACCGGGGGGGGGGGGAGGGGAGGAATGTTACCTTGAGCACGCGCATTGGTGGAGGGTCGGGACGTCCTTTGAGGTCGGGTTGGTGCTTGACTTGAGGGTCCAACCTTTTTGATACTCCTTTGTCTTTTGGTAGGTGCCATTGTTGCAAATTAAAACAAAAATTAAAACTAAAACCTAAATAATAAAATTTGAGGAAGAAAAGTGAAGATTTTAAGTAAAAAGAAGAAGAATTAGAGAGAGAAAAAGGTGGTTATGGTGGATGAGTGAGGTCGAGATGAGTTTGAAGAAAAAGAAGAAGAAAGATAAGAAATTTGTGGAAGAAAGAGAAAGTTTACGTGAAAAGGATGAATTTTGAGTGAAAATGGGTGAAAAATGAGAAGAAATGAGGTAGGACTTAAGATGTTAGCTATGGAGGTTTAGAGAGAGAAGGAGCTTCGAAGAAGAAGATGATTCGGGAAAAATTGAATGGTCACTGTTGACCGCGGGCCGTAGCAGGTAATCACGGACCGTAGCGTTCACCATGGTTCGACTATGGTGTCTCCTGACACCCTTTTCTTTTTTTTGGTTTTACTGGTTTGGCCCCCCACGGCCGCAGTGCTAAGGTTCTTGGCCATGGTGCCAAACATTTTACATATTTTTTTCTTTTCTCTCTGTTTTTTAATTTTTTTTCTCTTTTTTTTTCTTCTTTTCTTTTTTTAATCTCTCTTGTCTCTGTTTTTTTTCATTTTTTTTATTGTTTTTCTGGCTACAAAAAAAGAGTAAAAAAGCAAAGTTAAGAAAAGAAAAAAGGAAAAGAGCTTGGGTTGCCTCCCAAGAAGCGCTCTTTTAAAGTCAAGAGTTTGATCCTTCTTCTATGCTCGGTTCAGATTAGTGAGCATATGGACTTTGGCCTTATCAATACGTTTTCCCACAAGATATGGTTTTAATCGCTATCCATTGATTGTGAACGCACTGGTAGAATCATTTCATATTTCAATTGCTCTACTAGGTTGAACTTTGGTGATCCTAAATGGTCCCGACTATCGGGATTTCAGTTTGCTCGGAAACAATCTCAATCTTGAGTTGAATAATAAGACCATGTCACCTTTTTCAAACCTCTTCTTCATGATATGTTTATTGTGCCACTTCCTAGCTTTGTAAATACGCGAACTCTCATAGGCCTCCAACCTTAGTTCTTCTAGCTCGTTTAGTTGCAATAATCTCCGTTCTCCGACCTACTTAAGATCAAAATTGAGTGTCTTTATAACCCAATATGCCTTATGTTCCATCTCAACTGGCAAGTGACCAGACTTCCCAAACACCAACCGGTATGGAGTAGAGGAGTCTTCTAAGCAGTGCAGTATACCTAAAGAGCATCATCAAACTTGAAGGACCAATCTTTACGGGACCGATCTACCATTTTCTCCAATATGCTCTTCAATTCTGTATTTGAGAGTTCCACATGCCCACTTGTTTGGGGATGGTAAGGAGTAGCGATCTTATAAAATATCCCATATTTGTTTAATAGTGATTCAAAAGGCTTGTTGTAAAAGTGTGTGCCATTGTCACTTAGAAGAGCTCTTGGCGTGCCAAACCTTGTGAAAATGTTTTTCTTGAGAAACTTAAGGACAACCTTGGAATCATTTGTTGGGGAGCCAATGGCTTCTACCCAATTAGAAATATAGTCAACCGTCACAAGGATGTAAATGTTGTTATGGGAAAGAGGAAAAGGACCCATGAAGTCAATCCCCTATACATCAAACAACTCTACCTCAAGTATGCCACTTTGAGGCATATGCTTCTTGGAAATGTTCCCTGTCCGATGACATCTATCACAAGTCATGACAAATTTCCTTACGTCCTTGAAGAGCGTGGGCTAATAAAAACCTACTTGGAGTACTTTCACAATCATTTTATCTGGTCCAAAGTGGTCACCATAGGTTGAAGCATGGCAATGGTGCAAGACACTATGGACCTCATCTTTAGGCAAACATCTTCTATAAATGTCATCTCCACATAACTTGTAAAGGAAAGGTTGTCCCCACACATAGTATTTGGCATCGGTAAAGAACTTCTTTCTTTGTTGGTAGAACAATCCTAGAGGTAACATTCCGCACACCTTGAAGTTAACCAAATCAGCATATCATGGAGTAGCTTGTTGGGATATAGCGAATAGCTGCTCATCGGGGAAGGAGTCATCAATGGGGAGCTATTCACTAGGAGTGGCCTCGGGGCCTAGGCGGGATACATGATCAGCAACCACATTTGCCAACCCGGCCTTATCTTTGATCTCCAAATCAAACTCTTGAAGAAGGAGGACCCATCAGATGAGTTGGGGTTTGGAGTCGGATTTCTTCATTAAATGTTTCAAAGTGGCATGATTTGTAAAAGCAATGACCTTGGAATTGATTAAGTAGGATCAAAATTTTTCTAAGGTAAAGACAAACGCTAAGAATTCCTTCTTCATCATGGCATAATTCACTTGAGCCCCATCAAGAGTACAACTTGCATAGTATATGGCATATGGCTTATCATCCTTTCATTGGCCTAGAACGACGCCCACTGCATAGTCACTTGCATCACACATTACTTCAAAAGGTAGCTCCTAATTTGGAGCTTGCATTACTGGGGCGGTGATTAATGCCTCTTTTAACCTGTGAAAAGCATTCAAATATTCTTCATTAAACATAAAAGGCACATTCTTAACAAGCGATTGGGTGAGAGGTTTTGTAATTTTTGAAAAATCCTTTATGAACTGCCGGTAAAAACCAACGTGTCCAAGAAAACTCCTCACACCCTTCATAGAAGTTGGTGGTGGCAATTTCTCAATCACCTCGAACTTTGTTTTGTCAACTTCAATGCCTTTGTTAGAGACAACGTGACCAAGGACAACCCCCTCTTACATCATAAAATGATATTTTTCCCAATTCAACACCAAATTCGCATCTTCGCAAAACCTTAGATAAGTTGTTCAAGAAATGGTCATAGGTTGTACCATACACAGAAAAATAATCCATAAAGACTTCCATTATGTCCTCAATAAAATCGAAAAAAATAACCATTATACAACGTTGAAATGTGGCAGGGGCATTGCATAACCCAAATGGCACCCTTCTATAAGCATATGTACCATAAGGACATGTAAAAGTAGTATTTTCTTGATCATTTGGGCGGATAGGGATTTGAAAGAACCCCGAATATCCATCTAAGTAGCAAAAATATGAGTTCTTAGCCAACCGTTCAAGCATTTGGTCAATGAAGGGAAGGGGAAAATTATCTACACGGGTGGCTTTATTCAATTTTCGACAATCACTGCACATACGCCAGCCAGTGACAGTCCTAGTAGGGATTAGCTCATTATTCTCATTTTAGACAATAGTCATCCCTCCTTTCTTAGGTACAACATGGACCGGGCTTACCCACGCACTATCAGAGATAGGGTAGATAATGCTGGCTTTAAGCAACTTCAAAATTTCCTTTTTTACCACCTTACATGCTAGGGGTCAATCTTCTTCGGTGTTCAATTGAAGGCTTATGGTTGTCTTTCATTAAGATTCGATGCATACACAAAGAAGGATGAATTCCTTTTAAGTCATCAAGGGTGTATCCTATGGCTTTACGATGCTTTCTAAGTACTCTAAGCAAAGATTCAATTTGGGATGCATTCAAACTTGCATTCACAATCATAGGATATCTAGATTTCGGTCCAAGAAATTCATGCCTTAGGGATAAAGGGAGAGGTTTCAGTTCTACCTCAGGAACTTTTGACTCATCAGACGAGGGCTTATTTTCATCTTGTAATGATTCCACCTTTGCAATGGAAGGTAGAGTTGGTGGGGAGACTTCCAGAAGTTGGGAACATTCGGCTACGTCGGGATTTTCATCCTTAGAAGTGCTATTATTCAACATCAAGTGCTCAAGAGGATCGTTCGAATCAAGTATCAATCCATCGACAACATCAATCTTATTACTTAGCAAATTTTAGTAATTTAAACTTCACATGATCATCCCCCACATCAAAAGATAGCGTACCGTTCTTCACATCAATACGGAACCCCGCGGTGGCCAAGAATGGCCTTATAAGAATGACGGGGGTTGCGCTTGTCCCCCTTCATTTCTAAAATCACAAAGTCTACCAGCACATATAAATCTCCTACTTTTATTGGAACATCCTCTAAAACACCAACATGGTATTTCACACAACGGTCTTCCAATTGTAAGGAGATAGTAGTCGGTTTAATCTCTCCTAGTTCCAATTTTTCACACAGAGAAAGGGGCATCAAGCTCACGCTTGACCCTATGTCACACAAAGCACGGTCTACTGGCACATTCCCTATCAGGCAAGGAATTGAAAAACTACAGAGATCCTTCAGCTTAGCTGGAAGCTTGTTTTGCATTGCTGCACTGCATTCTTCAGTCAAAGCTACAGTTTCATGTTCTTCTAGCTTTCTTTTGTTAGACAGAATTTCTTTCAAAAATTTAGCATATGACGGCGTTTGAGTTAGAGCTTCAATGAATTATGTAGAGTTTCTTAAGGACTTCTAAAAACTTCCCAAATTGCAAATCGAGTTTTGCTTTAGCCATCCTTTAAGGCAATAGTAAATGTAGGGTGTAGGATTTTAGGGAAATGGCCTTAGGGTCCTTAGGAACCTTGTCAGACGTATGCGCAACATCACTAATCACCTCCTTAGAAGGTGTGGACTCCTCTTCCTCAACATTTTCAATATGTTCATTCTGGTAATTCAAAGACTCATTGTTGGTAATCCCCGTAGGTCCCTCTAGTTATTTTCCTCCTCTTAAAATTATAGCATTGCATTGTTCCCTCGGATTAGGTTATGGCTCGCTAGGAAGTCTTTCTGGGCGCGTAGATGAAAGGCTAACTTTTTGGGTAGTCTCGGCGTCCAACATCTTAGTATGAGTTATAAGCACATCAACCTTTAAGGCTAATTGGTACCTTTAAGGCTAATTGGTTAATATACTCATTCTGCTTTTGTTGCGCCATAAGCATACTTTCTATCGTTGCTTCTAAATTGGACTTTAGGGGTACTTGAGAAGGGAAATGAGGTATTTGAAAACCACGAGGTGGTTTAGCATTCAATGGGGGCATATTCGACGGGTTTGGATTAGACCTATATGAGAAATTCGAATGATTCTTCCAACCTGGATTGTAGGTACTAGAGTGAGGGTCATTGGTCAATCTCGGGTTGAAGTTTTGAACATAGTTAACTTCACTAGGGTATTGGGAAAAAGGACTCCCAACTTGACAATTCAAAGTCACTTGGTTAATAGAACCACAAATTTCACAAGGGGAAGGGGCACTAGAATTCACGACATTAACATTCATTCGGTCCAATCTTTGAGTCATAGCAACTACTTTAGCAAAAAGCAAAGTAAGCGAATCAACTTCAAGCTTACCTCCAATGCCTTTGGGTTGGCCTTGTTCAGTGGACCATTGGAAATTGTTAAGCACCATCTCCTCAATTAGGTTATAGGCCTCATCCTCAGTTTTGTTCATCAAGGTTCCTCCCGTCACCGCATCAATAGTGGACCGAACAAGTTAGGTCACACCATTATAAAAAGCTTGGACAATTATCCAACATTGAAGACCATGATGGGGGAATAAACGCAGAAAATCTTTAAACCGCTCCCAAGCTTCATAGAGTGTCTCTTCATCTTTTTGTGTGAAGTTGGTGATTTGACTCCTCAAACTTGCCGTTTTGCTTGGAGGGAAAAACTTGGCGAGGAAAACTCTTGTTAACTCATCCCAAGTGGTAATACATCCCGATGGCAAAGAATGTAGCAAAGCTCTTGTTTTATCCCTTAATGAGAAGGTAAATAATCGCAGTCGAATGGCATAAGTGGAGACTCCATTAAGCTTCAACATGTTGCACACCTCTAAAAAGACAGAGAGCTGTAGATTTGGGTCTTCCAAAGGAGTTCCTCCAAACTGTGATTGTTGCACCATGGAAATGAGTGCATGTTTGTGCTCGAAATTGTTGGCATCAACATTAGAGTGAGCAATGCTTGAGGCGATCCCTTGCACTCCAGGGGTAACGAAATCCCGAAGTGTCATTCTTTGGTCGCCTCTTCCTCCTGCCGTGTTTGTTGGATTCCTTCTTGCCTCACATCTTTGTTCTTCAATCTTTTTCTTCTCTTCCATAAGCGAAAACTCTGCTCGATCTCGGGATCAAGTTCGCATAGGAATGGACTTCGCATAAAGGGGGAAGATTCCTGCAAGCACTATCACCAACACTACCAGCGCAACGAAACAAGAAAAATAAAAAATAAAAGTAAAAGACAATAAAATACTTAGTCACTTTTGTAAGACTAACTCAATAGTTAAAAAATTGGTCATCGGCAGCGGCGCCAAAAACTTGACCACTGTCGCAAGCGCAAGGGTAGTCTTAGTATAGATAAAATGATCATCCTTAGGGACCAAAGTAATCTATCGAGTTTTGTCTATCAGAATATGCTAAGAAAATTCTAAATCGAGGGGTTTTGATTCAACAACTTCAAATTTACTAATTCTAAATCAATTAAGGAAAAATGCCTAGGAATTTATGTAGTTAAGAAAGGCGATTGGATCAAAATGATAAACATGTGTTTTTCTTTAATTGGTTAATGTCGAGGAATTGCAATCTATCCAAAAATTTAGACTATTCTTTTGAAATCAACCAAATTTGCCTAAACTAAGCAAAAGTCGTTCTTTCAAACTAATTTGTCTTAATCCAAATTGAATATTTTCGATTACACTCTAGTCCTCCCAACATGCAAATATCTCTTTCGAGTTCAAGAAGTCTAACAATCAAATGTCACCTTTCAGTTTTTCACTCAATTGTTTTAAGTGTGCAAGCAAACTTTGACAAAAAAAATCCACTCACAACATGATAATCACTTGATATAACCAAATCAGACCAATCATGAAACAAGCACAATTCTATTGATTAAAACATGATCCAACTACACTTTCATAAACCACCAAATCTCTAGACAAAATAAACTACTCGCACATGATCAAAGATTAAACAACTAGCCAACAATTGGGCAGAATCTGAGAGAAAGGGCTTGATGGAGACAACCTTCGACCAACGGCTATAAACCACCTCAAAACCAATCACACTTAGGATTTCTCACTAAAACATTAATCAAACTAAAAATCCTAACTGAAAAGAGCAAAATTTTGAGAAAGAAAGTGAGCTATGCTATGCTTCCTCCTTCTTCTTTGCTACTGAACGACGAGACTTTATAGAGAAGCTTGGATGTTCTCAGCCACATAGCCGAAGGAAGACGAAGAGGCAATAGTCACACAACTCACCACCATCCGTGGCAGGCACCATGGTTCGACGTAGTCTTGGCTGGAACTGATTTTCTGCTATTGTCTTGGTCCACGGGCGTAGTATCACATGGGTGTCCATGGGGGAGGTCAAAATACATCCAATGAGGGTCAAATGCTAGGTAAAAAAGGCCTAAAATCCTGCAAAACACAACAAACAACCATACCCAAGCATAAATCGAGAATAAGAGTATAAAAGTAACTTAAAGCACATAATTCTTCTAAAAAATGTGGCAAAATGACCTTAAAATGATATATAAGATAGACATTTATACACCATGACACTTAGAAGCAAAAAATGTACACCGCGCTTAAGAAAAGGTACATTTCAGGCAAGAAAAGAAACACTACTGAGAATGAAAGATACACTGTAACATATCAAAAAGGTTCACTACAACATTAAGCAAAAAGGTACACTACAGGATCAAAAAAATGTACACTATAGGGAAGAAGATGTACATTGCAAGCAAGAAACTACTATTATTTTCCATAGTCATAGAAAAGTTGAAGTATAATATATAACCTTTTTTCTCGTTAATATTTTCATCTTCGTCTTGAATGCATAGATTTGGTGTCTTAGGTGCCTTAATTCTATCCACTTCAATCCCTTTACTAAAGCCATAGCAACTATTCGATTCAAAATTCATTCTATCCATGATCTTTTCCACTCAAATTGATAAAATAGGAAATTCTCTATTAATATTTCTTTTTCTTGCATAAGACATGATGCACATTCCAAAGCTACAACAAAACATAAAAAAGAAAAAAAACTCATTAATAGATAAGGTTCAACAAAAATAAGAAAAAATAATACTAATTTTAAAAATATATAAATTAAAACAATTACCATCAAGAATAAAATCGGGACTCAATATAAACCTTTTGGTTGTCTCTTACACTTGTCTATACAGTGCAAGCTTAATTTATCAGAAAACATATATGTCCCATATAATTTGTATTAATATCTTCATTATCATTATCAACTTCCAGATTTTGCTCCTCATCCATGGATTTTTCCCAAGTTCAATATCACAAACTTATCACCAAAATATTTGAAGGATAGCAATATATAGAATCTTATGACTGCAGTTTTGACAACTGCTTGCATTAGATATTCATTGCTTACTTAGCTAAAAAAAAAAATTCAACATACCTTCAACGTACCAATGTCATCTTCTTATGAGCATTTGATCTCCTACATTCCTCATGTTTGATCTGCTTCTTCTTTTCATCACGCATATCAATGACAAAAATTATAAACCAATTTAACTAAAAGTCAACTTCATTCTCAGCATAATTACAAAAGGTTCATTTTAAAAGGGGAAAGCATACACACCAAGACATCAAAGGCTTATTGTAGTGAAGAAAAGAAAAGCAGTAGCCATATGGAAACAAAGTCTCTCAAAGTTAACTCAAGTCACAACAAGATTATTATCCCTAAACCACTCTAATAAAGCACACAAATGCCCTAGAAAAATCGTCTTCTTGAGCTGGTGCTATTGTAAGCTTCATCTACTTACACTGCACCTAAGCTAACCAAGAAGACAGATTAAGAACTTGACATACATCAGGAGGTCTTGCTAAGGACATGGGTTAGGTCTGCATGGTATTATAGCTATAGTCACTAAATAGAGTGAATGATGCTAGTTTATCAAAGCGTTGACTACCAACTACTTAGGCCCCTAGACTAACTTCATTGGATTTTCTAGAACATATTGTGGCCTAACTCTGGCCTCAACAACAATGGTCAAAACCAAAAAGTGCTATGGAGCTTGCAGTTGTTTGTTTAGCTAACTAATTCTATGGTAGAAGAAAACTTTGAAGGAAAAAGCCATGTTTAGTCATATGTAATAGATATAGGTGCATCAAACAGGATCCTTTCAGATGAAATCGTAGTTCGAAAGTGCAATCAAATCATTTAGATTTAATGCCATATCATAATGTTGTCATGACGATCCTCATCACTGTTGATCAATGACAAAATGTTGCAGAAATGCATATTCACTAATCAGGACATAAAGATGGAGACAAAAAATTATGACACAACAAGGACCAATACTTGTGCCTCTATGCCCTCATACTTACATACATAGAATGCATTTATTACTTCCTCACTCATTGAAGAGGTGACATTTTCAATTTGATGTTCCTCTAGTATAGATTCAATAAAGAATAAAAATTACACAACATAATCACGAGTCTTCCTCACTCATGATTTTTAATTAGCTCCCGTAGAAGGCTCAAATCTTGATGCACCAACTCCCACAGCTATTGGAATTACATGTTTCGTCCTTTCTAATGAACTATTTCTTACCATTGTCATATACTCAGGCATAAATCCCATATCCAAGGAACTCAAGCTTACACATAGAGTACAACAAGCACCTTTCAACGCATTAATATTTATCACTTCCAAGGATCATCTCAAAGGCTTTTCATCTAAACTTACAAGATGCTTTAGGACCCTGATCTCTATGCAACATCCTTTCTAGAATAGCTTCTGTGAAACCCCTGTCCCCTAGGGTTAGGAGTGTCAATGATTTCTTATATTCCTACTTACTTTCTAGGACAAAACGGATAGAGTTCCGTTTAAAAATGGGCTAAAATCAGGCTTAAAGCCTTATAATGGGTTACTTTATTCGATAAACGCTCAAACATATATTCATAACTCAAGGGCTACAAGCCGGAGATCACAACTCTATAGGGGACACGCCCAGAGTATGCTAAGCAATACAATTTAATAATAGAAAGGAAATGAAAAGTACAACTCAATGAATCACACATCCAAAGTACTGAGGTTTACATCCCAATAGAAAATAAGCAACTCCAACTAAAAAATGACTGATAAATTAGATGGTCGGCTCACATGGCTATACAGAATGACTTCTAGACAATACACATTACATGGCATCAGTGATCAACTTACAAGTACGCAAGAACTTAAATTACATCATAGTACACTACTAAGCTCACAAGCTAATGTACAAAACATATAAGTACTTATAGTGTAGCAAGGTAAACTCAACCTCGGCTTACGTGAACCGACTTCTACCTATCATCTTAGGCACTTAGGGAAAAAGGGAAAAGATAGGGGGGTGAGCTACCACACTCTCAGTGAATGATTCCCAACCCCCAGAAAACAAAACATTTGCACATCATACTTTAGGTAACACATACACAAAATATGATATATACAATATCATATAATAGGCATGTAGTGTCTTCCACATCTGTTATCACCTCAATGACCTTTCTAGCACGATGGTAACTCTGTACTCCTAATTCACGCCCAAGGTATTTAACTTGCCTGAACTAAGTCTCTTATAGCTTATTGATGGTAATTTCATGTTACATCGACATAAGATCATGCAATGTAAGCATAACGTCACTTAACACGCACATATGATTCATTAATAAGCCATCTCATGCAACAATTCAGGTATTGGATGCAATAGTACACTTAGTTCATGCATAAACACCTAACGTCAAGGAGTTTTAAACAAAATGAACAAGCGACTTTTTTTTTTGCAAGGGGATAAGATTAATGCATATCGCTTAAATCGATGGAAGTTCTTATAAAACTGTCCTTATGGATTTGGCAGATAATTGAAACTCAATAAAAACTCTTTTCAAGAAAATATGCACCTTTTTAAATCTTTACATCAAGATTACCCTCAAATGAGGCATTCACATCACATAGCGTGCACAAAATCATTTTCATAGGCATCGAAATCTCATATTTGTACTAGGTACGGGTGAGGCCGTCACTCACGTTCCATCGTACCAATGAGATTGTCACTCACTTTTCATAAAATCCCCATCCGGATCTTCCAGGGTTTCCACTTATGGGTCTACTCCCTGGGCAACATACTACCCCCGTCATAGTCTTTTAGGGTTCCCACTTCTGAGTCTATCTCCCTAGGTATTAGGGTTCCGGAGAGCCGGGCATTCTCCCTAATCATTATTCTTACAACACCATTTTCCTAGCCCAAAACGTTTTAGATACGTTTCACCTCTAAATGCATCTATTTTAAAACTTTCATTGTATCACAAACAATGACATTCTCATTCTCATGAGACTCGAAGCCTTAATGATTTCACATAGACTCAAAAAGCATAAAACCACTCATTTGGTGAAATATGCTTAAAACGAGTTAATCTTTGCATATTCATTCACTCTTCAAGACAGGTAATATGGAAACTCGTTTTTAAATGTTAATAGTTGCATTCACACATGAATATCTAGGTTTCTTTACATTTCAAATGCAACAGTCATCTCACAACACATTTTTCCTAAAAACTCGCATTTCAGCACGTGAATAGCAGTTTCATTCTCATGAAGGCTAAACGCCTTAATAGGATCATTCAACTTTTGAAAAGCATATAACCATTCATCTTGTCACAATATGCTTCTAAAAGAGTTAATGGCCAACTACACATTCATTTTTCAAAGGAAACGTCATTAAAACTTGCCTTAAAGCATTACATGCCTACAACTTATTTAGAAATAGTTTCGCTTAAAAGGTATCCCTGTCAAACAAATGGTCTATAGTCATTACTAATCACATAACTTGACATGTCATATCACAGTAGTTCGCATTCATGCTTATTAACGCACGCCTTTAAGCATAACACAAACATATTCATTCATAATTCGCGTTGTTTCCAACCCACTGGCCATTTAAGTAACTTCGAGAAACAACTAAGGAATCAATAAATATTCAAGTCGCTCATTTAAGCTGCCAGAACGTTGTTTTAACCACGAAAATGAGCAAACTACTCTTAAATGAATTACTTGAAGAATTTAATTATTCAAAAGAGATAATGCAAGAATGGTAGCGTATGCTTAATAGTGAATCAAGCAGGTTTCAATCAAATTGATTCCTATTTTATAATTTATTCGCCAGGAGACCTCTAAATACGAGTGAGCAATTTGAACAACTGCTTAGACATGGAATTCAGTCGTGACATATACACATGGCACACATAACTCATAGACTAATAAAATCATGATCTTAATTTAGCAGCATGCAATGGTAGGCTCGAAGCATTTGACAATTATATATTGTCACAACAATACTCAAAACAAGGTCAAGGTTTGTGCGAGAATGTTCAATCATAGAGACAAGTACACAATTAGCACATTTTAACACTTCTGTAATTTACCAATTTAAAACACTCAACCCGAACTCCCTCCTCACAACAGTGACCACAACAATCCTCAAAATCATTTCATTTCAACCCAAATAATTCACCAACTGCTTATAATTTCTCAACTCATTATAGTTTCAACCCAACTACTAAATCAGCTATCACAAATATTTCAAAAACATTTGTAAATTAGTAATAGGTTTAAGGATCAGGAACCACCCACCTGGTCTCCAAGCTAGGGACCCGTTCTAAGGGCTTTTGGGCTCAATTTGGATGCTTCAAAATCAGGATTTCGACTCTATTGCGCTGTCACGCCTAACCCACACGAATAGACCCTCATCTACCTACTACTGCTTGCAAGCCCTTTCTTCCCGCTCTCCTGATCCCCAAGTTAGGCCGCCTATGGTGGTCATGGTGGTGGTCGTTGAGGGTTTTTAGATCACTAGCCCTTGGACCGTTGCTTCTCACTCGATCTCTCTCTCTCTCTCTCACTTTGCCAGCAACGAATGAACGACCAGTAGTGCCGCCGTCGCCGCCATGTCCACCGTCTAGACACCTCACCGTCGACCTCCGCCGTCATCCTCTCCTTCTATCTCAATTTGCTTCAACCTCTCTCTCTCATCATTTTTGGGTTTACGGCTGTCACAGAGAGGGGGAGAAACGGTGGTCGAACCTCGCCAACGGTGGCACCGCCGCCCCCTATCTCTTTCTTCTTATCTAGCTTATGATGGGTGTCGGGGAGGGCTGAGTTACAGGGCCTAGAAACCCTGCTTGTCGTGTGCGTGAAGAAGACATGGGGCTTCAGCCCCCTTTTTGTTCCCCTTTTTTTCCTTTTTTTTGTGTCAATTGCTAGCCAACTTTAGGTCTCAACCCCTAAGTCACTAGCACGTGGTCTAAACTCAGGTCTAAACATTGTAATAATTAGCATTCTACTTGAATTTGGTGACACAACTAAATTAAACTATCGACACAAGTTAATGGCACACTTTGGTACGAATTAAATTTCAAAATCAATAATGACAATAATAATTCTCTTTTTAATAAAATTATCACTTAAACAAGCAGGTCAGTATTAATCTAGCTTAATTAGAATAATAAAATACGATTTCATAGTATCAAGAAGTATGCCAGATTGCTTAAATAAAACACGGGGATTACACTTTCCCCCCTTAAAATAATTTTATCCTCGAAATTCCAAAGCTATGTTCAGTCGTACCTAAGACGGACACAAACAGGACACAATCTGCACAGCGTGCACTAGAATCTAAAATTTTGCTTTACCATTAATTGAAACCGAAAAGGGGCTTATGGTATCCAGTTTGCTCTTCGCCAATCCTCTTCGAGCAACTGTCCTCTCTATTTAGGGGCCGAGCGCAATCACATAGAAGAGGGGAAAATGAGTTGGCGTGGAACACCACATTAAGCTTGTTTTAAACAGGAACAAAGACTCTCAATTATTTAGACTCAATCCGCATAGTAAACAACAACTCTATGTATATGCATCGTTAAGAATTGGCACCTAAAGGTATGACAATTGGGTCATGACATCTCAAGGCCATATACAAGTAGTATCCTTCTAAAAAATGAATTTAAACCACCTTTAAGATCAAAACGGTTAACCTGGAGACTCCTATAACACGTTAGAGTTGTAAGGGCATCACATAAGCATCACATAGTATCACTTTAGTATAATGACATCGCATAGAATCAACATTTCGGCATTCTCAAGCCTAAGAATCATAAGCAACATAAACGCATCTAATACGTATATAGCAAGCAATTTACAAAAGGAAAACACATGCAACTGACATTCCTATGCTTGTACATCAGTCCCAGCTAACTTTTAGGCCTTTCTTTCATGGCAACATATACAGGATATGTCAAGGTCGTATGGAGGCGGTTTATTTAGCCAGGTTCACTTGAGGGCATGAAGATATCAAATCATTCTAAGGTTAAATCAATCAACCAGGAAGCTTCCACATCATACTAAAGTAGCGGAGACATCATATTACATCACATTAATAATACGAAACTTGGAGTAGCACTCGAATTCACATTGATATCACGTAGGGTCTACAACAGTGCACACCAAAGATTAAGAATCACAAGTAACATGAACCAGCATTACATGTCGATAGGAACAAATTGAAAGGAAAATGCAATGGCAAGAATGTAAGTCGATGGTTGATAAAAGTGCAGCATAAGTCTAGTCATAAGTCACTTAAGGAAGGCAGATACATGGTTTCTTGGTTATGCTTAGGGATGTGTAAGCGTTGGTATTGGGTTCTGAGCATGGTAGTGATAGCACGCAAAACTATAGCATGACGACTCAACAAGGCATTTAGAATGGATCAAGGCCACAAACGATCATCACGATATAGTAAAATAGTAACAGCAACAAGCATAATAGAAATTGGAGTACAACTTTAGAATTTCCTATGAAAACCACCATAGGGCACATGATACTCATCACATAGTCCCACATAGCAATGCATCAATAGTAACGAATCTCAAACAACGTTCGATGTTGTAATGACGTTACAAAGGCATAATAACTCAGCATCCAAAGTCGAGAATTCAATTCTAAGCATGGTACACTATTATGCCATCCAATCATAGAATATAAGGGCAAGATTATGTGAATGCGAGTTTCTATGGTTGCCTCATCATGCTTTAAATGCATGCCTATGCAGTTATTCAGCTATAACACGAGATCATAGAATTCACGGAATGCAAATAACGACCCAGAGTTCATATCATGCTATGAATTACAAAAGTTTGGATAATTGAGTCACATGCCAAACCAAACTCAGGTCAGGCAAACACCAAGATGTGTACTTACTAAATAATTCTTTCACAAGACACCTGAATGACTGTGTATAATGAACCTAGGTAACTATATGGGCTTCCATGACCTTTGCTTTATTCATAATGTTATGCTTATGCTTCAAAACACGTAAGTTTGTGATAGTGACTTACGAAAGGATATCTAAAAGTGTACATGAATGCAACCCTCATTTAAAACCTATGATTGAGGTTATGCCTTGAGGTTTGTCCAAATTGTTTGGAATTAGCCACCAATCAACTAATAAGGGTAAGAACAATGGCATTAATGGTCTTACGGATAGACGTTGAGGTTTCGAAACACATTCGTCTCATGAAGTGATTGTAGAAGTCCGAGGAACTCTTAGTACGGAAGGGAAGGTTCTACCTTCTACTATGGGGCACTCCGGCTTCAGCACTTAGTATTAGTGCTTAAGAAGATGTTGGAAAGGTGTAGATCGTTGCCCCAGGGGGTTAATAGGGTGATACATGTGGTATAATGATTCCAAAATCTGTCAGGTTCTCCCTTTTATCTCTATTCTAGGTGAGTTAGGGTTGATATAGCCAGGACACTATCAATCTTATGATAAGAATAGCGTTCCATGCCCCGATAAGCATAACGCCAAGCCGACTCGTGAGTAATGGTGGTTATATGTTGGCAAGCAAGGAAGACTCCCTATGTAACTGACAATCCAGATTAAGGTCTCATCTAAGTTCGATGGCAGGTGTGCGGATGGCTCGGAATAACACTTAGGCAACAAGCAACAAGACTTTATCACAATCACCCATATTGATATGCGCACATACAAAGTTCTCACTTAGTTCCTCTAGTAATTGAAATTTCATGTAAAAAGAGGTATCGTCTAAAAGAACCTTTAGTTAAGAAAAGCAATCTTTTAGTCACTTAGTCACAACTTATTATTAACACATCAAGCAACATATGCAGCTTGACATGTAGGTGTTCGAAACATCCAGTTACACATAGAAACTTATGTTTATAGAACAAGGCTCAAATACCATTATAAAACATATGCAAGTCTTCAAACGCAATAATAAGGCCTAACTATATAATTAAAAAGGTCTTTTAATGTGAAAGAAAAGCCTTAACTCACTATTTAAGAATAATCTTAACTTTTGAAGTCTCTAGGAATGAGCTTAGAGTTAAGACTTTTCTAATCTTTTGAATTCAAATCAAGCGTACTTAAAACTTTTGATTTAAGTCACCAAGGTTTATATACAAAACAACCATTACTGTGCTAAAACTTATCTTATCTACAAGAACACAAGTCATTCAGTCTATACTCTAGCAAATAGTTCATTCATTCAATCAATGAGCTCACTCAAGTCGCACATAGCTAACTAAATGCACCAACTTTCACACCAAAACCACATTTTCAGACAATAGCACATCATATACCACATCATCTCAAATGCATTCCTAGAAAACTATATGAAATGTAAGACTCAGGTTGTGGCCTATGGTCGCATGACCTTGCTCTGATACAATTTATGACACCCCCGTCCCCTAGGGTTAGGAGTATCAATGTTTTCTTAGATTCCTACTTAATTTCTAGGACAAAACGGACAGAGTTCCGGGCTAAAACCAGGCTTATAGCCTTACAATGGGTTCTTGTATTCGATAAATGCGCAAACTTATATTCATAACTCAACTGCTATACGCAGAGATCACAACTCTACAGGTCACACACCCAGAGTATCCTAAGCAATATAATTCAACAATAGAAAGGAAATGAAAAGTACAACTCAATGGATCACACAACCGATGTACTAGGGTTTATATCCCAAAAGAAAATAAACAACTCCAACTAAAAGATGACTGATAAATCAGATGGTCGACTCACATGGCCATACAGAGTGACTTCTAGACAATATGCATTATATGGCATCAGTGATTAGCTTACAAGTACTCAAGAACTTAAATTACATCATCGTATGCTACTAAGCTCACAAGCTAATGTACAAAACATATAAGTGCTTCTAGCGTAGCAAGGTAAACTCGACCTCGGCTTACGTGAACCGACTTCTACCTGTCATCCTAGGAACCTAGGGAAAAAGGAAAAAGATAGGGGGATAAGCTACCACACGCTAAGTGAATGATTCCTAACCCCTAAAAAACAAACCAGTTGCACATCATACTTTAGGTAACAAATACACAATCTGATACATACACACACACACACACACACACACACACACATATAAATAATATCATATCATATAATAGGTATGTAGCGTCTTCCACATCTATCGTCACCTGAATGACCTTTCTAGTATGATGGTAAAGCTACACTCCTTCTAATTCACACCCAAGGTACTTAACTTGCCTGAACTAAGTCTCTTATAGCATATTGGTGGTAATTTCACATTATATCAAAATAAGATTATGCAATGTAAGGATAACATCATATACATGCACACAGGATTCATTAATAAGCCATCTCATGCAACAATTCAGGTGTTGGATGCAATAGTACGATTAGTTCACATATAAACACCTAACGTCAAGGAGTTTTAAACAAAATGACCAAGTGACTTCGTTTTGTAAGAGAATAAGATTAATGCATATCGCTTAAATCAAAGGGAGTTCTTATAAAGTTGTTGTTATGCATTTGGTAGATAATTAAAACTTAATAAAAACTCTTTTCAATAAAATATGCACCTTTTTAAATTCTTACACCAACATTACCCTCAAACGAGGCATTCGCATCAATCATGCACGAAATCATTTTCATAGGCATCGGAATCTCATATCTATGCTAGGTACAGGTGAGGCCGTCATTCACGTTCCATCGTACCAGTGAGATTGTCACTCACATTTCATATTATCCCCGTCAAGATCTTCCAGAGTTCCCACTTCTGGGTCTACTCCTTGGGCAACATACTACCCCTATTAAGGTCTTCTAGGGTTCCCACTTCTAGGTCTATCTCCCTAGGTATTAGGGTTCCCGAGAACCAGACGTTCTCCCTAATCATTATCCTTGTAGCACCATTTTCCTAGCCCAAAATGTTTTAGATGCATTTCACCTCTAAATGCATCTATATTAAAACTTTTATTGTATCACAAACAATGACATTCTCACTCTCATGAGGATCGAAGTCCTAATGATTTCACATCAACTCAGAAAGCACAAAACCACTCATTTGGTAAAATATGCTTAAAATGAGTTAATCTTTGCATATCCATTCACTCTTCAAGACAGATAATATGGCAACTCGTTTTTAAACGTTAATGGTTGCATTGACACATGAATATCTGGATTTCTTTACATTTCAAATGCAACAGTCATTCCAATACACATTTTGCCTCAAAAAACTTGCATTTTATCATGTAAATGGCACTTTCATTCTCATGAAGGTTAAACGCCTTAATAGGATCATTCAACTTTTGAAAAGCCAAGCATTCATCTTGTCACATTATGCTTCTGAAAGAGTTAATGGCCAAATACACATTCATTTTTCAAAGGAAACGTCACTAAAACTTGTCTTAAAGCTTTATATGCCTACAACTTATTCATAGATAGTTTCGCTTAAAAAGTATCCTTGTCAAACGAATGGTCTATGGTCATTACTAACCACATAACTTGACAAACTTGTCACATCATAGTAGTTCACATTCATGCTTATTAACGCATGCCTTTAAGCATAACACAAACATATTCATTCATAATTCGCATTGTTTCCAACCCGCTGGCCATTTAAGTAACTTCGAGAAACAACCAAGAAATCAACAACTATTCAATTCGCTTATTTAAGCAGCCAGGACGTTGTTTTAACCACGGAAATGAGCAAACTACTCTTAAATAAATTGCTCGAAGAATGTAATTATTCGAAAGCATTAATGCGAGAATGGTAGCGTATGCTTAACAGTGAATCAAGTGGCTTTCAATCAAATTGATTCCTATTTCACAAGTTATTCGCCAGGAGACCCTTAAATACGAATGAGCAATTTGAACAACTGCTTAGACATGGAATTCAGTCGTGACATACACACATGGCAGACAGAAGTGATAGACTAATAAAATCATAATCTTAATTTAGCAGCACACAATGGTAGGCTCGAAGCATTTGACATTTATATATTGTCACATCGATACTCAAAACAAGTTCAAGATTTATGCAAGCACGTTCGATCAAGGAAATAAGTACACACAATTAGCATATTTCAACACTTCCGTAATTTACCAATTTAAAACACTCAACCCGAAGTCCCCCCTCACAGCATCGACCACAACAACCCTCAAAATCATATCAGTTAAACCCAAATCATTCACCAACTGGTTGCAATTTTTCAACTCGTTATAGTTTCAACATAACTACTAAATCAGCTATCACAAATATTTCAAAAACATTTATAGATTAGTAATATGTTTAGGGATCAGGAACCACCCACCTAGACTCCAAGCTAAGGACCCGTTCTAAGAGCTTTTGGGCTCGATTTGGATGCTTCAAAACTAGGATTTCAACTCTATTGCCGTTGTCACACCTAACCCACGCGAACAAACCCCAATCTGCCTGTTATTGCATGCTCTTTCTTCTCGCTCTCCTAACCTCCAAGTTAGGCCGCCTATGGTGGTGGCAGCTGAGGGTTTTTAGAACCCTAGCCCTCGGACCGCTGCTTCTCACTTGATCTCTTTCTTTCTCTCTCTCTTCTCCGACGATGAACTGACGACCAGTAGTGCTGCCATCACTGCCATGTCCACTGTCGAGACACCTCGTTGTCGACCTCCGTGTCGTCCTCTCCTTCTGTCTCAGTTCGCTCAACCTCCCCCTCTCTCGTAGTTTTTGGGTTTGCAGCTGTCGCAGATAGGGGGAAACGGTGATCGAACCTCATCGGGGATGACACCGCCGCCCCTCGCTCTCTTTCCCTCTTTGGCGTGTGATAGGTATCAGGGGGGCTGAGTTGCAGGACCCAGAAACCCCCTGTGTCATGTGCTTGAATAAGAAAGGGGGGCTTCATCCCCCCTTTTCGTTCCCCATTTTTTTTTCTTTTTTTTTTGGTCAATTGCTAGTCAACTTTAGTTCTCGGCAACCAAAATCACTAGCACATAGTCTAGACTTGGGTCTAAACATTGTAATAATCAGCATTCTAATCGAATTTGGTGATACAACTAAATTAAACTATCGGCGCAATTTAATGGCATAAGTTGGTATGAATTAAATTACAAAATCAATAATGATAATAGTAATTCTCTTTTAATAAAATTATCACTTAATCAAGCAGGTTAGGTTTAATCTAGCTTAATTAAAATAATAAAATACTATGAACTATAGCTGCCAGATAAAAAAAAGGCCTATATTTGCAGGCAAGATATCCTCATTCACACTTAGACACTCATAAACTCAATTGCACCGTATAGAATTTTAGTTAACATTCCATGGTTTTTGAAATTAGTTAACTGTTATTAGCTAAACAATTACCTAAATGCAAGATAGTATCAAGTGTTATAGGACCATCAAGAAACTAAAATTGAAAACCAAAAGGTGATGATCACTACATAGTAGCAGAGAACGTAAAAGTGATAATGAAGAAGGAAAATCCAACATCTACAACTGAAAAACAATTAGAAATCTAGAAATACAAATCGTAGAACCTGAAAACCACCACAACTAAATATTTGAAATGGCGAAAACCAAAATAAAACTAATATAAACAATATAATTGAATTAACATTAGAAACACATCTTACCTATTTGCAACGTTCTCTACAAATTATTTTGTAGCAACCATATTCTTTCAAATAACCTAAAATTACAATGAGTACAATTTGAACAATTCACCAAAAATGTATTTTATGGATTAGTTGAGAACAATCAAAATTTACCTTAATTGAATGGAATAAATTAAATTGAAACCTTAGGAAACAGAAAATAACTTAAAGTAGAATAATAAAATGAAGAAGAAGAAATGGTAAGGAAAAGAATAGAGAGAAATTTAGAGAAACTTACGACAACAGAGGACATCAAAAAAGCAAATGGAGCGCAGAGCGTATACATGTAACTGTAAATTTAAAACAAGTATTTTTTTATTATTTAATTGAGTAAGCAAAGCAACATACTCGTGAGTTTTAGCATGGACCATACGCACATAATATGCACCTAGCAAGGTACATACATGTGCAACATAAATTTTTCGTTGAAAAGGCATTACAAAAATTGCTCTCCTAGTTGTCTCTTTCCTTAGCCATTAAATTTTTATTACACTTCCATCAATGGCATTAGTATGCCTAATCAAGCCTCCTCCTTGTCGGAAATTATGGCCACACCACCACTCATTGTGTTGTCGTCCTACTTTAGCATTGAGACCTCAACTACCTCCGCGAAGCTACAACTCCTACCACTACTTCACATCTATCCTCCTTCAGTGAAAACCCACAAGTTCCTTTAAGCCCCGACCCATTTGAAGATGATGTACCTGCTGCCTCTACCTATTTCGTTCCACCACTATAACCCACATTGTCCTGTTAGGATATATAATTTGCTTCAGTTCACTGCCATATTAGAGTTTCTGGCATCTTTTCTTTAGGCAATAACTTCCCTTGATGGATCCTCTTTTAGCACCTTTGAGACTGTTTCTGGTAGTCAACATGATGGATCCTCTTTTAGCACCTTTGAGGCTGTTTCTAGTAGTCAACATCCCCACAACTGCTTAATTTCTTTAACTAGTGGGTCGTCTTTCTAGCCGCTACCATTGACCATCGCCTTCACTTATTTGCGACAAATATTAATCTTATCTGCTGTATCAAGCCCTTAGACACTATTAATGACTACTTAAACTGGAAAACTCAAATTTCAACCCTTTTTCTTTCCCACGATTTGCTGGGTCTTGTAAATGGCATTCTCCCCCACCGTCTATGATTCAAGCGGTCGTCCAATGATTAACCCCTTTTCTGACAATGACTCTAGGTTGATTAGATGCTTCAATCCTATCTCTTTGCCACTATATCATGTGATTGTCTTGTTAAGGTATGTTATCTATTGCATTCTTTCCAAATTTCATAAGCAATCTCTCACCACTAGTATGGCCAAAATTCTACATCTAAAGCAAAAACTCACAAATTTGAAGAAACTAGAAACTTGGTCCATGGAGTCATACTTACAAGAGATCCAAAAAATGTTGTGACTCATTGGCTGCCATTAACTCTCCTCTTGGTAACCAAGAGTCAATTCAATTGACCATTGAAGGGTTAGACAGGGTTTTATTGTTGTCGTACTTATTATGGGATTAATTTAACATTTGATGAATTGAGAACAAAATTGTCATTATATTAGCCTCGATTATGGCTTGTTCATTAATCCTCTTCACCAACAACCACACATTAAGCCTTAGCTACTTCCATGCAAGTCTCCACCAATACTAATGCTAAACTAGGGGCGAAGCCATGAGTTTGCCTTAAGGGGGAGGGGGGCAAAACAATTCTTCTCTTGGTGCACGAAACCAAACTCAATATATAAATGAAAATTTTTGAGTTTGTAATATTATAAATAAAAAAATTTAAATGATCAAGATTTTATAAGCATATTTATATTTGTTCTTCAATTCTATAAAATTGAATCTTAAACATATCTGATGTGTCAGCTAAATAGACTCAAGGCCCGTACCTTTCTTCATTAGCATATCTTGTTGAAGGAAGGGCATTATGACATAGTTTCCGTAGGAAAGTCTTCAGTTTAGCCAATAAATATAACTTCAAAAATCCATGCAAAATCACGGTTACGAATTTCTAAGGGTAGCTTACCATGTGATTTCTGTGTAACTAATTTCAGTGTGAAATCTCTTGAGCTTAAAGGTACATAGCAAGAGGAGTCATCCATGTAGTCATTGAATGCGATAGGAACTGCATAGGTTTTAGCAATAATGTGAGAACGTAGAAATTTAGACAGTTCATGTACATCCTAAATTTTATTACTTTTACATACCCAAGAATCAGTCTTTTTCTTTTTATACTTGACAAATTGTTAGAATTTTCATACTTTGCACGTACACGCTTAACGCATTCATAGTTTGGTTGTATAAAACATTTACATATAAGTTTACTATTGAAGGTTTTATTAATTGCTTCGTCTTAGACCTTCGCCCCCAAAATTCTTCAGGACACATACCATATCCTATGCTATCAAAGGCAAAGCATTTTTCTGTGCATGAACTCTTCCAAAAGAAATCATGATTGAGACATAAATACTCCTTCTGTCCAAAAATATTTATCTCTTTTTCTTTTTATGGAAGTCCTAAAATAAAGTCTCTTCTTACTACTACTAATATTAGAAATTTTCTGTTTCTTCTTAAATTAATAGAAAATAGAGCATTAAATAATGGTCCTTTAAAAAATTTCATTCCCTAGGGCAGACAAATGTTTTTGGGATAGAAGGAGTATGACTCATAATGGAATTTCGAAGTTGGAAGCATTGCATAGTGTAGACGGTAGATATTTTCAAACTGGATTGCATAAGAAGCTGCTCTTCCTACTTTAGAAAAAGTGGATGCTTCCCATTTCGCAACTTTTTTACTTACTTTGTGATATAATTCCTGAACCATTTCTTTTCCTATCATATCCTAAAAAAGAAGGAAACCCTGGACACTTTTCAAGCGAATGCCTTTGGGGAATATGAAAAAACTACAGTCATAATCTATCTTTGCATTTAAGTGGCATTATTAGATAAAACTATCAAAAACTTATGGAACTTAATCAATTATTCATACTGTTTACAAGAATGATCTGAACAAGCATTGAATCTCATTACTAATTGGTGATTAGCTTCACAAAAAAGTAGACAGTCACCAAAAAATGGCAAACATGGTAGCTTTAGCACTTGAGAAAATATTTAAATCTCAATCCTACTTTTAGGTTGTGGAGCCTTACGTAACTAATAAACAAAATGGGAATCATCGGTAACCTGACTGATACCTCTAGAAGGCGTGAAAAACTTACATAATTGATCATTTATACTCAAAGAGTCAATGACTATAAAAATACATTATTTGATTTATGCAATCCATAGACATGGAAGACTAATTGTCGAAAACCCTGACGAATGAATTCCCATTGAAGATGATCATAAATTACTTTCCTGTACAATTTGAACGCCATGTATGATTGTTTACTTTTCATATGACTAAACTTATTCATAATGTCGTGGATAATGAGAATATTATCATGAGTCGCTCTTTGTGGCATAATGCACCTTGAATAGGATTGATAATCCTCTGTAGTACAAGATGTATTCTATGAGAAATTTAAAGATGATCTTGTAAATAGTATTGTAATGACTAATTAGCCTATATTGTCAGTCGTTAATTTTTTTTACTATATTTTCTAAAATACAAACAAATAAATCGTTGATACTCTTAAAGAGAAGGGTTTGGACCACTTTCCAATATTGCTGAAAAAAAAGATACTCCAAGGCCATCAAGGCACACTGCTTTATAAGAGGCCATTCAAAAGATTGCTCCTTTATTAGCGGGAAAAGTTAAAGAATAGAAAAAGGGTGCAAAAAAGAGAGGTAAAAGAACCGAGTTGAAGCCCTTAGAGCATATAGCAAAGTGGTGGTACAAGTCGAGTTAGGTTTATTTGTTATTTTGGGTGGAGTTTGTTTATCTTTTATCTTTAGTTTTACTAATATCTATGTTTTGGGCTTATTAATGATCGAAAAAAGGAGTGCTTCTTTAATTTCTTCATCTAAAGATTGTCGTATGGTGTCCTCCTATATTACAATCATTTGTAACTATAAAGATTCATTGGAGAGACACTCTTGAACTTGTAATAAAATGAGCCTTGGCCTTAATGATGCCATGTGACCAATTGCAATGCATATTTAAGGAAATTGGATGCTATTATATTGTACTTTTGCGGATTTGGATGATAATATATTGTACTTTAAACTTGAAAATTAGCAGTCTGCACTTCTTACATATTTCATTTTGTGATACCAAGTGGTGCTGAATGTAGCAAAAGGATGATGTGGCAGTTGGATCAAGGATGAAATTGTGTTTTTAAATTAGTAATTTGGCTGCTCCTAATACCCTTGGGTAAGGTAGTTGAGTCTTCCATATAAAAAAAAGTGGGTAACTAACTCACTTACCCTCCCTCTCTCCATTCCATCTTTGTTTTTATTTATTGAAACAACTTACGTCATAAGGTTAGAAGTATTTTCCCTGTTGAAATTAGGGCAAAGTAAATTTGGGGAGGGAATCAAAGGAATATTAGAGGAGAGTAGTAGTCGAATATGATCAAAGAGGGGACAGCTATGGTCAGCTCATCTAACTCTGGTAAAAGAGTTAATTCAACAAACTAAACTAAATAGAAGGCAATAATGAGATGCTACAATGACATACCTACTACTCATCAGAGATGCAAAGAAACCTCCCTAGCCCCAATAAGGGGAGGAAGTTATATGGTTGTGCCTTATGAAAGGTGACGTGAAAATGAAATTAGGGCATGGAGTTGATTTGCATCTTTAAATTCAAATTACATTGGGTTTTTTTGTTTGATTTTTGTAAAAGATTAATCAAGATTGTGGGTATGTCAAGGATGAGGAGGAAGATATCAATTTCACTGAGAATAACATGTTACTTGAAGGGGCAAATGAGGACTTATTGGTGAAACAGAGAAAATGAACATATCTATAAACATATAAAGGGGACTGAAAGCAAGAAACAATAAGGGCAACAATGAACAATCGTTGCCACATGATTTGAAAATGTTGAAGGAGGAAAAAACAGCATTAAGAAGTAAGATATCCAGAAAACAAGATTAAGAAGGCCAAAGTAGAACAAGAGTTGAAAGAATTAAAGGATGAATTAGTTGCTCTAAAATTGAAACCTTCCACGAACAATGGAGTTGAGAGAGTATTTATTTTTATTGTTTTCGAGAGGTTAATTTAAGAAGGTGTAGTTAGTTGTACGCATTTTGGGTAGTGGGCTGGTAAGGGCAGGAAATGTGGTAGCCAGGTGCTTCTGGTGAGTGGGAATGATTTTATGCATCAAGTTGGAATGCAATGGATGAAAAAGGATCAAAATCCAACAAGTACACTTAAACTTTGCATTTGTGCATTGATTTGAAGCATTAAAGTGGGAATGTAAAGCAACTTTACATTTGAGCATCTTTAGCATTATAAAGAGTGGACCCCTGTTTAAATATAATTGAACTTGAGGTGTGGAGTTCACTAGAATACAAATAAAATTGAGTTGTAAATTGGATTACATTAAACAGCGGCGCCAGTTTGAATAATAAATAATTCAAGGGCCATAAAGTTTTACAAGGCTATGAGCAATTCCGACCTTAGTTCACATCAACTTCATATGTGCACAAAGTATAGCAAAATCACCCCAATTGCCACACGTAAGCTTCCTATGTGCACATTATCATCACAATAAACGAAATTTCTTCACATCAGCTTACCATGAAAACAAATTTGACCAAAAAAAAATCCATGTTCTCACATATGAACAGAACATACCAAAAAGTTACCCAAAAGTTACAGGCTAGGAATCTTAACAATACTAATGGAGCGAATCTTCACTAGATTTTGCTAAGTAGGGGCTAGAAACTGCTAGCAATTGACACTTAACTGGACATTACAATATGCCCTTCATGCATCATATTAGAGCCACTAATGCCCTAAAAGTTTACACTCAACTTCATTAAAATATCCATGAATATTTCATATGTCTAGACTAGACTAATTTAAGGGGAAAAACTTACATTGTCCTGTCCACCTACATTGATCGTTGCTTAGTCACCTCCTCTGCCCTTCCCTCTTGCACTGGGTTTTCTCCCTGTATCTCTTGTTCTCTATGGTGTAGCAGTTGGCTCACCTTCAAGCAACACACTTACAACCCCTTTCTACGCCTCCATATTCTACTCTTTGCTGGTAGGGATAAACTGCTAGGCTCATCCTTATCATGACAAGTCATTTTGTTGTCACCAACTTTGTAGCAGGTTTTGCATTTCATTTTTAAGCATTTTCATTTAGCCCTGCTTGAGGTTTTAGTGAATATGTTTTAAACCCTTGGGCTTTCTGAAATATTATTTACCCCCTTCCACCTTCGTGTTAAAGTATTATAAGTTTCCAAATTAAAAAAAAATGCTCTTTGTGCCTCTAAAGTTAGCTTTATTAGTCATAGTAAAATCATAGTTTTGAGAGACTAATTAACGATCTTCAACAATAAAGATACCCTTTTTCTTGTATGAACATGGATGAAAGTTGGGCAATTGAAGAAAGAAATATGAGAGAGGAAGTTATCTTGGAAGGTGAAGGGAGGTTCAAGCCCCACTAATGATAATGTTAAGAGGCTTGCTAGACCACGGCAACCTTAGTGGTGGTCTTGGTGTCCACTGTCATGGACTCTGCTAGGCACATCTATACAATAAAGGTTAAGCGTATTAGGTGAGGCCTAAAATAAGCTTCGAATGAGTAGAGGAAAGAGGGCAAGGGTAAAATAATTATAAACATGAAGAGTATTTTTGTAATTTTAGGATTTTTTAACACTTTTACGTAAAGGTAAAGGAGGATAAACAATAATTCAAAAAGTACCTCGAGAGGGTGAATGAAAACACCTCATTTAATTTTCCTTACATGCTTGGTTAACTTATGAAGCTTCTTTGGATCTTCATATGCATCCCTTTTCCTATTCTTTTGTGCTCTACCAAGCGGCACCTTCATCTTAGGAGAACCTAAAGACATTTCTTTAAGTGCTTAATACTTCTTCCTATTACATGGTAGAATTGTTCCCCCATAAGATTTCAAATACATCTCCCTCCTAAATTATAGATGTAAAACCCTTGGAATTTGATGCTTCCATAATACTTTACTATAACTTCTGAATAATGAAATTAACATTATTTAAGCTTCAAAATTTGTAGCTAGTTACTTGACCTTGTAGTTACGATTTGGTGTTTGAGCCTTCATAAATTAGAACTTTAAGTGAAAGTCCAAATATGTGCATTTTAGATCCAACCCAAAACTCCTAATAAATAAAATAAGATAAACCAAAACAAAATAAATTCATATTTTATTAGTTCTAATTATTCCCTCCAATGTTCCAAAATTAGAATTTGAATAGGCTTAGTAATTTTTGGAAATGGATATCAATATCTACAATAGATCCAATTAATCCTAGAAATCTCTCTCCTCCTCTTCTTTCTTGTGGAATGATATTTGTATTTAAAAAAATTCAACTTTTTTTTCTCGAAATTTCCCTCCCATGCCAAATTTTAAAATTTCAATTGTTTTCAATTGTCCAATTATTTGGAAAGAGAATCATAAATTCCTAAACTCTTTCTGTTGATCAAAGTTGACCCAAAAAACATTCCCCACTATCTTCCTTTCCCTTATCTTACGGTGGATAAGGAATAAATCAAAATTTGTTGATGATTTTCTTACATTCAAACCCTTAGGCCTCGCGCTTTCTATTCGCGGTGGTCTATCTCTCTCCACGCTACACCCCCGCCTGCTCAGCCACTCACCAGTGACTAGTTGCCCACCGGCCACTGGTAGTAGTTGCCGACCGGCCACCACCACCGTCGGCCACATCCCTGCTCTTTCTAAGTTCCACCCAGCTGCAGACTTCTGTTCGGTTGACCACCAACACTGCCAGAACCGCCTTCAAGGATAATCATCTCTACCAAATCCTCTCCATCCTCTTGTTTCTTCATTGATAAGTTGAGTGTAGTGCTAGGGTTCTTCCTTCATCCAAACCCTAAACATCTACGCTGTGATTTTGATACAATCCCTAACCCCTAGTCAGCCACTTTAACATGATTTTATAAATCTCACTTTCAGATTTTGGATTGCTAAAAGGAGAAATAATCCCCTTTTTATCATCTATCTCTTGCCTACGAGGCAAGAACCTTATTAGCTATCTTTTATTATCTCTTAAAGGGTTTGCTTAGACTTTTACTATAATAATGGTATTAATAGATGAATATGTATGATTAGGGACTATTAATGTGCTTAATGGTTGAGGGGCATTAAATTTAAAACATGAAATAGGATTGTTAGTTCAGAATAGAAATGTATAGCCATTCAAAAATCATACAAAATTCAAAGATTAGATTTATAAATCTACTGTAATATAAATTTCTAATTTATAAATTTTGACCTAAAATAAGAGAGAAATAAAATCTCTCCCCTAAGTGTGCAATTCTGACCCGGACTAGACTAGTTTGAAAAAAATGCAGTTTAGGGGCACTTTCTATTATCATTTGTTGTTAATCATAAAATGAACATTGTAATAGACATCTTGGGATTTGTAGATTGTACTAATACATCTTGATACATGTAGACCCCTAAAAATGGCATCTTTATTTTAGCTTTCTGATAATGAAAACAATACCCAACTTATGTACTTAGGGACCCAACAAAGTGACTATTAAAAAAGATAAGAGTCCACATCAATAAAAGAAAAGAGGAGAGCTCAAGGAATTGGCAAAGTGGGCATGATACAAGTATGGAAGTCGACCGGCTTACCTAACAGGGAACTTGACCAGGTTCACTAATTTTCATGCACTTCAATTGCTAGTATGCTTGAACGAGATTAATAAGTCCTAGTGCTAATCTGATTAGTTCATCTTTTCTAGTTAATTATATCCCTAGTTGAATTAGCACACCTATTCAGATTAAACTTAATGAGACCAGGAGTATGTCTCTTTTCTCTGCACTGATTTAGACTATCCCCTCCACCACTAGAAAAAGGGGTTACCTAAGGGGCTAGAGGGAGGAATCAGGCATTAGTTAAGCATCAACTAGACAATAGAAGTTAGCATTATTAAGAGAATCGAAAAATCATGAGAGATTTAGAATAATGCTAGAAATTGGAGAGACTAAATCCCAAGTGATACAGTTAGAGCATTGAGAAAGACAGATCTAATTGATCATTAAAATGTGTCACTATTCTAGGTTCCTAGGTAAATCAGGTAGGTTATCGTGAGGGCGTTATTGTCATCCTCTCTATATCCTCTTACTTCATCTCTTTTTATGATTTTTTTAAAAATTTCAAATTGTCAAAGATGTAATAATTAGGAAGTTGCTCGTCCGTTGTAATTGTCTGGTTTGTTTTAGACTTTGTTGGACTAAAACCTATACTTTTAATTTACATCATTTAATGTGATTGATGCTTACCTGTTGCATGATTGTGTGATAGTGTAATTGACATTTAATTTCCCACATTGAATAGTGAAGGCTATCAGTGATGACAAGCGGTTATGTTGTGTACTTCATCATATCATAGTACTATTAGCACCGAATCTAGATCCTTGTTTCGATCCTATGGAGTTAAGATGGTCCCCACACCAAGCAATACTCGAGGGCTTTCGAAAACCTTTTCGAAGCAAGTCAATTGTCCCTTTTACTTGTCCCTATCGGTTTGTGGTTTGTTGTAAAAAGCAAATTTGGTTTATAAGTTTTTCATAAAACTCACTGTCGACTCTATTAATTAATTTCATTACTATCGTCTTATTCCTATTTCTTATTTAGTTTTATTTTATTTTTAGGGTAAAGGATTCTGGATTTGGGACAGTATCATTGTTTGGACTAGGAAGGAACTTGGTCATGTTCTTGGATCAAGCTAGATGCCCAACTCCTGAATCAGGCTGTCAATACTGCAAGGAACTATATTAGGGAATTGGACTTGATTCTGGCATAGAAAGGTTTAAAGTTTTGATCTAGTTTCTTGTCCAGTCCATTGATCTACTAGAATGTGATTTTTGAGAAAGAAACATTAAAAAAACGGTTTTTAACTCAAAAAAAGAAAAAAATAATAAACACATAGTAAACAAGTATGATCATTCGTGGGGGACTGCACCCAATGATAGGCTCCCTCGGGGCGAGGGTCCTTATAATACAATATCTCTAAGTCAAGATATGCCATATGAAAATTGAGTTAGAAAATTGGCTAAGATTGCATATAATCTATAACTAATTGTAGGGTTCATTTAAAGTTATTTAATTAGAAAGAAACTATTAAAACTAATTTTGGTGCTTGGAAATGGACAATTAGGGGTTTGGTCATAAGATTGTGACCTTATGGTACTGGGGTTATTTAGGATGGTTACTATTATGATGTACTTGCTTCATAAATGAATAGTTCATGTTTTAAATGAATGTTTGGATTGATTTTACTTTTGGCTAATTTGGGTGGGGCTTGGTAGAAGCTGATTGAATCTTGCTCGTAAGGTATTACCTAATAGACGTGGAAGATTATTGCGAGTTTTAGGAGGATAGTTCCTGAAATCGAGGTAGGGACTTAATAGTTGAGACATGACAGTCTTCCCAGGCAAATGCATGTAAGTTTTTCAAGTATGTGCTGTAGTAGATGGTTGTATGTCGAGTCATGAATGGTACTAGGTTGTGTCCCATGAAATAGTTCGGCGAAAGGCCATGAGTGATGGGAAGGGTACTGGAACTACAAGATTTTTTAGTTATAGTGGGTGCTTAACATCTCCAATTTAAAATAAGAGACACATAACACTGTAACGCACTTGACACCCTTGTGTCCATTGGAGGCTACATAAGCTTCTGATACACTCAACTCAACAACATGTTGTTTCAGTTCTTGATACCATAGCTAGCCACTTTAAGGATGTCCTAAATAGCTGCTTGGCCACTGAGGACAAGTAGGTACTTTGTTTCCTCATGTGAGTTGAGAAGGACTAGAATGCTGCTACCATTACAACCAGCTTCTTCCAGTAGAGATCCCTTTTGATAATTAGGGCAGGTGTTCCTTGTCCGATAGAGATGAGTGGTGGAGTTTTTGTACCAACCGGGTCCTCATGATAAGCTACCCAAATCCTTATGCAAAGATGTACCACCACCTACTAGCGAAGATGGAGAGGATTCCAAGGAGGATCCTATAAAGCTGGCAAGGATGCCACCAGTAAAGGTTAACTTTGAAAAGGGTAAATCTTCAAGGGTACCTAAGAAGGGGGGTTCCAAAAGAAGTTGTACCTTTCCCTACTCACCTTGTGATGATCGAAGGAAGTGTTGTAGGAAAAATTGGAGCTTTAATACATGATGGCTTTACTGTTAACTTTAAAAATTGAATTATTCCCAAGCCTTAGTTAACTTTTGATTAACTCCTTGGGGAGGAAAACATTAGTTATGGACTTCAACTTTATGGATGTTTTAGTACTATTTTATCTTATTGAGAGGATGAAATAAATTTTGACATGATTCTGATTGACCTAACAAGAGATGAATAAATGTGTGGCATAATCCCAACATGTACATGGCTATCTTCGTATGATTTGATCAATGTGTGAATTACTTTATGCTTAAACCTAGGTGGCAATGAAGGCTTAAAATTTAAGTGTTTTGATCTATCATTAAAGAAGGATGAATGGTTAAGGGACTATGTGTGCTATGATAGGCTTTTCTTGTAATACTTGTGGAGAACTATCAAGGTGGAACCACCTAAAACATAACATTACGGTGTAAATCTAAACTCCTTTTTCTTTAGATGTCAAAAGTAATGGGAAAGCACACCACCGGACGACCCCTAAACCCTAAAATAGAGGTGCATCCTTGAAGGCTAATTTAAGGAAACGACTTAAAGCCCTTTAATCTGGGAATGGGGACCTAACTTCTAATGCCACCGGGGAAAAAGATGCACCCATTGGTGCTGATCTCACCAACCTTTTGTTGATCGAGCTCTTAGAGAAGTAGAGTGAGCAGCTCCGAAAGTAGAATGAACACCTCTAGAAGCTTAAGAACGAGAAAAAGGAGGATGACAATGGATCAAACACTTTTAAGACGTTGGCTTCCCTTAACCCACTTACCTATGATGAAGTTACTGATCACCAAGGCTTTGAAGAATGGGTTTGAAGCATCGAGAAATTAATTGATGCCCTTTAGGGTCCTGATAAGTGGAGAGTTATATTTAATGGGTTCTACTGCAAACAAAAGCCGTGTCGTGCTGGGCTACAGTTAAAGAAAGAAAAAATGAATGACACAAACGGCAAGCACACAGGTGTTGTAGTCTAGATAAAATATCATCCTCTGAGACCAGCCACAATCTACTGAATCTTATCCAATTGAAAATGCTAAGCGAACAAATTTTTCAATGGGTTATTTGTACTAATTAAAGAGTTGAATCTTTGCATTTAACATGTACCTTCTCTAGTTTGGACTAATTCATGGAATTACAATCTAACTAAACTCAATCTTCTCTTTCAAAATAAACCAAATTACCTACACTAAACCAGTTATCATTCTTTTAAATGTCCTCGTTTTGGTCTAGGTTATAGTTTTTTTTATTGCTAAAGGTTTCCTCTAAATTAGCAATTGTTTTTCAAGGATTACTAAGTTAAGTTCACTCTTGTTGGTCTAATAGTGAATTTCACCTTTGGAGCTTCACTCAACCATCTAATATATGCAAGAAAATATGGGCAAACTTACTCACATCGGTATAATCACAAGATAGAATAAAACCATTCCAAGATAGATTGAGCACAAGAAACAAAGATTAAAGATTCGACATCAAAACTTTGGCAAACCAATCCATAGGTTGAATTAAACTACTCACTCATGATTAAGCCAAACAACATCTAAATCAAACCAACTTAAGTTCAAGAAGAGAGAAGAGAAAGCTTAGCAACAATGGAGGTTCTTCAATGACCTTTCAACCTTCAGGATCCAATTGCCATTCCCTTCCTTTAAATCTTCTTTGCTCTACGAAAAACTAGAAAAATCCTAAAACTATTAAGAGAGATGAGATTTAGGGTGAGTGTTCTATTCTTGCCCACAACTGGAAATGCCTTCAAATACCCGAACTCAAGCTTTGTCAACCACACAATTGAGGGAAAATGAAGAGGCTGGCAGTAACGAGCCTACCACAGACCGTAGTCATCTTTGGGTATGAGGTCGTCATTCTCTCTTTGCTCCATGGGCATATAGGATGGGTTAACACCATGGTGACTAAAAAATGCGCCAAATAAGGGTCAACGTTAGGTTAAAAGGCCCTAAAACCTGCAAAATGCAGCAAGGAAGCATACTCGAGCATAAAATAGAAAAACGGATGCAAATCATACGCTGAAACACACAGTTGCTTAGGAAATGCTATCAAATGATCATAAAATGACGCACATTTTTGGCACTTATCAAACTCCCACATGCTTAAACTGTTTGTTGTCCCCAACCAAACCTAAAACGTAAAATTTATTCACAACCGCCTCAAGTACGAAACTAGTAGTATCGTCAATGGTATGATCCTCCCAGAGTTAGCCCAACAGTGCTCAAATACATTTAGCAATTAGATAGGAAGATGGAGTTTTGGAAAGTTTCTAAAAGGCTTAGTGTCAAAGCTAGAATCACTCGCCCCAAAACCAGTAGAACCTGGCTTTAGTCATGTGACGATCTTCACTTATGTTTTTTAAGATGTAGTAAGGTTCCCTCAAATCTCATTCCAAACACTCAAATCTACCATAAGGTTGCTAAAATGCTCCAATTCACCATCACTAGTATGCAATGCACATATTAAATAATCATGAGGACTTTATATGAGTTGTAACAGGGCTAAGGGTCAAGGTAGGAGGGGAACAAATATTTTTGGGAATATGGAGCTAAAAACCAATGACTAAGAGCTAAACTCTCCCATTGTTCTCATGAAATACTATCCTTAAGCCACTACTACTCAAATGCACAAGTAAATCCCTTTATGCAATCAAATGAGGCGAATAGAGTTGAAATTCAAAAACAATTATATCCAACAAGGCCAGCCTCTTTTATTCTCTTTTTCTCTTTTGTTTGGTTTGGTTCCTTTTTTTTTCTCTTTTTCATTTTCTTTTCAACAAAGATTGTGACCGGGGAAATAAACATCAAACTTCTTCTTTTTTGAGGCTTGTTTAAACTCTTCTCCAATCATTCTACAATTAAACAAGGGATCTCTCATATAAACAAATCAACTCTGTTCACCTACAAACCGAACCAAACCACCAAAAGATCACAATACTCTGAACAAACTACCGAACAAAATCTTAAGGAGTGAAATCCTTTCTAGTCTTGGCTTAAAGGTAAGTTGTGTGTTTGGCCAAAGGCTAAAAATGGAGGCTCACATCAATAAAAATGGGTTAAGGCTCAAAGGGGCTAGAAAGGGGTATATTATGCATACAAGGACGACTATTTGGTCTGTTGGGTTCATCAAATCAAAGACTACCTCAATCATTTTGCCTCCATGCATATGCTCAGTGTGATCTTTGAGGAAGAGTCAGAGCAAGTTCCAAAGAAATGATATCTAGGAAGAGTCACTCAGGAAAATGCAAGAGACTAAAATTGATGAATTAGTCTTATAAAGCCCCAAGCCTTGCGGGACATCTACCAAAGTCATAACTGGCTCATTTGGATCCACATGCCAACATTCATGCAAAGAGTCGTAGGGCGCACAATTCACACTCAACACAAGGCCAAAACATAAAGCACACATTTTCACAAACTCAGTTCCAAATACTTTTTATTCACATTTGGGCATAACAAAACTACTTAGTCTACCAAGTTCATCATTGGAGGATCATTTTTTTTCTTTTTTGTTTTCTTTTTTTTTGTTTGCTTTTGTATTTTCTAAAATGCAAGCCTAAACGAAAGTAAACCTAAAATGTAAAACTACCCTAAATGTCATGCTTCTAAGGCTCAAGAAATGTAAAACTACTAGAATGAAACTAAATGCACTAATTGCATGCTCTAGCTACTGAATCCTAAAATGCAAAACTAAATGCAATCATAGACAATATATACACATGCTTGAATGAAGGAACTAAACAAACTACATTTCCGAAGCAAAGCAACTCCCCAATGCATGGACAACGCATTGTCCTTAATTCGAACACATATGGAGAAAAGGAAGGGGGAGGACGAAGAAGCAATCAGAAGGGAGGAGGGGAAGGAAGGTGCGGTGGATGACCTTGAGAGATATGCCAATCTCTCCTTCTCTCAAGACAAGCCATAAAGTCCTAGAAATACTAATTTTGGGAGACAATCATCCCGTGGAGCTCATCATATCTCTCTTGGACAAAGTCACGAAGAGTAGCATTCTTAGTTTCAACATAGGCTCGTAGGGAGGCTTGTTCCTCCTGAATGGACCTAAGGGTAGCTTGAACTTCCTCATAGTCATTAGAAGAAGGCTGGGAGGATGAACTAGGGTTGGCATAGTAAGTAGGTGGATGTCGACATGGGGCAGGAAGGACAATAGTAGCATCACTAAGCAACCATAAAAGCTTACCTCGGTGAAGTAAGGTGGTCCACTCAACATTGGGAAGCAGCGAAAGCCTGTTCCTAGGGTATATCCAACATAAATCCCCAACCTCAACCTTATACAATTTGATTTGTTCAAAAAGCTACTTTATCAAGCTACTCAGATCCTGAAACTAAATCATCAGGGTTGGGCTCAATACCTAAACATCTAGAAATAGTAGTGATTAGACCCATAATGACGATCCTACCCACAGTACTTGTAGCTGAACTATACAATTGGCTGGCCAAGAAAGACCCATGGTCAATCCAGTCACCATTCATCATATTAGATAAGAAATACAGCTCAGACAATTAAGGGATATTCAAACTATCGTCCCTAGCAAAGACACCACATAAAAGCATAAATTAGGCCACAAAGATACAAGGATTCCTAATGAAGGTGCCCTTGCATGTACTGGTATTGTACCTATGATTCCAGAAATCTCATCCCAAAAGAAATTTGGGTTAAATTCTGAGGGGACTTGACGCCAAGGCAAGTCCTAGCTAGGTGGAAAGCCAAACATGTTATTAAGGGTACTAAGGTTCAATTCATAGAATTCGCCTTGCAAATAGAAAGAAATGTGCTCTTCTAGACATCGTGGACCTTGAGTGACCTTAACATGTAGGGTACTCAAAAATTCAAGGGTGAAGTCCCTATATATGTGGTCCTTCATTTCAACGAACTAGCCCATCCCACCTCAGGCGAACAAACCATCTAATGTCATCTAAAAATCCTAACTGGGCCAACAAATCCTCATCATAGAAATGTGTAGTAACAAATAGTCTACAACTCAAGCAATTATAGTGTGCAGCATGATCAGGATGAGCTAAACCAAATGGATGAGAAGCATTACCTCAAATCCTTGCAGTGGTGGATGTCCTTGAAGTCCTTATGGCTCGTTGAAGTACTTAGCCTGATGTGCCTTCTCCTTGGGTGCTCCTTAGCTTCTTTATGAGTTCCATGGAATATGGAGTGAGGTTAGTGGAAAAATCCTGAACAATGGAGGATAGGAAGTAGGAAAGAGAGAAAAATTAAGGAATGGAGGTGGTGTGGTGATAATGAAGTGTAAGAAAGGTGAATATGAGGGAAAAGAATGAAAGTTGAAGGAGAATGGATGATAATGGTGAAAGAAGGTAGATGGACTTGAAGGGGTGGTTAGAGAGAAAAGAAGAAGTGAAAATGTGTGCGAGAATAAGAGAAATTTAGAGAAAAGAAGAGAAATAGGAGGAAAAGGGAGAAATTTTGGGATAATTTAAGGGGAAAATGGTGGGAAAATGGAAGGTTAAAAGGTTTCTTAGTGGAGGTTTTCAGAGAGAGAACAAGGGATGTAGAGAGAGAGAGTGTGTCGAGTAAGTGAACAAAATGAGAGGTTGAAAAAGGGCTACCATGGTCAAAACTCTTAACCGCGACCCGGAGTAACTCACCACGGACCGTGGTTATCATCACGGATAGTCCATGGTGGTTGTTGCCAAAGCATTTTTCCAATTTTCTCCATTTTTTTGGGTAGTAACATCACGGTCCATAAGACCCACCACCCCCAGACTGTGGTGGTGATTGGCCCATGACTGCTAACCTTGATGCTGCTCTTCTTTTTTTTTCTTTCTACTTTTTTTTCTTTTTTTGAAAGTGAAAACACCCCAGAATCTATATACACCATGAAAAGAAAATAAGAAAAATCTTGGGTTTCCTTCCAAGAATTGCTCTTTTAAAGTCGAGAGCTTGACCTTCTTCAATCATCTACTCGGTGAAAGGGCAACAACCGATGAGGAAATAGGGCGTTACAGCTCCTAGCTCGCCCTTGTCACGAACCTCAAAGTTAAATTCTTGTAAAATGTAACACCCCCAAATTAAACATGTTCCACTGTATGCATTCTCTTTAATAAATCCCTGAATTAGGACTAATAAACTCAATGATATGGGCATTACCGGTGTCCAAAAGGACAAGGATTGAAATATGTATACTAGAAATAACACTATCAGGCAAAGCTTTAACCACGCACATTCACACATTATCAAACGGTATACAATCAATTGTTAATCCCAAATATGGTTTATACATCATAGTAAACTAATTCACCTCACAATCTACACCTCCATCCATTCAAGATTTCAAAATATGACTCCAAAATATGCATGTACTATATCATTGATTGATCCCTCCAGATTTCCTTGCTCAACTTATTCTCTTCAGCTGGTTTGCTAGTATGAGGGCGACTCACTGAGCATTTCCCTTAAACAAAATATGAAAAACATTTAAATTTGAGCCGAAGCTCAGTAACTGCATTCATGTATCGTTAAATGATCTCTGCATAAATTGGTCGGACGCCCGCTGTGCAATTCATTTTAAGTTAAAACAGTGAATAAGAAAAATGAAAGCTGCAATTGCTAGTTATTATCTGATAGTGAACCCCCTTGATGTTGTTACGATCTATAGATAGGTGTACACCTGTCAAGCCGATCAGGGGACCTGCCCTGAAGCCGTGTGGGTAACTGAATGGCAATGTCCGGTAACTGATAACTGATGGGGTCACTAATTATGTGACAAATTATTGATTAAATTGATCCATTGATGCACTTATCAAAACATTATTATTTCAATAAATATGTGTTGATTTCTAAAGATACATGTAGTGAACGTACCTAAAGTCTTTAAAATGCAAGGTCACTTGATAATACTTATGCACAATGGAAAACGATAGACTGGGCCCCGTTTCTGCTTAAGAAATGTAGTTATAGGTAAATGCAGTTAGTAAATAACTTTCATTCCCATAATTTGTAACTTCATAGAAATTTATTAATAAAAAGGGCATCCATGGTTCAACCAATTCAATATAAGATAAGTTACACTAAAATGATTTGAAAACCAAATAAGTCAGGGTCATTAAACTCGAACTGAAACAAGTTGGAGCAAAATAGAACAAAATGAAATAATTGAGGTGATAATGAAAAGGCTTTAATGGATATAAACAAAATATGGTTTTTGATGTTTCTGAAATGAATAAGAGAAGGTTTAATGCCAAGAAGGGTGTTGTGAGGTTCAAGAATGCTCATATAACCTTAGCTTGTGTCATTTACCTCTTTACTTCTCCAATTTTATTTCCATGCCCATTTAACTCGGTTTTCCAACCTAAGTAAGCTTCCATACAAAATAAAAGTTGTTGAACTCACTAAAATTTGTAATTTCTTTGCAATATCCATAATTATATGGAGACTCCAGATAATACTTCCAAATGTCATGATTTCTTTCTTCCCTCGTATTACCATTTGAAGGTCTTTAGAAAATCCATATCTTTCACCACCGAAGTCCAATTGAGCTATAAAACCCCAATATGAAAAGTGTAGGAAGTCCTGCAACACTGTCATTCATAGTGCAAAATCCAATTACCATAACACAACCCCTAAAATTGAGCTGAAATGTAACTGTGCACAACTCGGATCTGTCCTGCGCAGTCTTAGCAAAATGGCCATAACTGTTTCTGTACACCTTGGAATGAAGTAATTCAATAGGCATTTGAAAAATAACTCACAGATCTATCTACCCACCAAAAATCATAATTTTGTGATAGGCTAAACAGTACCTGTTTAATCGCAATGTGACCCCCGCTTCAGGTCTGTTGACAACCCTACTGTTCTTTGTTTCCCCCTTCTTTTCACATAATATCCCATCTAAAATCACTCCTTAAAATTATTTAACAAAACCTTGTTCCTTATCATCGCCTTAAAAAGCCATATTACTCAAATTTGCTCCATAATCATTTGCATCAAATTTTTAATTCTTCTCTTTTTCAAATCACTCAAAACACATCCATAAGCTTACTTATTTGCACAAATAAGCAAAATGACCTCTTATAATCAATTGGGGAAATTTCAATAATCCAACCTTTTATACAAAATCATCTCGAGTGATTTTCCAACTTAAACAACACATCCAAGATTCATTTCTTTATCATATTATACATAAATAATATACTTGATGTTAGAAATAAATCAACCCCTGCTTGATCACCAAAACCCTAACTTATGACCAACTTATTCTTGCATTTAAACTCATCCAAACTCAACAAAAACATCATGATGTCCATTACTAACGCCAAATATCAAAAAATCAAATACAAAACAATCTAAATCCATCACTTCAAACTTAAGCTTGCATAATCATGAGCAACCTCAACCCTTGCATATTTTCAAGTTTAATCAACAATTAAAACATCAAAATAACACTTTTTTATATCAAGATAACATGGTCCATACTCAAATCCATCATAAAACCAAGAATTAAACATAGTTGGGTTAAGGTTTTTACCTCACTTATAAGCTTGAAGGAGAGAGATGAAAGTGGTTGACGATGGGGGGAAGAAATGTGTACAGGAGAGCAAAAGGAAAGCAATACTTGTCTTGGTGGAAAATGATTTTGATGCTATCCTAAGGCTTGGATGATATTTATGCATACAAAAGGGCTTTATTGCAATTTCAATTAGATATACATAATGACAATTTACTAAATCAAGTGCATAAACTTTTGGTCATTACTAGCTTGACTTTTGTTGATAAGTTTGGCTGATTTTATCCACTCAAAAAGTGACTTTTTGCTAATGATAAGCAGGCATAATGATGGTAATCAATTTAATTTAATTGCACCAAAATTTTCGGGCCATAATTTGGGCCCAAAATGAATCGGGCTGCAATTCGAGCTCAAATGAAGTGGGCCAAACTTAATGAATTTGGGCCTAAATTTTTGCATGGTTAAAAATTAAATTTTTTTGGCATTAAGAAAAATAACTTATCACCTAATCATATTTACCAGGGCCTAATATCGATTCACTCGAAATCATTATGGTAAATGAAACTCGAATTGCAAAGTAGCGCCCAAAATGAATTCTCCCAACCAGGACAATTAAATGAGATAAATAAATGTGAAAAATTAATTGCATGGCTTAATTAAATAAATAAACATAATTTAGGATCGGGCTATTATAGTCATCCCCCCTTAAAGAGTTTTGTCATCGCAACTTATGAGCTTTGACAAAACATGCAAGTTCATCTCACATAGATGTGGGTACTTGGCTGGCATCTCATCATCGGTTTCTCCAAGTTGCTTCTGAGGAGGTATGATTTTCCAAATATACTTTGACTGAGGGTATCTACTTGATACGAAGCTACTTGATTTTGCGATCTAGTGTCTGGACTGAGTGCTCTTCACACACTAGATCTCCAGTAACTTCGATGGTTCCAGATACTATAGCATGGTCAGCATCTGGAATGTATTTCCTGAGCTATGAAATGTGAAACACGTTATGTATGTGTTTGAGTTATATATGCAGATCTAGTCGACAAGCTATGGGATTCAATCTTTCAATAAACTTGTATGGTCCAATAGATCTTGGCCTCAATTTATCTCGCAGTTCAACCTCCTTATACTTTAGTTGGTGAAACTTTCTGAAGAACCTTATCATCTACTTGAAACTCTAGGGATCTCCTTCTTTTATCAACATATCTTTTTTGGCGGTTCCAATAGTCTATTTTCAAGAGTCTTCTGATGTATGTCACCTCATTGAATGTTGAGGAAAATCTTCATGACCCAAAAGACGATTTTGTCGTCAATGTCTGCGTCATTTTACCCTAATGTTTCATGTAAATTTTCTTGGTAGTATTTTCACAACATCGACTATTGGGAGGTCCATTCTTTCTTCAAATGCAAACGTTGGTCCTAGGTCACGAAGTACTACATGATCAAACTTAAAAGAGTTGGATCCATTGATATTTTTAGATGCTTGCCCATGTGTCAATAATTGAACACCCAAATTCTCAAGCCCTCTTAAGAGGTTCAACTGAGTAATCCCTACAGTGTTAAGGTATGTTGGGGCTACCTTGTCAGGGCACCTATCAGAACATTTGCCTTTCCTAATTGATATTGGATCTGCAAGTCGCAATCTTTAAGCAACTCTAGTCAATGCCTTTGTCTCAGATTTAGCTTTTTTTGAGTGAAAATGTACTTCAAGCTTTGATGATCAGCATAGATCTCGCAAGGTACTCGATACAAATAATGTTTTCAAATTTTCAGTGCAAAAACCACAACCACTAGCCCTGGGCCATGGGTAGGGTGATTTTTCTCATAAGGCTTGAACTGTTGGGAGGCATAAGCTATCACTTTAACTTCTTGCTAACTTTGTAGCTTCCTTCAATAAATTGGTCAGGGAAGATGTTATCTTTGAAAAACCCTTCCCAAAACTCGATAACACCCAACTAAACCCAAAACGTTTCTAGTCTCAGTAACATTGGTCAGCCTTGGACACTCTGTAACTGCCTGCCCCTTTTGCAAATCAACCCTAATCCCTTCCTTTGAAATCACATGTCCCAAAAATAACACTTCTTCTAACCATAACTCATGCTTCTTGTCTTTGTTATGTAATTGATGTTTCCTCAAGGTCTGCAACACTGTCCTCAAATGAGTAGTATGCTCATCTCTGTCCTTGGAGTATATCAAGATATCATTTATAAACACCACCACAAACTTGTCCAAATAGGGTTTGAAACTCTATTCATATGATCCATAAGGGCCGCGGGGGCACTAGTCAGGTCAAAAGCCATCATAGTGAATTCATAGTAACTAAACTTAGTCCTAAATGTTGTTTGGGAATGTCTTCAGGTAAAAATCTTAAGTTGACAGTATCTTGATCTCAAATAAATCTTGGAAAAGACTACTGCTTCCTACAGTTGATTAAATAAACCATCTAATCGGGGCAATGGGTATTTTTTTTTTCTTGATGGTAATCTTGTTCAGTTCTCTGTAATCAACACATAACCTCAAGGTCCATCCTTTTTCTTTACCAATAGAATTGGGGCACCCTATGGTGACAGACTTGCTCTAGTAAATCCCTTTTGTAATAGCTTATCCAATTAAAACCTTAGTTTTCTAAGCTCTGTTACGGCCATACAATGTGGGGCTTTAGAGATAGGTGGGGCACCAGGGATAATCCGATCTCAAAATCAATGTCTCTTTGCAGGGCAATCCCAGTAACCCTTCAGGAAAACATCTCTAACTTCACAAACAACAGGGATATCTTCTACTTCTTCTTCCTATGGTTGAGTCTCAATAGCATAACACCAATACCCAATATATCCTTTACATAAGAGCTCACTTACTTTCATAACAGAATTTAAAGGACAAGGTTTTTCCTATCTTTGCCTATAAAACATATTTCTTTCCCTCGTTCATCCCTTTAAATAGCCTTAAGGTCCTCATAATCTATCTTGACCCCATAAATGCACAACCAGCTCATTTCCAGAATGATGTCAATGTCTAACGAGTCAAATTGAATCAAGACTCCATGGAATACTGTAATACTATGCCACCAGTAGTAATTGAAACAAGTTTATAAGAGATAGGACACCAACTCTAGAGTCATTGGGTAACTTGATTCTATAATTGGTTTCTGTCTCTTTATTTTCAAGGTTCAGTTGCATGGCATATCGAGTGGATGTAAATAAATGAGCAGAAACTAAATTAATCAATACACAAAATGGCTTTGAAGTTAACTATCGTACCAGAGGTGGCAGCTTTCTTTCTTACTCAACACATACGCCTTTCCTACAGCTGCGGGCCTTGCAAGTGGGAGCCCTTGTCTACAGCCTTCAGTCTTTAGGGCATGCGGTAATGAGGTGTTCCGGGCTACCACACCACATGCATTTGTTAGTTCCCACTTGACACCCAAGAGTGGTGTGGTTAATTCTTCCACATTTCCCACAGGGCTCTACCAAGCCTCTAAAATGACTCTTGGGATGAGCGAGAGCATATTTCTTCTGGTTTACACTCTCGTTCGAAGCACCGTGTTCAGTCCACCTCCCCTTCTGATTAATCGGGTTCAACGCCCTCAATTCAGTCTTCACTCATTCCACTTCAACTGCTCGCTCATATGACTCTTGATAGGTGAGGATTGGTTGACTAGCTAGTTGGTTGTGAATATAGAAAGTAAACCCCTCTTCAAATCTCCTCATCTTCAGTTATTCAGGTGACACAAACTCCAGAACAAAACTAGATAGCTATGTAAATTTGCTAGCATACTGCATCACAATCATGTTCTAATATTCTGACTATCCATTCAGTTGCGTAATTCAGTCAACCGACTAAAACCAACATATAAGATACACATACATAACAGATACAGCTAGCACGGCCTCAGTATTATTAAAACATAACACAAAGCTTCATTATATCATTGCCCTAATTGCTCGCGTACATACATATACATTGTTCCACAAAGAATATCACATCCAACTGACCACCCAAGGTCAACCTTGACACCTACATCCTAACTAAAACACTACTTAGGCACAATAGATTGAGTCCGCCACATGCCCAGAAGTAGGCGAGACTAGTCAACACAATCGAAAAGACCTGTCTAACTATATACAATGTCATAACCTGCACAAAATTCATCTATCCAACTAGCTATACTATATACATGTGGGCTCAAAAAGTAATCTATCTGAGATGTCCACATATAATATAAATCAATCTAATGATCCCTAGATGGATCATCGTTCTATCATACTCATCCCCAGGCTCCCCGCCTAAGTCAAAACTGTTGTTTGAAGCACCAATCTCTGCATTCTCATCATCATGATCAAGCTGACGCTCCTCTAATTCTGGGTCCTTATCTTAGTCTTCCATGAGGTCACCATCAGAGCTAAACTATATCAGGGAGATCTATAATAATGTGGACCTCATTTGATCCATCAGATATAGAGATCCCCTCTCTAGGTTTTGATGGCTTTGGGTTGTCAGGCGGCAAAGGATTGCTCGGTGCAGGTGGTGATGGTGGGGGAGATATAAAGTGCAATGAAAATATATACTATAGAATGTTCATGTTATTCCTTTTCGGCACAAACTCCTCCCTTAATAACAACTCCGTGATAATGTTAGCTCAAGCCTTGCGAAACTAAAATATAGGTTCGTCCCATCCCAGGCTCGAGTCATCATAAAGTCATAACATCGAGTCATAAACTTGTCCCAAGGCCATTTGTAGATAAGGTCCATAATAGCCTACGTGTATGGACCATAACACTATGAAACTCAGAAATGGGGTCTGCATGTGGGCTACCATACTAGCATATAATAAAGAGATTTGAATTACCACATAAATGCCTGACATCATACTCGGGGCATATGGATCCTTCTAACAAGGAGGAACATAAGTGAAGTATGTGGGAGAGATAAACAGGTATTTCTACTGTCATAAACATATCAATAACCCTCACTAACCAAAATTTGCACCCTCCAATCTCTACTCTCCATACTCCATATCCCATCAAAGAAATCAACCTGGCTCTGATACCAAATCTGTAATCCCCCCAAATTAAAGATGTTCCCATGTATGCATTCTCCTTCATAAATTCCTGAATTAGGACTAATAAACTCGATGATAGGGGCGTTACCGCCATCCAAAAGGACGAGGCTTGAAATATCTATACTAGAAATAACATAGTTAGGCATAGCTTCAACCACATACTTTCACACATTATAAAACGGTATACAATCAATTGTTAATCCCAAATATGGTTTATACACCATAGTAAAGTAATTCGCCTCACAATCTACACCACGATCCATTGAAGATTTCAAAATATGACTCCAAAATATGCATGTACGATATCATTGATTGATCCCTTCAGATTCCTTTGCTTAACTTATTCACTTCAGCTGGTTTGTTAGCATGAGGGCGATTCACTGAGCATTTTCCTAAATCAAAACATGGAAAACATTTTGAAATGTGAGTCGAAGCTCAGTACCTGCATTCCTGTGTTGTTAAATGATCTCTGCATAGATCGGTTGGCTTCCCATTGTGCAATTCATTTTAAGTTAAAACAGTGAATGAGATGAATGTAAACTGCGATTGCCAGTTATTATCTGATAGTGAACTCCCTTGATGTTGTTACGATCTATTCATAGGCGTACACCTGCCAAGCCGATCAGGGGACCTGCACTGAAGCCGCGCGGGTAGCTGAAGGGCAATGTCCTATAACTGATAACTGATGGGGTCACTAATTATGTGAGAAATCATTGATTAAACTGATTCATTGATCTACTTACCAAAACATTATAATTTTGATAAATACATGCTGATTTCTAAAGATACGGGTAATGAACGTACCTGAAGTCTTTAAAATGCAATGATTTCTAAAGATATGGGAAACGATAGATAAGGCCCCGTTTCTACTTAAGAAATGCAGTTATAGGTAAATGCAGTTAGTCAACAACTTTCACTCCCATAATTTATAACTTTATGGAAATTGATTAATAAAAAGGGAATCCATGATTCAAACAATTCAATATAAGATAATTTACACTAAACTGATTCGAAAACCAAATAAGTTAGGGTCATTGAACTCGAAGTGAAACAAGTTGGAGCAAAATGGAACAAAATGAAATAATTGAGGAGATAATGAAACGACTTTAATGGATATGAATGAAATATGGGTTTTTGATGCTTCTGAAATGAATAATAGGAGGTTTAACGCCAAGAGGGGTGTTGTGAGGTTCAGGAATGCTCATATAACCTTAGCTTGTGTCATTAACCTCTTTACTTCTCCAATTTCATTTCCATGCCCAATGAACTCGGTTTTCCAACCCAAGTAAGCTTCTATATAAATTGAAAGTTGTTCAACTCACAAAACTTTGTAATTTCTTTGCAATATCCATAATTATGCAGAGACCCCACATAATATTTCCAAATGCCATGATTTCTTTCTTCCCTCATATTACCATTTGAAGGTCTACTTTAGAACGTCCATATCTTTCACCCTTGAACTCCAATCAAACTATAAAACCCCAATATGAAAAGCGTAGGAAGTCATGCAACACTTTTATTAACAGTGCAAAACACAATTACCACAACACATCCCCTAAAATTGAGCTGAAACGCAACTGTGCACAGTTCGAATCTATCCTGCGCAGTCTTAGTAAAATGGCCATAAATTTTTTTGTACAACTCAGAATGAAGTGAATCAAAAGGATTTTAAAATATAACTCATGGATCTATCCACTCACCAAAAATCATAATTTTTTGATGTGCCAAACAGTACCAGTTTAATCATAAAGTACCCCTATTTTAGGTCTGTTCACAACCCTACTATTCTTGTTTTCCCCCTTCTTTTCACATAATATCCCATCTAAAATCACTCCTTAAAATCATTTAACAAAGCCTTGCTCCTTATCATCACCTTACAAAGCCATATTACACAAATTTGCTCCATAATCATCTACATCAAATTTTTAATTCTTCTCTTTTTCAAAATCACTCAAAACACATCCATAAGCTTACTTATTTGTATAAATAAGCAAAATGACCTTTTATAATCAATTGGGGAAATTTCAATAATCCAACCCTTTATACAAAATCATCTCAAGTGATTTTCCAAGTTAAACAACACATCCAAGATTCATTTCTGTATCCAATTATACATAAATAATATACTTGATGCTAGAAATAAATGAACCCATGCTTGATCAGTAAAACCCTGACTTATGACCAACTTATTCTTGCATTTAAACTCATCCATACTCAACACAAACATCATGTTATCCATTACTAATGCCAAAGATCACAAAATCAAATACAAAACAATCCAAATCCATCACTTCAAACTTAAGCTTGCATAATCATGAGCAACCTCAACCCTTGAATACTTTCAAGTTTAATCGACAATTAAAACATAAAAATAACACTTGTTAATCAAATCCAACGTAAAACCAAGAATTAAACGTAGTTGGGCTAAGGTTTTTACCTCACTTACAAGCTTGAAGGAGAGAGATGAAAGTGGTTGAGGATGGAGGGAAGAAATGTGTGGAGGAGCGTAAGAGGAAAGCTAATACCTATCTTGGTAGAAAATAATTTTGATGCTATCCTAATGCTTGGATGATATTTATGCATAAAAAAGGGCTTTATGGTAATTTCAATTAGATGTACATAATGACAATTTGCTAAATCAAGTGCATAAACTTTTGGTCATTACTAGCTTGACTTTTGTTGATAAGTTTGGCTGATTTTATGCACTCAAAAAGTGGCTTTTTGCTAATGATAAGTGGGCATAATGATGGTAATCAACTTAATTTAATTGCACCACAATTTTTGGGCCACAATTTGAGCCCAAAATGAATCAGGCCGCAATTCGGGCCCAAATGAATTTGGCCAAACATAATGAATTTGGGTCCAAATTTTTACAAAGTTAAAAATTAAATTTTTGTGACATTATGAAAAATAATTTATCACCTAATCATATTTACCGGGACCTAGTATCGATTCACCCGAAATTGCTGCGGTAAATGAAACTCGAATTGTAAAGTGAGACCCAAAATGAATTCTCCCAACCAGGACGCTTAAATGAGAGAAATAAATGTGAAAAATTAATAGCATAGCTTAAGTGAATAAATAAACATGATTTAGTGTCGGACTATTACACAAAAGAAAGTACCACCTCAAGTAACAAGATGGAGGTCCTTCTTAAGCATCAAATAATGCCAAATATCACGGTCCGCATATAAAATTATCTTGTAGGGGACACGTACAGACAAGTCACTACCAAACTCGACTCCTAATTCAAAGTCATACTCAACCCCATCTAAAGGGGCCAAAGGCATCAATGCCCTTGCAAACCTGCGGTAATTACTTAAAGAACCCTCATTAATAGCAAAGGGCTCATCCCTGGCTATACTAGGTGACAAATGGGCAACCAAATCCAACTTGGCACAATCAAGTTCTTGGTCCTTAGTGGACCGACAATCAAGCAAATGTGTATCATTATGAAAAACATTAAATGACTCCACAAACTCATCATAGACAACCGCATAACATACATAACAAGCAAATAAAGATAGGATAGAGTCTTGGCCCTTAAATAAACCAAGTTCAGCATGGTGCTCCTCCATAACAAATGTCAACTTGCCCCCCTTTGACATCAATTTGGCAACCCGCAGTGGCCAAGAAAGACCTCCTAAGAATAATTTGGGTATAAGCGTCCTTGGCCATATCAAGAACTATAAAATCGTCAGGCACATAGAAATCACCCACTTTTATGAGAGCGTCCTCCAAAATACCCAATGGGTACTTCATAGAACTGTCCTCTAATTGAAGTGAAATAAAGGTGGGTTACAACTTTCCCAGGTCAAGCCTCTGGAAAATGTAATAGGACATCAAACTAACACTTGAACCAAGATCATATGAAGCCCCATCAATGCTCACATTTCCAATCAAGCAAGGTATAGAGAAGCTATCAAGGTCCTTAAGCTTAGTAGGAAGCTTATTTAGAACCACAACACTATACTTCTCAACTGAAGCTATAGGCTCGTGCTCATCAATTTTCCTCTTTTGGGGGAAAGGTAAAGGTGGCAAGTAAGGTGTTGGTGTGGATTTTATGTTCTAGTTTTAAAACCCTTTTTACTTGCAAGTGCACAAGGTTAATTGTAGACTAGCGAGTATTAGGGTGTCGATCCCACGAGGAACAATAGTGATTTTAGACTTGGCCTTTCCGATTATAAAGAATAATTTAATTTTCAGAGTCGGATTATCAAAATGAATTAACGAACAAAATGAAGAGCAAATGAGTAGCAAAGTAGAGAGAAATCAAATAGGAGAAGGTTCTAGGACTTTGGATTTCACCTTTGATGCCAATATTGATTTACTAATTCAAATGGGGATTCAATTTGTCTCTTTTTCAACCCAAGCTACAAGCATTATGCCATAAATTAAAAAGATGATTATAATTATAAAGTGAGATGATTTATCTAGTGGTTTAGCATGAACTATTCTTTTTAGACATAACTCATCTAATTTGTAGCATAAATTATTCAATTTAAACAATTATAATTTTAAGCCCAAATTACATAATCGTCATATTAGCCTACAAGGCCTAATATTCATTTGAGATAGCAAATTAAACTAGTGTCATCAACATGATTAAACATTAGTGTTAAGATGCATAAGTAGATGATGATCAAATATAAACTCAAGATTATGCAAAAGAGACAAAAATAACCCCATAAGAAATTAGCAAAAGAATATTATTACCAAGGATCCATCTTAGTCCTAGAAATGAGTAGTTTAGTCGCCCATAGTTAGGAAAAACACCATTGAAATTGGTATATTTCACTTCCTATGTCCAAACCTTATACTCGATTACACAAAATTATGAAACTTAGTGTAAACTCTCAAATTTGACTCACAAATGAGATGAGAAGATAATAGAAAAATAGCTAACAAAGCTTATTTTCTTCTTAACCCCTCAACCCAAATGATCTTGTCTTACAAAGACACTCTCAACTCTCTAAAAAAAATAGAAGATTGAAGATGGGAGAATGAGAAAGAGAATGGATGAATGTATGAGTGTGAGTGTGTATGGATGGATATAAGTCCAACCCATGACCCCTTTTTATAGTGAAAATTCCCCCTCTCTTGGTGCCAAAAATTAATGAAAATAATTAATTCTCAATTAATTTGGCTGTTACATTGCATGAAAAAGGGCTAGTCTTAAGCTAAAATTAATCAAGTTTAATTAGCTTTGACTAGGTTAACAATTAGCCATGTGGGAAATTAGAAAAGGGATGGGCTGCTGAGAATTGGCTATTGGGCTTCCGTTGGGCCATCTGAACAAGCCCACACGGGCTAGTGAGAGAAGAAGGCTGGTGGGCTGGTGGGGGTTCTCTTGGGTGCCGAACTGGGCGGCTGAAAATAAGCCTAGACGGAGGGAGATATGGCTGGCGAGAGAAGAAGGCTGGGGCAACATGGGTTGGGACATTGGGCCCCTAAAAATAGGCCCACACGCCTGGGGGAAAGAGAGAGTGCATGCTGGAGAAAGAAGGAGATTGAGGGAAATGGTGGACCGGCTGAGTTGCTTGCTGGGTCGCGCCTTACAGGCCCAAGCGTGGCTTGAAGGGAAAAGAGAAAAGGAGCTGGGCAGTGGGAGATCTAATGGGCCGCGAACTGGGCTGCCAAAATTGGCCCACACGGCTCTTTTACTCCTTTTCTTCTTTTTCTTGTCTCTTGGGCTTAGACTCTAGGCATTGCACTTGTGAAAAATTCAAGTAAGATTGAACAACTCATCCCAAATTCTTTTATTTATTTTTACTTGAAAATCATATAAAATATGCATTATTTGCTCATAAAAATATATTTCAAAGACTTAAAAGCGGGTAAAATAAAGGAGAAGATTACATATAAAATATGAATTATCAGGTGTCAGGGAATAGGGCTTAAATGTTTGAGACCTCTCACTCTTGTCATGGTTCTCCTCGCCAACCTCCTTAATCCTAGCATCTTTAGAACCCACTAATCCACTTCACAAGACAACACAATTGCAATGCTCTCTAGAGTTCAGCTCGGTCTTACTTAAAAGTCGACCAGCAAGTTTGGTGAACAGCTAGCTTATTTGGTAATTTGGGCTTCCAACATCTTATTATGAGTAGTAGACCTGGCAAATGGGTTATTCGGTTCGGGTACGGGTCGGGTCAAATTCGGGTTGGGTCATGTTCGAGTTAAATGAAGTTTCGGGTCGTTTCGGTTTGGGTCGAGTATGGTTCGAGTCAGGTTGATTTCCGGTCAACCAATTTTTGGTCAAATATGCTCGTCATGCCAAAACAAGAACTTTTTAGAAAATTCGGGTCGGGTATGGTTCGGTTCGGGTCAATTCGAGTTTTGGGTCCACTTTCGGGTGAGCATATTTCAGGTGTCGGGTCAGGTATGGGTCCGGGTCGTTCGGTTTGGGTTTCGAGTCTCGGGTCAGTTTTGCCAGGTCTAATGAGTAGTATACACATCAACCTTAGAGGCTAATTGCTTAATGTACTCATCTTAGTTTTGTTGCGCCATACGCATGCTCTCTATCATAGCCTCTAAGTTAGACTTCTGGGGAGCTTGTTGAGGAAAGGGAGGTCTTTAAAACCTGGGGGGTGGTCTAGCATTCATTTAGGGCATGTTGGGAGGGTTAGACCTAAATGAGAAATTTGGGTAATTCCTCCAGCCCGAACTGTAGGTGTTGGAATAAGGGTCACTGGTCAATCTCGGGTTGTAGTTGACATTGTTGACTTGGTCACTAGTATCTATGCCAAATGGACTCCTAACTTGGCAATTTATAGTCAAATCTTCAACCGAACCACAAATTTCATATGGGGGAGGGGCACTTCAATTTACAACATTAACATGCAAACGGTTCAATCTTTGAGTCACAGCATCTACCTTAGTAGAAAGTAAAGTAAGTGCATCAACTTCAAGCTTACCTCCAACCTGTTTGGGTTGGCCTCTTTTATTGGACCATGGTAAGGTGTTGAGTGTTATCTCCTCAATCAAATTATAGGGTTTATCCTCCATTTTGTTGATCAAGGTGCCATCTGCCACCGCATCTATGGTGGTGCGCACGGGTTGAGTAACTCCATTGTAGAATGTTTACACGATAATCCACTTTTGAAGCACATGGTGTGGGCACAAATGCAATAAGCGCTTAAATTGCTCTCATCCTTCATAGAGCGTCTTATCGTCCCTTTGAATTAATTTAGTGATTTAGTTCATCAAACTTGCCGTCTTGCTAGGCGGGAAGAATTTGACAAGAAAGGCCCTTGTGAGCTCATCCCAAGTCGTGATGGACCACGGAAGCAACGAATGGATGCCTATGCCTTATCCCGTAATGAAAAGGGAAATAGGCGAAGGCGAATGGCATCGGTGGAGACTCCATTTAGCTTCAACGTGTCGCACACTTCCAAAAAGACCGAGAGGTCAAGATTATGGTCTTCCATTTGGGAACCTCCAAACTACGATTATTGAACCATGGAGGTTAGTGCCGATTTAAGCTCAAAATTATGAGCTTCGACGTTTGGTTGGGCAATACTAGAAGTAATGCCTTGGACTCCTAGGCTAACAAAATCCTAGAGTGTCCTTCTTCGATCTCCATTGGCCATAGTATGAGCAATATTACAGGCCTTGCACCTCTACTCTTCTAACCTTTGCTTCTTTCACCTTAAATGGAAAGTGCTTTCAATTTTGGGATCAGGCTCGCACGTAAAGGACTTCGCACAAAAGGAAAAAATCACCTATAAGCACCGACACAAACACTACCAAAGCAATCGAAAGGATAAAAAGTCATTAGTCAATTCCTTATGATTAACTCAATAGTTGACAAACTTTGGTCGTTGGCAATGGCACCAAAAACTTCACACAACCCATAAGCACGGGTGTTGTAATCTAGAAAAAATATTGTCCTTTGGGACCAATCGCAGTCTATTGAATCTTGTCCAACTAAAATTGCTAAGCAAACAAATTTTTTAATGGGTTGTTTGAACTATGCTATTTGGCTATTCAGGAATTCAATCAAAGCAAAGCATTTAGGGATTTCTTTTGCTTAATTAAAGAGTTGAATCTTTGGATTTAACACGTACCTTTCTCTAGTTTGGACCGATTCAAGGAATTGCAATCTAACTAAACTCAATCTTTTCTTTTGAAATAAACTAAATTACCTACACTAAACTGATTATTATTCTTCCGAATGTCATCATTTTTGCCTAGGTTATAGATTTTTGATTACTTAAGGTTTCTTTTAAACTTGCAATTCTTTTTCAAGCATTACTAAGTCAAGTTCACTCTTGTTGGTCTAATAGTGAGTTTCTCCTTTGGGGGCTTCACTCAACTATCTAATATATGCAAGCAAATTTGGCCAAACTTACTTACATCAATACATCCACAAGATAGAATAAAACCATTCGACGATAGATTGAGCACAAGAAACAACAATTAAAGATTCAACATCAACACTTCAGTAAACTAATGGCTAAATTGAATTAAACTAATCACTCATGATTAAACAAAACAACATCTAAATCAAACTTACTCAAGTTCAAGAAGAGAGAACAGAAAGCTTAGCAATAATGGAGGTTCTTCAATTATCTTTTAACCTCCAAAGATTCAATTGTCAATTCCTTCCTCCAAATCTTCTTTTCTCTAAGAAAAACTAGACATATCCTAAAACTAATGAGAGAGATGAGATTTAGGGTGAGTGTTATGTTCTTGCTTACAACTTGGATTCAAGCTTTCTCTTCCACACAATCGAGGGAAAACGAAGAGGCTCATAGTTACCAGCCTACCACAGATAGCGGTAGCCACCATGGTCAGACCATGGTCATCCCTGGCCATGAGGCCTCATTCTCTCTTTGGTCCACGGGCATATGGAATGGGGGTACCACTGTGGTGACTCAAAAATGTGTTAAATGAGGGTTAATGTTGGGTCAAAAGCACCTAAAACCTACAAAATGCACCAAGGAAGCATACCCGAGTGTAAAATAGAAAGAGCGATGCAAATCATATGCTTAAACACACAATTCCCTAAAAAATGCTATCAAATGACCCTAAAACAACACACATTTTTGGCACTTATCAATGAACCTAGATTTGGCCAGAAGCAATTCAAAGAGACTTATGAAGGACCGCTTCTACCCCATATCTCTTCAAAAGGCTAAGGAAAAATAATTTCTCAACCTGGAGTAAGGAATGATGAGTGTCATATAGTATGCCTCCAAGTTCATGGAATTATCTCACTTCGCCCCAACCTATGTGGCATATGAGACCATTAAGATAACTTGATTCAAGGATGGGCTAAATCATCGGCTGAACATTATAATGCCAGTGCATAGATACAACTCCTACTAAGACATGTATGACACTGTTATTATTGTGAAGCAAGCCCTTAATTAAACGAAGGCCTTCTTTCACAAACAGGGGAACAAGAGTCCGGGGAACCAACCAGACCATCAAAACTCTTACCCCTAACACAAGAAGCCACAACACAATAACCCACAGAGTAGACTAATTAGAGGAACTTTCCAAGGATTTATTTGTCAAGCATGTGGAAGCCCGACCACCATGCTAATAATTGTAGGATTACTTAGAGAATGGCTTGTTACAAATGTAGGAGCCAGCCCCAAGTAAGGGACTACCCTTTTCCACCAATAGCAAGTGAGCAAGGAAGGGCATATAATCACGTTAGAGCTTAACAACCTAACTAAGGTTAGGAAGCACATCAATGAAACCAAACTAATCCACCTTGGGCACCTCAACAAAGCCAGTAATTGTCACTCAATGCTCCATCTTGAAATGTTGAAGGAAGAGTCTATGTATTGAGGAGGGATAAGGTTAAGGATACTCATGACGGAGTCAGTGGGACATTTCTATCCACTTTTGTCTTTTGACTCTAGTGCTAGCCATTCCTTTGTTGCATCTAGCATAGTCAAAAAATTAAAATTGGTTCCTTTCCCCAAATCACCTGCTATATATGTTGCTTTACCATGGGGGGGTCTGTGAGGTGTGGGAAGTTGTTCAGGGATGTCCTATCCTAATAGCTAGCCAGGGATTCATAACTAATTTATACCACTTTACTTGACTGATTTTGATGTAATTCATAGTATGGACTAGCTGTCAAGATACCAAGCTAAGATAAACTGTCCAAAGCTCTGGTGATCTTAAAAGGATCCAATGGTTATAAATGGTACATAAGGTGACCACTTCCAGGAATGGGGTTAAGCTCATCTCTGTATTCCACGGTTTTAAGTGTTACTTATGTAATATGGTTGACTCTAATGTTGTTGAATCGTTAACAAGGAATATTCCGATAGTATGTGAGTTCCTTGACATAATTCTCGATGAGATTCCTGCCATGCCTCCACTAAGGGGAGTTAATTTTTGTATTGATTTAGTGCATGAAGTAGCCCTTATCTCCAAAGCTCCATAACAAATGGCCCCAGTAGAACCCAAGAAGTTAAAGATCCAACTCAACAAGCTTTTAGAGAATGGACATGTTAGACCAAGCACCTGGCCTTAGGGAGCACCAGTGGTGTTTGCGAACAAGAAAGATGGTAGCTTGTGGTTGTGTATATATTAGAGGCAGTCCAACAAGAACACTAGTAAGAACTGATACCCCTCATCTTAAATTGCTAATCTCTTTGACTGGCTGTAAAGAATTGGGACTTTCTCAACGATAGCTCTCAAGTCTAGGTATCACCAAGTTCATATCCAAGAGGAGGATATACCAAAAACCACCTTTCAAACTACATATAGGCACTATGAGTTCATTGTGATGCCTTTTGGACTCAGCAATAGCCTTACTGCTTTCGTGGACCTAATGAGCTGGGTTTTCAAACCATATGTGGATCTTGTTGTGGTGTTCATGATGATATATTGATATATTCAAGGAGCCCCGAAGAGCATCCTCAACATCAAGGACCGCCTTTGAGGCGTTAAGGAAGAACCAGTTATATGTTAAATTGAAGAAATGTGAGTTTTAGCTAGGAAAAGTGGCTTTCTTGGGCCACATAGTGTCAAAGGATGTGGTCTTTGTGGATCAAGGCAATCACTAAATGACCTATGCTAAAGAATGCAATCGAAGTATGAAGCTTCCTAGCGTTAACGAGGTACTATCGAAGATTTGTCCAGATGTTTTCAAGATAGCAATGTCTCTTACCAACTTGACTAGGAAAATAATGAAGTATGAGTAGATATAAAAGTTCACAAAAGCTTTCTAGTTAGTTAAGAAGAGGTTCAATTCTACACTATATTTGCCCTACCTTCTAGAACCAAGGGATTTGTCAAGTCTAGTGATGCATCTCAAAATGGTATGAGTTGTTTCTTGATACAAGATGGTTGAGTCATATCCTGCACTTCTAGGCAACTAAAAACCCACTAAAGGAATTACCCCACTTATGACCTAGATTTAGCAGTTGTGCTCTTTTTGCTTCCAAAATCTAGAGGCATAATCTATACGAGGTGCACTGTGAGATTTTTCACTAACCATTAAAGCCTTGAGTATATGTTCTCCCAGAAAGACTTCAACTTAAGACAAACTAGGTGGTTAGAGTTCCTAAAGGACTATGATGTGCACTTTTAGTATCACCTTAGGAAGGCAAATGTAGTGACAGATGCTTTAGGTCATAAGCCACACCCTACTCTTAATCACCTTCTTTATATACCTCGAGAGCTATGTAAGGAGTTCAAGTGGTTGGAGATTAATGTTGTAGCAAGCGAAAGGAAGTCCATATTGTTGCAATGAAAGTGCAACCCACACTAATTGAGGAGATTCATGTTGCCCAAGGGACTGATCCTTAAGAAGAGAGGATGAGGGAGGAAATACTACAAGGTAAGGCATTAGGATTTGTGGTCCATGAAGACGGGATGTTAAGGTTCCATAATCAGGTGTGTGTCCCTACTATAGAAGAGCTTAAAAGGCAAAATTGTGATGAGGGCCATAACACTCCTTATTCAGTACACCCTGGAAGAAATGAATTGTACAAGGATCTTAAAAGGACCTTTGGTGGAGTAACATAGAAGAGGAAGTGGCTGATTATGTGCCTAAGTGTCTGACTTACCAATGTGTGAAGGTAGAAAACCAACTCCTAGGAATCCCCCTATAACCGTTAGAGGCCACAGAATGAAAGTGGGACTCAGTATCAATGGATTTTGTAATGGGGATACCGAGGACTAGGAATAAGAATGATGCTATCTAGATAATCGTAGACAAGTTGACCAAGGCTACACATTTTGTAGCTATAGCAAACACATAGACCTTGGATCAGCTTGTTCTCGCCTACTTGGAGGAGATTGTCTGCTTACATGGAGTACCTAGTTCAATAATCTCTGACCAGGACACAAGATTTTAAGATGGGTTTTGGCATAAACTACAACAAGCCTTTAGGAATAGGCTAAGCTTTAGCATTGCCTTCCACCTGGCCATTAATGGGCAGATAGAGCGCACCCTTCAAACATTAGAGGACATGCTTCAAGCTTGTGTTTCGAATTTTAAGAAAGCACAGGATGAGAAGTTGGCATTAATCGAGTTCTCTTACAATAATAGCTATCCTTCTAGTAAATGGATGTCCTCATTTGAGGCGGTGTATGGTAGGTGATGTGTGACTCCCTTATGTTGGCAAGAGATTGATGATGCCTCTATGATAGGGCCAGAGTTGATATAAACTACCACCAAAACATCCGGGTGCTTCAGGACAGGACGAAAGTTGCTTAGAGTCGCCAAAAGAGCTATGCTAACAAGCAGTATAGACGTTTGGAATTTGAAGTAAGGGATCATGTCTTTCTATGATTTTCACCCACCAAGGGTGTCATACGATTTGGAAAAGATATATTGGTTCTTACTCTATTATAGAGAGTGGGTGAAGTAGGATATCGATTGCAGCTGCCTGGAGAATTCTCAAGGGTTCTAATGTATTTATGTGTCCTAATTGCGAAAGGTTATCCTAGACCCATCTCATGTGATTAAGCAAAGTCCCTCCAACTTCAGGATGACTTGAATTATGAGGAGTAACCAATTGAGATTTCAAACCGTAGAGAAAAACAGTTATGGAGGAAAGTTATTCCACCTTTGGCCTAATCACACGACAGCCGAAGTGACCTGGGAATTAGAGGAAGAGACGCAATGTAAATAACCCCTATTTATTTACTTGATCAGGTATGTGTGAAGTTTTGACGAAGAAACTTCTTTTAAGGGGGGTTAGATGTAAAACCCTAGGAATCTGGTGCCTAATTGTTTGTTGCATCCATATTGCTTCATTATTTGTTTGTGCCTTTGACGTTTCAGGAACGAAACTTCTGTTAAGGAGGTAGAATGTAAAATCCCAAAAATTCATATTTATAATTCTTAAATGATACAATTAACATTATTTAAATTTCAAAACTTTTAACTAGTTGCTTGAGCTCGTAGTTTACGATTTAGTGTTTAGGCCTTTGCAAATTAGGATTTTAAGTATAAGTCCAAATCTATTCATTTTAGATCCAATTCAAAATTTCTAGTAAGTAAAATAAAATAAAATAGTTTAAAATAAAATAAATTCATATTTGATTAGTTCTAGTTATTCCCTCCAAAGTTCAAAAATTAAAATTTGAAGAAACTTAGTAATTTTTAGAAAGGGATATCAATATCTCCAAAAATCTCTAATCAATCCAATTAATCCCAAAAATCTCTCTCCTTTTCTTCTTTCTTGTGCAATGAAATAAGTATTAAAAAAATTCAACTTTTATTTCTCTAAATTTCACTCCCATTTCGATAAATTTCCCTCCCATTTCAAACTTTTAAATTTAAATCCTCCAATTATTTTGGAAAAAGAATTATAAAACTCTAAAATCTTTCCTTCGGTCAAAGTTGACCCCCATTCCTCTCCCCTTTCTTGCTGTGGATAAGCAGTAAAAAAATGTTGTTAATGTTTTTATTACATTCAAACCCTTACACCTTACGCTTTTTAACCATGGCTCACTCTTTAACCGTGGCTCTCTATCTCTATCCATGCTACACCACCGCCTGCCTAGTCTTTTCACCAGCGATTGCTGTCGGGCCCTATCACTGCCAGTTGCTGCTGACGGACCACGATCACTGTAGAGCACCTCCTTTGTTTCTCTAACTCCATCCCTTAACTCACTCTTTTTCGCCTCTAACTCCTTCCACCTTCCACCTCTCCCAATTGAGAGCGGCGCCACCACCCAGTCGTCAGCTTCTCCCCGGCCAACCACTGGCACTGCCTAGAACTATCACCACCTCCACTAAAGCCTCTCTCCTCCTCTTGTTTTTCATTAGGAAGTTGAGTGTAGTGCTAGGGTTCTTCCTTTTTCTAAACCCTAAGCATCTACGTTATGATTTTTATATAATTCCTAATCCCTAACCAAACTCTCTAAATGTTTTTATAAATCACACTTTCAGATCTTGGGTTGGTAAAAGGAGGAATAATCCCTTGTTAATAATCCATCTCTCATCTATAAGGTGAGAACCCTATTAGCTATCTTTTATTGTCTCTTGAAGGGTTTGCTTCGCCTTTTAGTGCAATAATGCTATTAAGGGATGAATATGTATGATCAAGGAATAATTATGTGTTTGGTAGTTAATGGGCATTAACTTTAAAACATGAATATGATTGTTAGCTTATACCATAATATGGACCTGTACTGAGTCAAATTCAAAGACTTACCTAGAAATGTGTAGATGTCCAAAAATCATGTAACAATTCATAGATGTAGTTTTATGAGTCTAATATACTATGTTTTGGACCCGAAATGGGAGAGAAATACATTTTCTTCCACGAATGTGCAATTCTAACCTAAACCAGACCAGTTTGAAAAACATGCAATTAAGGGGCACACTCTGTTATTATTCTCTATTCATCATTAAATTAAACTTGTAGTAGACATCTTGGATTTCTATACTGTACTTGTACATCCCGATACGATATCTCCAAGTCAAGATATGCCTTCCGCAAGTTGAACCAGAAAACTGGCCAAGACTACATATAAGTTGTAAGTAATTTCAAGGTTCATTTAAAGTTGTTTAACTAGAAATTACCTATTAAAATTAATTTTGGTACTTGGAAATGGACAATTAAGGGTTTAGTCATGCGATTGTGACCTTAGCATTATTGGGTCATTTAGGATGTAGATTTATCTTAGGCTAGCCCATATTATGACACACTATTTTATTGTTTAAGCCCAACGGTTTAGAATTGAGCTGAAGTTAAGGTATTTCATATATGTTCTTCATTGAGGTAATGTCTATGCCCTGACTCCCTTTTGGTGCATTTTCTTAATGTATTTTGGGCTTTTTCTAAATTGCTTGCGAAATTGTATACCAAAAGGGATCTTAAGTGGGGAAACTTGGACTGTTCAATGTGCCTTTATTTGATTTTAAGACTAAGTGTACTATTGTGATGTACTTCTTAAATAAGTAATTCATAGTTTAAATGAATGCTTGAAATGATGTTAATTTTGGCTACTTTGGTTGGGGCTTGGTAGAAGCCAAGTTGAATCTTGCTCATAAAGTATTACTTAATAGAAGTGGTAGATTGTGGCAAGTTTCGAGAGGGTAGCTCCTAAGAACGGGGTAGGATCGTGATAGTATCCCTTGGTAAATGCATGCAAGTTTTTCGAGTACTTGCCATGGTAGACCATGAAACCCATTAGGGTCGCTTGCCAAGGAAATGAAATGAACATAATTAATGGAATAAAAAAAATAAATGGTTGAAGGGCTGATTTGTTGGGAACCACACTTGTTTTCGCCAAGGAAACGGAATAATTGTTAGGGATAGGCATTATTTAGCTCTATCTTACTTTTCGAAATATTCTGTTTTGAGGTACATATGTATTGCATGGGGAAGGGCATTAGACTAAGGCATTAGAGTGAGGCCGAACTTGCAAGATTCACTGGGAGAATTATTTAGCTTTTTTAAATAAAATATTAGACTTGTTTAGTCAAGTTTTATTGGAATTAATGAATATAGAATCCATTAAATTTGAAGTATAACTTTGTTAAGTACTAAATTTATCCATTTTTGCTTATATTTCTTTTAAAATATCGCAGTGATGCCCTCTAGGAATTTTCGCTGCACCAATTAAGTCTTAAGATTAATAATAAAATGAATTAGAATTTCCATAGCATCGTAATAGATGTAAAAAGACTCTGCATTCTTCAAGCATGTAGAGTAAGCTATTGCATGGCAGCAAGGAGCAAGGTTCACACCTATACAAACACTATCCAACATATGACTAATTTTAAATATTTTGTTTTCTGAGGATAGCGGGTGGTCGTTCCTTGCTTCCTCTCTCTCTCTTTCAAGTTTTATTCTTATTCTTAGACATCATCAGTTGTATTCTCCATAGTCATTCTCTTAACAAATGTCCTCTCTCAATGCAAGTCTTATATCTTCAAGCATCTAAATAAAATGCCAAGCATCTAAATAAGATGCTTGGCCTGTGCATGCCCTATATGGGCATTAAAATTTTCTATCATGCCATTGACTATAATGTTACACTTGGTGTTTGTCATTAAGAAAGCCCTACAGAAGCATCTAGGATTTTGGGCAATGAAGTCATCAACAGCTTTTGATGATGCTAACTTAAGCTCAGCTAAGGAATTCTAAGCAGTCTCATCGCATAATTTAGCTGCATTTAAAAATAAGATCTTCATTTCCTCCCCTTTGTGTATCTAGCACAACTTTCATGTTCACTGCTGGGAAGGATATTTGAGACCACCTGTAAGATTGCTTGCACTTTACATTTAGAAAAAATGTTATTAGTTAGGAGTTCTTAGTATAATCAATATTTAAAGGTAATAAATAAGAAATACTGACTAGATGTATGATTACCTTGTGCTGATCAAATGTGATTTGCCAACCTTGGCCATTTGTTCTACCTATAAACTTGTTCATGTTTGTTACAAATCAATGCCAATTATCATTGTTTTCCCTTCTGCAACTTCCTAGACTAAAGGAATTTGGTTGTTTCCATCAACCCCAATAGCAGACAATAGTGTCTCTGCCAACAATGCCTTCAAGAATGCAAGATCAATACAGAGAACATGTCTACAGCTAATCACACCTATGTTTCTTAGCATATTCTTAGTGCATCTATTATGTTTGTTCACTGATTTCATAATATAAATGGCTTTCCTCCTATCTGGGAAAGCATAAACTTTAAATTTGTAGGTTTCTTTACACAATGCTTGAATCTTTTTCCAAGTTGTGTCTGATATATCAAGCTTTAAGTCATAACCTTGTGCTAATGCGAACTTCATAATTGCATCTTTGAATTTCTGAATAGTTATAAAAGTCATGCCTATTTGTTGCTTGACGTTTGTTAAATATGTATTCCAACAACTTTGCGTGCTTTCTTTTTCCTCTACGGTAGCAAGTTATCCTCATCATCACTTTCACCATGGGTATCCATTTCAGCTTTAAAGTCCTCATACTCACTATGAAGCTCACTATGTCCACCCACCGGATCAGTTGCAATCTCATGCTCCATTGTTGTAGAGTAGGTTTTAGGAAAGTATTTCCTAAATTTAAAACATTTTGATTTGCTTAAGTTGACTCTAAATTAACAGCTGCATCAGTTGTATCATCTACTTCAAACTCACCAATTTTCCTTTTTCTTTTCTATCTAGCTTTTAATGTTGCCACTTTTTTACCTTGTCTATCATCATCATCATCATCATCATCATCATCCTCTCTATTAGGTTGGCAATCATTCTCACTTGAATTTCTAGAGTGTCCAACCACCAGATCGTTCTATGTTGTAGATGGTTCGGGGCCTTAGGTCATTCTAATCATATTCAACATGCTCTAAATTTTTCTAGGGGTTTGGGGGTTTTGCTTATTTGGTGATCGTTCACTTACTTTTGGCCATAAGTCACCTTGGCTCTTGGGCCTTGTGTTCTGCAAATCTAGGCACTTTAAGATTTGGTTCTTAAGCATTGGGACTGGGAAACAACAACTAGTTCTTGGGTTTTTGGGTTTGTGGAAAGCTGGTGCTTTGAAGGGGGGTTTGGGTTTTAGGTTTCTAGATTGGTGGTGTTTTGGTTTTAGTGTTTTAAGTCTGAGGTTTGCTTTGGGTATTGGGTTTCTGAGAAGGTGATGTTTTGGTTTTAGGATTTAGCTTTTTAGATTTTTGAACTTTGGAATACAAGTTTGGGCCATTGGGATAGGGTTTTGGTAGCTAGTTCATGGGCTCTTGAGGTTTTTGATTGAGTGACCTATGATGTACATGGTACCTTTGAGGTTGGTGGTACCTTTGAGGAGGGGTATTTGCTTTTAGGTTGATGGTTTCCTTGCCCGTTTTGGGGAGGGTTAATTTGGGCCGCACGTGAATGTACTTCTGGAGAGGCAATACATAAAGAAAAAATTAAGATCTATCTATCCCATGAACAATATTCACATGAAGTTCTTTATGACCCTTACAATGTTTCATCAATCGAATTGAATCATTAACAGTAAATAATCAGCTCGAACCACTTTTCATTGAAGAATTAGTTATCATATAAAAGAATTCAAAAATAAGAGTGGACATTGGATCGGAATGGGTCGGGTTAGAGTCAGCCATTTATGAAGTGAGCTGGATAATGTCATGGCTATCCCGTTAATGAAGTGGGTCGGTTCGAGTTTTTTATTTAAACAGGGTGGAGTAGAGAGAGAGAAAGGAGAAAGAGAATGCAGTTATTGTCAAATGTCAAGAGTCAAGTGTAAGTCAACTACCCACATTTTTTTTTGTTGAAGAGTCAATTGCCTTGCACAGGGTTAGTATAGGTAGCTAAATTAATTTTAAGAAATATTTAATCCTAACTCTGACTGGCACGTCATATTTCCACCACATTCACTACAACCTAGTATAACAACGCTAAATATATCAAAAATACGAACAGTTAACATATCTAATATATATTATAAAAGAAATGCTAAACCTATTGCTTTCCGCTTGAGTTTCAGACAATCAGTTAATCTTCACCTTTGGTTTCATCAAATGTGCATCCTTACCATACATCTCAACAAATAAAAAAAGAAAATTAAAAATACCTAATTATCCACAACTACTACATGTGACACGTTTCCCACTTTCCCACTCGCCCAAACCAGTTACCCACCCCCATGCGGCCCAAGCCTAAAAAACCAAAACTACCATATACTTAAAAGTTGTAAATGGTTCCATCTCTCTCTACTCATTTCACAATCCCTAGGATATATCTGTCTCTCACTCCATTACTCTGGTGCCTTCTCACCATGACCAAGTTAAGGAACAAATTACAACAAATAGATATGAGGTGACATTGTCTATTACAAGTCTAAAGTGACAGGAAACAAATATCCAGGTAACAATGCTGATTATGTTCTCTAGACTAAAATTAATCTATTTCTTCATCCTATAGGATTCAATTTAGAATACAAAACAGCAGATGTATATACCAATGGTAAAACACGAGAAGAACCAGTTAAACAACATACTTGATATACATTTAATAAAATACCAACAAATTTGAATTGATCCAGATAAAACAGAAGAATTAATCAAGAATGCAACTTGAGCAAAAATTCCAACTAATTAGGTTCTTCCTCTACAAGGAAAGATGGCATCGTAGATAACCTCAACTACAAGTCCCGAAAATATTTATTGAACAGTCAACACCCCTGAATTATCAACTAAAAAACTATGTCATATTTTACCCACCCATGATCATCCCCACAACCACAATATATCATTAAACCCACAAAAACTTTTTTCTTAAATTTGCTATTCAAATTCTCATATACCAAATTAGGAGTGAAATTTAAGATAAATTTCCAGTAATACTCATAAATTTTATCTGTAAATTTCCAAATATCATGCACCATTAGTTTTTATCATCAAGGAAGGAAATTTTTTCTTAAAAAAAACCCACACCTGTGTTTTTTTACTTTTTTTTTAAAGTATGTCATTACTTGAAGCAGCTAACCAAAAAGGAAAAAGGAAAAAGGAAAAATCACTCCAATGGAAGCTTGATGGAGCTCTGACAAAAGCAACCATCTCTCTCTACTTTAACCTCCATTTCAAAGATCAACCCTTTTGAGTACATATGTGATCAAGTTGTTATCATCAAACACTAATCTTTTACTTGGTAATTTTTTTTACAAGTGCATGTGATGATGATTGGAGCCTTGGACGAAATCCAAACAGAGGGTGGTTAGGAAGCAAGAATGATTGATGAGAAGAGAGAGAAAGAGTGTTGTAAAGTGGGGAGGACGGAGGAGAGAGAGTAGTTGGAGAATCAACTGAATTTAAATTGGAGGTGGCATCTGGCTTGGATTGGACTATTATTGCCTTAGATAGACCAACTAAAAAATCCTAAATACATAAAATATATTACATAAAACAAATAATAATCAGTTAATCAGTTAATTACCACCATTAATTTCATGAAATGGTGCATCCCTACCATACATATCTCAATATAATAAAAAAAATTACATTGAAAAGGTCATAGTACTATAATTTCTTTAAATTATGAAGCTTTGATATTTTTCATATATAATTAGGTTTACTGTTTCTAATCCAATTCCTAATTTTGCATATACTCAGTAGATAAAGCAAGAAAGAAAGGAAGACGATGATTCATTAGTGCCACTACATACTTGCATTCTAGTGAGTGGAATTGTACATTGAGGAAGATGCTTTTGAACTCTTAATTTGCTTCTTTCAATCTATTAATGTGCTAAAATTAGAGGAAGGCATGTTTTTAAAAAAATCATTATCGTTATTTTCTTAATTTATTTATTTATATCTATTTCTCTCCCCTTTCCCTCTCAATGTTAGACTATATTAAACACAAATATCAACGCAATAGTCTTAAATCAATAAAAAAAACAATTGGAATTATTTTATTACGTATTTTTTAGTTGCTTGCATGCATTGCGTTTAAATCCGTACTAGAATATGACGCGCTCTTTTTTTTAGGTTGGAACATCAAACCAACATCTATGTAGGTGAATTTTTCTCTAGTAATTATTTAGATGGAACTAGATCACACAAAGAAAAATCTTTACATATACCTAACTTTAAAAATAAGATTATTTGAACAACTTATACTTAGAATAGTTACACACTTGCAAATTTAAATAAAAACATTGTAATTTAAATATATTGGCAATTATAATATAAATATTTACTAAAAAAAATAAGAGCACTATCAAAACACAAAATTTAATTTTTAATAATAAAAACAATAATACAAAAAACATACACATCTATGCAATACATACATCACATAAGGAAAGAATAAATAGAAGGATATGAACACGTTCTTTTTTTTTTTTGGTTAGTTTGGAACATCCACCCAATATCTATGTAGGTGAATTCCTCTATAGTAATTATTTAGATGGAATAAGATCACGCAAAGAAAAAACTTTACATACACCTCGCTTTAAAAATAAGATTATTTGAACAACTTATACCTAGAATACTTACATACTTTCAAATTTAAACACAAACATTGTAATTTAAATATATTGGAATTGAGAATCCACATATTTATGAAAACAAATAAGAGCACTATCAAAACACAAAATTTAATTTTTAATAATAAAAACAATAACACAAAGAGATACACATTTAGGCAATAAATGCATCAAATAAGGAAAGAATAAATAGAAGGATACGATAAGTTCTGTTCTTTTTGGATTGGAACATCCAACCAATATCAATGTTGGTGAATTTCTCTATAGTAATTACTTAGATGGAACTAGATCAGTCAAAGAAAAATCTTTACATATACCTAGCTTTAGAAATAAGATTATTTGAACAACTTATATCTAGAATAGCTACACACTTTCAAGTTTAATCAAAAATATTGTAATTTAAACATATTGGAAACGAGAATATAAATATTTTCTAAAACAAATAAGAGCACTATCAAAACACAAAATTTAATTTTTAATAGTAAAAATAATAATACAAAAAAGACACACATTTATGCAATAGATACATCAAAGAAGGAAATAATAAATAGAAGGATATGACACATTCTTTTCTTTTTGGGGTTGGAACATCCAACCAATATCTATGTAAGTGAATTTCTCTATAGTAATTACTTAGCTGGAATGGGATCACTTAGATAAAAATCTTTACATATACCTACCCTTAAAAATGCAATTATTTGAACAACATATAGCTAAAATAGTTACACACTTTCAAAATTAAACAAAAACACTGCAACTTAAATATATTGAAAATTAGAATGTAAATATTTACTACAAAAAATCAGAGCATATAAAAACCAAAACTTTAATTTTTAATAATAAAAACAACAATACCAAAAACATAAACATTTATGCAATAAATACATCAAATAAGGAAAGAATCAATTGAAGGATATGACACGTTCTGTTCTTTTTGGATTGGAACATCCAACCAATATCTATGTTTGTGAATTTCTCTATAGTAATTATTTAGATGCAACGAGATTACTCCAATAAAAATTATTACACATACCTAGATTTAAAAATACTATTATTTGAACAACGAATAGCTAGAATAGTTGCACAGTTTCAAAATTGAACAAAAATATTGTAATTTAAAAATATTGAAAATTAGAATATAGATATTTAGTACAAAAAATAAGAGAACTATAACAACACAAATTTTAATTTTTAATAATAATAACAATAATATAAAAAAGATAAACATTTATGCAATAAAGACATCAAATAAGGAAAGAATAAATAGAAAGACATACAATTATCTTCCACTACTAAGCCATCATTTCAACCGCTACAGTCATTTACGTCAATATTTTGAGTCTTATGTGGATATCAACTTTGTTGTCGTAGAATCATCATTTTTTTGAAAAACAGTATAGTTAAATGACCGTGTCGAACTCTACAATGCAATTACCTTCGCCTCTTTGTATTTTCCAACCACACAGTGAAATTGCTCATGTGCTTCTAGTGACAACCCTCTTGAAATAGCACTCTTTAGACAGCAACATTTATTTCTCTTTGCGGAATGCCTTGATAATAGGGATCTGATTTCAAGTACAACTAATACCACAATTAAGAGATAGGTTAATGTTACAATTATATCTCATTTTCAATTTTCCTTTGTAACACAAATTTGTGTTGTTAACTTCTGTGAACCGGTGCGTTTTAATTAATGTACACCTCTATCCGAAGGAAAAATCTCTGCCAAGTATCCCACTTTGTGTGGAAATTATAACTAGGAGACTGTGTTATTAGAATATATTTAAAAGGGGCAATATTCTGTGGAAATTATTTTAAGGGGACCGTTCACTATTTATGTTTTCTTTTTAGCCCATAAACTTTTCATATTTGCATTTTAGCCCAAATTCTTAAAAACTTACTTTCGGAAATCCAAGAATTGTGCATGTGAAAATTTTCGTATAAGTACTACTTGAGGCCCTCTTTCAACTGGTATCAGAGTCACGTGACCAAAAATAATTAAGATAATTAAGCTAATTAATTATAATCAACTGTGATTAATGCTAGAATCATCACCTGCTTGCCCTAAACCAAATTATTCACATATTGTTCACTCACCGGAAGGCCTTTCTCTAGTAACACCTCAATTAAACTATGTTACTGATATAGTTTTAGAATTAAAAGTAGAATTAGCTAAAATTAAGACTAAAGCCAAGGAGCTTAAGAAGCAAATATCAGCAATTCACCTTTCACTAGTTAACGAAGTAAGACATATCGGAAAAGCCACTTCCAATATTAGTACTCCATTTCAGCATAAATATCCTTTCGAAAACCAAAAAAATAAGAGTTCATTTCCTTTGCATGAGATAAAAATCCAAAAAGAAGTAGGAGAAAAATTAGGTAAAAAATCAGCTGAAAAAGCAGAAAAAGAAGAAGAAGATGGAGTATAAGCAATACACTCTTGACGAACTACAAAATTTGTTTGAAAAAGAACAAACCCCAAAAGAATTAAACAAGATCATGGGCACAATTAGTGATAAACATGAAATTTTGTCTGATGATAATGAAGAGACCAATAATGTCCAACTAAAAGAAGAAATATATTAACAGATGAATATAATTAAATTAGAAGATCTCAATGTATTACCATTAGAAGAAGTTAAGAGAAAACTGGAAAATAAATATGGTTAAATGACTGTTGAAGATGAGATCAATGGGATTGGAGAAGAGATCGACTTGTATGAAATAAAGACTAATCTAGTTAACAATATTGTTCCTAAGACTGAAGAATTTGGTGAACCTTCTAGAAGAAATACTCATTTCTTAAGACCTAAGTACGTTCCAACTGGACGTACAAACAATTTTTCATTCGTGTTTATCCCAAGGAAAACCAAGACTTTTGAAGAATTGGCCTTACCCCAATTAGCCAAACATGATACATTTTAAACATTGATGGAGCCTGTAATAGAGAAGAAATATTCGAACACTGGAAAAGAGGAATGAATAGTGTCTTAAACCTAAATACCACCTGGACAGCTGCTAATTTTCTAAACTATATCGAACATAGTTTTTCTGGCACTGTAACTGAGTGGTATGATTCATTAAGTCAAGATGATAAAAATACATTAAGAATGATGGAAACACCAGCTACTATGTTCAGAAATTTGTGCAAAGAAATTGAAACTGAATTCATCAAAGTGAAACTTGATTCTAAAGAAAAAGCAAGAAAGTGGCAAAGAAAGATTAACAACATAGATTTATGGGATGTGAGATACCTAGAAAATTATATTGCTGAATTCAGTCAATATTATTACAAAATTATGCATAGTAAAACTACTCTTGTTATGTCCTATGAAAAATTGCCATGTCCGATAAATTCCATAATTAATGAAAAATACATGGCATGGCTTGAACGAACAGATGTCATTGATACCCTTGGTTCAAGAATTTTTTATTTAAGAAAATGGGTTAATGATCAGTGTATTGATCTTCAAAAGCAAAACAAGATTAAGAGGCAGTTCTTAACTTGCTAGGATTCACCTCAACAATAGGGAAAAGAACATGAAAAAAGAAGGAAAAGAAAATTCTATAAGAAAAAGAGCTTTAACAAGCAAAGAGGCGAGAAACATCGAAGAAAATATTATAACAAACCAAGCCCTTAAAAGCGTAGATGTTTTAGGAAAGCTACTTATTGCCCTATAGGAAAAAAAAACAACTGCAAATATTGGCCATGCGGAGAAGCAGGTCATTATGCTAATGAATGAAAAAATAGGAAAAATAACAAACTTATTGAAACCTTAGGAAGCCTAGATTATGTTGAGCTTAGTGAAGATGAGGCATTAGACCTAGTCCTAAATAACAACAAAGGAATTGTTAAAATAATAATGGACAATGAATATGAGGAAAGTGACTATGAAGAAACAAGTCATATGATGGAAAGTAGTTCAGTTCGCCTTGGTGATCTTCAAGGAAAAGAGTTTGTGGTATATAATGATCATGAGGAAGTCAAAGGAGATTGGGCTCTTCCCATAATTCAAAAAGACATGATCTATAAAAAATCCATCTTTCAATTAAAAAGCAAATACGTATGCGAAATGATGGAAGGAGATCTGGAGATAAAGGATTATGAGTATGACGTTGGGGAAGTTGATCTCATTAATTGAAAAAATATCGTTAAGCATAACAAAGATAGAAAGTATAGGTATATCCATGTTAGAAGTGTTCAAATGCAAATCACTCCATTATAATATTATGGTAAAGATATTGATCTTTACATGTTATTATGTGATATTAGGCATACCAAATTTAATAATCAAATTATCATAGGGATTAAGATTAATTTACGTAATGGATCGGTAGGATTCAATTGTCGACCTGGATATTATGTGAGTCTAAAGGATGAATTCGCTAAAAAAAAATTTATCTCTTAAGATAAAAATAGTGGGGATGGTCAGATATTTTGAAAAATTATCTATAAATTAGATGATACAATAGACCCAAAAACTAAGGTAACAATAATAGAAGCAGAAAAATTTGAAAGTCCTACTCCTATGCAAAAGATCTAGAGGATTAAGTCCAATCCTTAGGATATAAAAATTGATCGATCATGGATATCTAGCTTTGCCAACACTACAAAGATCAATAAAAAAAATATAATAAAAATTGATGAGGAGGGTAAAATCACCATCAAACCCCAATTACTAAGAAGCATGAGTACAAGATCATATTGAGGAGAAGTATCTTCATCGGCTAAAGAAGAGCTTAAAGAAGATGATATAATAAGTATGACCAGTTCAATGAGTAGAATGAGTTTTGAACTTGCCAGACATACTGTAAACCAAAGTATGAGTCTAGAAAGAAAGGTCATTGGGTACAAAATAAGAACTGTTAGTGAGCCAATTTATGAGGATGAATTAGTCAAAAATATGACTGTGGAGATATGCTATGAATTCACCAACACAAATTCTAATAGCATTATATCCTAATAAACGGATGCTTAGAGGGATATAATAAATATGAGTTGTGTGCCTACACAGATAGTAGTTGTTCTACATACTTTGGGAAAAAATCATTATTTCTAGAGTTTATGTGGAAAAGAACAAAAAATCCTTTACAACTGAGAATAGCTGATAATAGTATAATGAGCCATAATGAAGCCATAAAAGGGTTATCCATAGAATTAGGAGGAGTTCAATGCATTATATCAGTTCTATGGGCTACTGATCAACCCTCTCATGATATGATTATTAAAAATAATTTCCAAAGACTATATTCTTCATGCACCCAGACCATAAACTAGATAATATTCACAACTAATGGTCACTCAGTTCCTATTAAAAAATTGAATAAGGCTTACACTCATCATAAAATTGAGTTTACACGCAGCCAGTGTGGTGAGAAGGTAATGCCAGCACAACGTGAAGTAGCACTGACAATCTCATAACTCGAATTATCTATTAAAGAACATATTGTCGAACAACAAGAGAAATTATCTAAAGAACTCTACTCTAATAATCCACTAAAATTTTGGGATAAAGACAAAATATTTGCTAAAATCTCTCTATTAAATCCCAACACTATTATTTCGAGTCAAACAAATGGTGTATACACACTAGGATATTCAAGAATTTGATAAACAAATCAAAGAACTTCTGGATAAAGGATTAATCAGGAATAGCAAGAGTCCTCACACCAGTCTCGCTTTCATGGTAAGAAATCATGCAGAAGAAGAAAGAGGAAAAACAAGAATGGTAATCAATTACAAAAGCTTAATGATAATACTGTCTTTGATGGTTACTATATTTCTAACAAACCAGTCCTTTTCAACAGAATCCAAGGAGCCTCTTGGTCCTCAAAAATGGATTGCAAAAGTGGTTATTGGCAGATAAAAATGGATGAGGAAAGTATTCCTTTAACTGCACTTCGCCCCCCACAAGGACATTATGAGTGGATAGTAATCCCATTTGGTCTTAAAAATACATCCCAAATATTCTAAAGAAGAATGGATAACAACTTCAAAGACCTTAATCATTGTTGTTTAATTTACATTGATGATATACTTGTCTTTTCCAAAACCATAGAATAGCACAAAGATGATGTCTTAACTATCACCCAGAGATGCATTAATCATGGTATCATACTTGGTAAAAACAAATGCATTTATGCTAAACAAGAAAGTGAGTTCTTAGGCTTAGAGATAAAAGTCGGATAATTCATCCTACGAAAGCATATTCTGGAAAAAATAGAAAATTTTTCTGAAAAAATTAAAGATAGGAAGCAACTAGAAAGGTTTCTTCGATGCCTTACCTATGCTTCAGATTTCATTAAAGATTTAGCCAAATTAAGAAAGTCATTGCAGCAGAAACTCAAGAAAGAAGGAAGTTGGACATGGACCACAAATGATACAAAGATTCAAAACTTCAAAAAGATGTGTAAAAATCTTCCTGTTCTTAATTTGCCTAATGAAGAAGAGGATTTAGTTCTTGAGATAGATGCCAGCAATGAGCACTAGAGTGCGGTACTTAAAATCAAAGAAGACGAAAAACTCTGCAAATATTGCAATAGAAGTTTTAATAAGGCAGAATGCAACTATCCCACAATAAAAAAAGAAATCCTTGCAGTCATAAGGGGAATTAAAAAGTTTCTAATCTTTTTGGCCCCAAAATCTTTTCTTATTCGAATCGATTGCAAAGGAATACTTGATTTTATGAAAAAGAATTTATCAAATATGCAAGCACAGGGCGATTCCTAGCAATTATGGCTTAACTAATTTTCCTTCTATATTGAACATATACAGGGATCGAAGAACTCTCAGGTAGATAGTTTAACTCGAGAACTCGTCAATGGTGATCATCAAAACCGACCTCCTTCCAGAAAAGAAGGAAATCTACAATGAGATACCATTCATACTAGAATGGGTTTCTTCTTCTAGTAAAATCCTCATTGATAACTTAGAATTCCGTATAAAAGGTAGATCACGCTATGGTCTACTTTCTTCTGCCTATCTAATAGCCCAAAAAAATTTCCTTCTAGAGTTACAAGTTAATCACCTTAGATGTCCTTACAATATCCAAGAAAAAATAAGCTCTCATGTTCATGAAAAATAGTTCAATGAGTGGTATGCAGCCTGCATCGATTATTCTCATAACTATTCTTATGATATTTGGGAGTCTTGGAGTACAATGATCTATTTTCCTGATAGGTCTGGAGTTGGTGGTGTTAGTTTCCCAGCCAACTCAATCTCTCCAAATGACCCTCTCAGTAAAGCCTGGGAATACGGGATGATAGTTTATTTTATAGAAATCCTAGATCCAAAGTTTCCATTTTTCTCAACATTAACCAAATTCCAACAATGCATGTTCAAAAGGATCCATTGGATTCTTACATCTCCTGATGGTCCAACAAAAGTTTCATACAGCAGGCCTCTATATTTGGAGGTACATTGTGCACTAATTGAGTATGAAAATGAAAAGGCCAAACCGGCTCATTATCTTATTCAAATCGTTGATTACAATTATCCCTATTATCAGCGACGAGATTGGTTTCCAGAATGAGGAGGATTTGTTACTGATCCCACTTTAGCAAGAGCCGTAGGAGTTTACAACATTTATCATCAAACTTGAGTGTTAATTGAACAAGGGAAAACGATAATGCATTGTGAAAATACTACTTTCGCCTATGACAATGAGTTTAAAGAACACATGAAGGTGAAAGGAGCAGTCTCAGAAGATATCTCTGATCATCTCTTTGATGTTGGAGCTGGAAAATTCTTATCAGCAAAAGAAAAGAAATTTCTTCTTGAATTATTTGATAAATGGAATCCATAACATCTTCAATTAGATGAAGGTTTTGATGACTATCTAGATAATAATGGTCTGGAAGATATAATTGGAGATGAATGCATGCAGAATCTCAATAATGATGATTAGTCTTGTCATCATTAAAAGCTCTGAAAAGTGATTGCTCCATTATTGTACTATTTTGACAAGTGTTAGGTCTATAAAATAAAGTAGTGTACTGTAGTAGTCAATATTGTAGCCATGTGAAAAGTCTTTATGTACTGTGGACATGTGAAAAATCAGTATGTACTATAGCTTTTAGGGCATCCTATGCACCACCAACCCTATATAAAAGTGGAAGTCGAGTGATGAGAGGGAACACGGTCATTTGAGCATTCTTGAGTAAAAGAGAAGTCGGGATTCTCCATTTTTCTATGAGCAAGCATCTCTAATGATTTTAGCTTAAAGTCCCTTTTCAAAGCTTTCCATAGTAATATTTCTACTTTCAAGCTTTCAATAAAAGAAGTTTCCCCAATAGGGAACGTTATTCAATTGAACCTTATGTCTTAAATATTATAATTTCTTGATTAAAGTCTCACTATGCTTTAAAAATATATAAAACTTGATTAGTGACTATGGTCCGAGGTAGGAAAAGAAACAATCTGTGCTGCACTTGATCTAAGGAAGGTGGGGTTGAGATTAGCAATCTCTCTAAATTGGAAGCTAGAGGAATACTGGAGTCCAGGCCCAACTAAGTTCAGGTAATGGTCAAAACTCTCTAGTTAAGCTTTAATTATTTTGCTAGGCATAGTTGGTCGTTAATCACTGAAAATATAATATTTATGATGTAAGTAGTAGATTGAGATAACTAGTGCCGGTAAAGTCATTAAAAGAAGTCTAAACAAAAATATAAGCTTAGTTTTATTAAAAGTACCAAAAATTGAGAATTTGCATGTTAAACCTCATCTTAGGCAAAAATTGCAAATTCAGAAAGCTAAGGGACTGAGTTGCAAAGAAAAATTTTGGCCAGTAACTATTTCGTAAAATCTTGTCGCCTATTAATAGTTTACTCAAAATAATAGGTACTTAGGAATACATTCTGAAAACATTGATCCCTAAAAATTATTTCCATAGAATCAGGGTACCCCAGAGTCACAAATTGCTATCCGAAGGTAAAAATATAGAAACTGACGGTTGCATAAGACATAAGGACATAATGATTAGTACGTGTGAATTTGAATTTAAACCTTTAATAATAATTATTTTACACTTGAATAATATGATGTTTAAAAATATATTAACAGTAATGACTTTTGGTGCAGCAATAAACTATATTACAAGGTGATAAGGTGGCCTAAAAAAGCTGGCGATTCAGTAAGTGAGATGATCCCCCCTCTAATCATTGAATATCAGCCCCCCAAATAGATATGCATATGCCGATTCCACAATTTTAGCACAGAAAGTAATACTCACCCTTCCCCTGTAACTCCCAATGAAGTGAGGACGTTGCTTTGGGACTAACCCTTCACTAGAAGGCATTACTTACTGCCAGTGCATAACCACTAACGTCGGCTAATTCAACAAAATCTTCAGAAGCCTTAGCTACCCATAGCTTTGGTCCTCCCACCATGACAGGCTTCATTAGTTTGTTTACAAACTCAGCAGAAGCATCCACTGCAGCCTCGAGCCCCTTTGGGTTACTCAACCTATACAATCAGAACAATAACACAATACAAATGATATATCGTTGTCATATCATCATTTCTTGCTAACATAAACATGATTTATTTTTATTGGTTTTGTGGAAGGGTAGCAATAGTTTAGTACACTTGAAATTACAAGATTTAAAACTCATCAATTGCAAACATATTTGCAGTAAAAATGACAACATCTAAAAAATGCTATAAAACTATTCTACAAATGGATACAAAAAATAGCGGTACCCCATGCATATAAATCTTCAATTTGTGTATATTGAATTAGTAAAATATGTTAGTAAAATATCATTAACTATAATATTCTGTGACATTAAGACAAACATTATTAATTGAAGAGTTCAATTAACTCCCATTAGAATTAGAAATGAGAATACATATACTTTCACTAATTATTGTAATTAATTTCAAGAATAACTAAAGATCTATTACCGACCCTTTATATTTTTCCTCCATTTAAAACAAATTTTATAAAGTGCCTCTAGATGTGTCAGTAGTCACGATAATAAGAAGCATTAAATATAATTTCGATAGTACTCACAACAATTTAGACGAACTACATGCAATAGTTATAATAACACAATACAACACACTTTATTCAAATTACACATCTTATTCACATTTATTAAGATTTTATGATCACATAACCTAATGAAAGATATTTCAGAACTGTTAATCGTACAATCATTTAGCTTTACCATGTTCAATACTGACATAATATCTATGTTATCTTACCTTTGTGCAAAAATAATAATAATATATACATAAAAATTCAACAAACAATGACAAAGAAAACATCCTCCGCCCCTATACGTGCCAATATGCACAACAAAATATAGACATACTAATTCAGTTCAACAATAACTTATGTATTATTTCATAAATATGTAGACTCCTAAGAGAACTATATGGGTCTGGACTCCACAAGAAGGTAGTTGAGGTACAAGCAAGCTCGCCTTAATGCTAGATGGAGGTTGTTCACAAAGAGATGTGGAGATGTCAACCATCCTAGCTATATTGTTCTACATCCGCGATATCAAGAAGAAGTCATACTGTTGAACTTCAATTTGTCACGATCGGGAAGGAACACGTATGTTAAAAGATTCACATAACGGTGGATATTCATTGTAACCATGACTACTTGCATGCATTGTAATGTGATGATGTGTAGACCTGGCAAACGGGTCATTCGGTTCGGGTACGGGTCGGGTCAAGTTTGGCTCGGGTCATGTTCGGATTAAGTGACATTTCGGGTCATTTCGGTTTGGGTCGGGTATGGTTCGGGTCGGGTCGATTTCGGGTCAACCAATTTTTGGTGAAATATGCTCGCCGTGCCAAAACAAGCAACTTTGCTGAAAATTTCGGGTCGGGTATGGTTCGGGTCGGGTCAATTCGGGTTTCGGGTCCACTTTCGGGTGAGCATATTTCGGGTGTCGGGTCGGGTATGGGTCCGGGTCATTCGGTTCGGGTCTCGGGTCAGTTTTGCCAGGTCTAATGATGTGGTATGACGAAAAGGTATGTATCGGCAAAAAGCATGAACCTCGCTTTAGGTTGTGTTGCCACTTTGGTCAACTTAGATTAGCTCCTTTATCTACAGCCTCGCCTCTTCTTAATTCATTGTTTAATGATAGAACTTTTATGGAGAATATACGCATTTATAATTCCATTTTGTCTTTTACTTCTATAGGAGCAACTATTGATTACTCTGTTATGGATGGTCGTGGACCATACACATTTTCACATAAGTGGAGCAAACTATCAACAAATCGAGTCATTAATGCCACATGAAGGCCATGCACTAAGATTTGCACACTTTTATATTTATGACGGGCAGCATGAGTCTCAGAATAGAATCAATGCTTTTAGGAGGGAAGCAATTTAAGTGGGGTCAATTCACCCACCATAGAGAACTTGCAACAAATGCTCAATACATGTAATCCTTATGTACAAGTATTTCACCAGGCAATAGACATTGTCAACACTGATAATGTTTATGATATGCGCATTCACATCATCACTGCAAGGCCGGAAGGCAATATATTCGACCAACTGCTGATAAAGTTGTTGCTCTTATTGTTGGAGGTGAAGGTGCCAAGGTTGTTGGTACTACTATAATGCTAAGAACAGTTGCTGGCAATATAAGGTGAATATATGGGACCCATCCTTCTTATATGGCCCTCCAATATCTGCTCTTATTTCCCTTTGGAACAGATGGATGGGTACGCAGCATTCCTTCAGCAGAAGGGTCAAGTAGCCACCGTGAAAGTGTTATATTGCCCCAATATTATGCATTCATAATACAGCTCAAGGTTAATGAACTAAATATTTTGCTTCGAGAAGGGAGATTGTTTCTTCAATTTGTAGTTGATGTTACACTGACATTGAGGATGAACATCTCCATTACATACAAGATCACCAAAATATGTTGCGCGTAGAACTGTATACTAGTTTAGAAGACACTATCGCCATCGGCGAGTCCAATGCCATCGCCATTGGTCGAAGGTGCATCCTACCTTCCTCTGTTACTGGAGATCCGCACTGCATGAGTAGACACTTCCTTAATGCGATGGCAATATGTGCACATATTAGGTACCCAGATTTCTTCGTCACATTTACATGTAACCCAAATTGGCCTGAAATATGAGAAGCACTCGAACAACAACCAGGACAATATGCGAATGATAGGTCAGATATTGTAGCCCGTGTCTTTCGATTAAGGCTACAGGTGTTGATGTGAGATTTCAAGGAGAAAACTTCTTTGGCACCATTGTTGCATGTCCATTTGCATTTGTGCAACATTGTCACCATAGCTATATTAATTGGGAAATAATTTTTTCACTATGCTCCTACAAGTTTAGGTGCCTTGATGTGTTGTTTGTTTTGTGGATATATATGTTGCTGAATTCCAAAAACAAGGGTTATCACATGCTCATATTCTCCTAACCCTTGCTACCAATGCCAAACCTACATGCTCTAACGATATTGATGCCTTCATTTGTGCTAAGATTCCTGATCAAGATGAAGATTCGCTTGCATATGAAACTGTTTCAAAGCACATGATACATGCGTCATGTAGCACGCTTAATCCTTATCTTCCCTATATATATGGATCAATGTGCACTAAGCACTACCCTGAGGCCTTTAATAATCACACAATCATTGAAGAAAATGGGCTTGTTAGATATCGACGTAGAGATGATGGCAGAATGGTTATTATTAACGGAAACCAGATCGATAATCGATGGATTGTTCCATGTAACCGTAATTTGTGTGTGAAGTATGATGTACATATCAATGTTGAGCATTCTGCACAAAATAAGGTTATCAATTACCTTCATAAATATATGCACAAAGGTCCCGATTGAGCCACTTTTGTCCTAGAGGAAAATGACCAACCTAATGGAGAAGGAGGCCAACATCAACATATCGAAGTAGATGAGATTACACAATACCTAGATGGTTGATACATATCAGCTATAGATATAATGTGGCGAATATTTAAGTATGAAACAACACACCAGTGTCCATATGTTGAAATGTTATAATATCATTTACGAGGGCAACATAACATTGTTTTTGAAGAAGATGATAAGTTAGATGATGTTCTCGATATAGCAAGACAATGAATTAGTACGCTCATGGCATGGTTTCAAGTCAATACGGAAGACTTGAAGCAGAGCAATACCCATATGCTAAATTCCCGATGTATTATGTTTGAAATTGGAGTGTCAAAAAGTGAACTAGACGTCAACAGCGAGTATGTATTGAAAGACTTCCATTTGTAAATCCTAACACAGGAGATCGACACTACTTGAGCATGTTGCTTACTATTGTTCGTAGGGCCGCGTGTTTTGATGACTTGAGAACAATTCATAGCACATTGTATCCTACATTTCGTGAAGCTTTTTGTATAAGGAGATTGGTCAATGATAACAATGAATGGGTTGATGCTCTTACAGAAGTAGTGACATGGGCTACTCAGGTCCAACTACAGAGTATGTTTTGCTATGTGCTTATGTATAATGAGATTGCACAACCTGACATACTGTGGGAAGGTCACTGGGAAGACTTGACTAATGACTTGGAATGAAGATTGCAACATGAACATCAGGATGATGACTTGCATTTAAGTACTGAACAAAGGAAAAATCTTAGTTTATATGAATTGCACATTATTCTAAATAGAAATGGTCGTTCCCTGAAAGACTTCCTTCCGATGTCATTGCCCTCTTCTAATTTTGCACAGTAGCTTAGAAATTGGTTAATTAGAGAGCAACTAGATTATGACACTAACAAAGAAGTTGCTGCTTTAAATTTGTTGCTTCCTACATTAAATTCCTACCAACTGAAGGTGTTTCAAATTGTTATTACTGCGGAGGACTCCAATGAAGGAGGATGCGTCTTTGTATATGGCAATGGTGGAATAGGAAAGACCTATGTTTGGAAAGCTATTATTGCTGCACTTTATTCAAAAGGAAATGTTATTCTATCAGTCGCGTCGCCTGGACTAGCAGCGTTATTATTACCGTTAGGAAAAACTGCTCACTCAATATTCAAGATCCCTATTGATGCTATGAGCACATCATATTGCTTCTTTTCTAAGCATTCAGATTTGGCTGAGTTCATCTGCCAAACAGCACTGATAATATGGGATAAGGCACCAATGGTGCACCGTCACATTTTTGAGACAGTGGATCGTACATTTAGAGATATATGTGGCAATTAACATCAACCATTTGGTGGAAAATTGTTTGTGCTTGGTAGCGATTTCAAGCAAGTATTTCCTGTTGTCACAAAAGGAGGGAGAGCATACACACTTGGGGCATCAATTTCTAGACCCTATTTCTAGCCTTATTGCAGAATCATGCATTTAAGGATCAACATGCAACTTACGATTCAAACTTACGTCACGATGAATATAAGCAGTTGTGACATTTTGCGGAGTGGATTTTGAGTATTGGTAATGGAACATTGGAAGATATATCATTATAAGAAGGGAGCGAAGTGAACAGGATACTACTCCTTTTTGAGTTTCTCATACCAAATGACATTCATGGTTTGAACAACTTAATATTAGAAATTTACCCTAAGTTATCTACTAGATACAATGATGGTTTTTAAATGCATGAACATTGCATACTTGCTGCTACAAACAATGGTGTTAATCAATTGAACTCCCAAATTTTAGGAATGCTTCCTGGAAGTTGTCACTCATACTTGAGTTTAGATACATTTCAGGAGAGCAGTGAACATCCTGACATCGATAACATTCACCCACCAGAAATATTACATGGATTAACTTTCTCAGGGTTATCCAACCATGAAATTCAATTGAAAATAGGTCCGCCAGTGGTGTTGTTGAGGAATCTTGATCCACATTTGGGGTTGTGTAACGAGACACGCTTGATTGTTGAACATTAGGAGTAAGGTTTTGGAAGCAAGGATTACTACTGGCCGTAATATTGGGTAAAAAGTTATTATTCCACATATTGATTTGAGACCATCTATAGATGACACAGCATTTGCATTAAAAAGACACCAATTTCCAATTAAATTAGCATTCGCAATGATAACCAACAAAAGTCAAGGTCAAACACTCAGACATGTTGGGGTTTACCTTCCGAAACCAGTTTTCTCACATGAACAACTTTATGTTGCAGTTTCTCGTGTTACATCCCCTTCTGGGTTAAAATTTTTAATTTGCAATAAGAGTGATATCCCTAATAATATCATCAAGAAGATTGTATACAGAGAAATCTTCACTGACGTACCTCATCGTGATTAATGCGGATGTATATTTTATATTTATTGTTTTAATTAGTGCATACATTATAGGTGAACAATGTTGTATGGATTATGAAGTACATAATTTTTCCTTCTTTCTTTGTTTTTTTCCTTAGCTCATTAGTGACGGTACCTCTCTTTATGGGGGCATTTTTTTAAGAAACAATGGCCTCACATTCTATATCTTAAGAAGAAAAATTAAAATTTTCATAAACAAAATGATATTCACATAATACCACAAAATCATAGAGAATATATTTTTCCTCCTAAATCGATACTCATTTAGGCATACATTTTTTTGAATAATGACCATAATGTCGATGCTGTCATTAATTCATCCAATTTATTTTTTTACAAGTATACTAGGGCATAACTCGCTTTAGGTTATGGTGCCACTTTCGTCAAGTTAATAGACATATTTTGCCAATTGTTTGACTTACTTTTTCCACTTGATTATGTACCATTACAGGCATAGCGACATCTCTCTAATTTGATTTTGTGCCAATAAGTGGCATGTCCTATTATAATACGTTTATATGCATTTTTGTACGCTTGATGAGAATGTTGAATGTTCGAGTATATAGCAATCATAAAGTTTGGAAGGTTGCCTTTACGGATGCTGAGGTATTTCAATTTTTCTCAACTATTTTGCTTTCCCCATTTATTTAAATTTGTTAGTAATATAGTTTCTTATACATTGGCAATATAAGGAGATTTTAGGCATGATCATGGACAAAGAAATTGATAGATGGGTGGTTATTTTTAAAATTGATCGAGTACATCTCTGGATTCTCAGTGAGTACTACCACACCTAAGGATAAAGAAATAGTGGACAACAACCTGAAGTTGTTCTTCACTTATAAGACTTAATTATTGGATTTGCTTGATGAGTACGATGCAATCCCATGCCACCATCACCCATCATTTGTTCCATTGTTGATGTCTCTCCACATTTACAACCCAATGTGCAAAAAATAGGTAAATATAGTGTAGTATGATTTCATGAAATATTGAACCCCCTATATGTGCCTCTTACTAAATTCGTTAAAGCAGACATCATTGGTTTAGTAGTTGCTATTTCCGAAGCTGAGATGACACGTGCGGGAACCCTCAAACGAGATGTGCTTATTTGTCATATGTAGTATGTGCTTCCAATAACTATACCTTGGCCTTTTTGTTATGTTGTTCTTAATGTTTAAACGTTCAGTTTCGTAGTAGATACTATTAGTAGATTACTCTTTCTTTGTAAGCTAAATGCATTGAAACTCACCTTATGGGGAGATTTTGTTGAAATTGAAGACAACTATTTTTCTTGTAATTTATTTTTTGAAAATGTACTACTTGCATCTAGATTATTTGCAAGAGGGTACAAAGGTGTCTATATTATTTATCATTTCCAACAATTATATTTGGTATTCTATTTTCTCTTCCATTTCGCATTACCTTTGATTACCTTATTAACATATATCATAATAATTCCCTAGGAATCGCGTTCTCTGCAACACCTAGAAGCAAATTATTGATTAATCCTCCAATTGAACATACTTCAGAGTTTGAGGGATGGTATATTGAATCCCATATTGTTGTACACACTAATATAATATGTAAACACCTATTATTTTCTAAATTTTATTTAAAATGTATAACTTTGTTCGATCATATTTTATGCTTGTGTTAGGTGGGCTGATGATGGACATGCTTAACGACGCTTACAATTTTTGGAGAAGAGTGTGAATCCCTAATTTAGATAAGTTATTCGTTGCTAGGCGAATCACGCTTCCCGAATACTCTCCGTTGCATAATGTATCATTTACTTCACAACAGTATTAGATTTCTTGTGCTACTTCATATATAATCCGTTTTGACAACTACTGGCCTAACTTGTCCATTGTGTTATAATGTATGTACAATTGCATCTTTCATATTATCGCATCTTTACATACGTCGAAAGTATTTTCCCAATTGTTTATGCATCTTGCCCCAATTGCCATTTTTGTTCCCGTAATCATGTGTTTGAATTCAATATACCGTATTGTATATGTCTACATCTGCGAGATTCAATTTTTCAAAGGTATACATTTTGTGGCATTCATTCAATATCATTTAACCTTTAAATTGTTAGGATGTGCTCAATTACATAATAGATTGTTCGCCTTAATCTTTTCTTTGACCTTTAGGTTTTCTTTAAAGTTGATATAAGGGATAGCTTGGGCACTCGAACTTTTACCGTTCTTCAAGATGTTGTAGCAATTCGTCTTCGTACTATTACCAACATCTTAAGTGGATATGCAGCAAAGGTGACCTTATTATTGTAGAATTTTTTACTTGGTGTTTCATACCTAGTAGTTTAGGTAAATTAATAAACTGAAATTGCAATATATGCAGCCACAAGCTGAGCTTACATTATATGCTATATTGAACAATCAACTAGAAATGTCATGTGTGTTTGTCGTGGAGCCTCATCGATTATGTGAAATTGAACCCTCCATCGATGTTATTACGTCAATTGATTGGGAGGAAGAAGTTTCTTTCTTGAGGCGTCACAATGATAGTTATTTCTCTAGATAATAAAAACATAAGCATATACATTTCATTTTACCTCTGCGTTTATATGTTTCAAATCTAATTATGACTATTTTTTTGTTGTTAATACAACCTAAAGAAGAATTGATGTAGCATTGCCCTTGCTCAGCTCCCATGCCATCTGTCTTAATTCATTCTTATTTTCACTATAGTTTACACTTGAACATGTGCTTTATTCAATTAAACATTTTGTATTCTTGGGGGTTTCTTTTCGTATTATACACTACGTAATTATTTTCTTTAAATCTAATCTTTTCATCATGTTTTCGCTGCTTATTCCATATATCTTGAGTTCGATTGAAATTTTCATGATTTGTTCTTATTAACGTATTGATATCAACCTAACAATTATTCAATGATACTTTTGAAGTTTCATTCGTTTATTCAAAAACTTACTTTTGAGGCAACGCACGGGTCTTATCTAGAGAATATTTTCCTTCATATGGTTAATGCAGTAATTAGGTAGTTAAACTTTAATAATAATAATAATATTATTATTGTTGATTCCGCAAGAATCTGTTTCGTGATTGTATTAATGACGTGGGGCGAAAGAACGGGTTTATCTGACAGCTGGCGATTGACACGAAGTCGTCCTTGTCTCTTTGTCCTCCGACCTGCAAAAAAGGCCAACCCCGGGATGTGGTCCGGGGAACGCCTCTCCGACGGTCAAATCAATTAGACGTTCCAAAAGGCGTGAATGCTATAGAAAGTAAGTTCCTCTTGGTCAGCCAGCCCCTCTTCCCGAGGAAAACATGTCATTATTTATAGCCTGTTTCTAAAAGGGGTAAAAGAGTAATCTTACCTTAGCTGGTTGTGTGAGTCTCCGGTCCTGTAGCCACTGGGCCTGGAGGAAAGCCCCAAGGGTTGCGTTTCGGACCCCTTGGGGCGTGACCTCATGAGTAAGCATAGGCTGGCATTCCTAAGGAATCTTGGCCCACATAGGGGTCCGATTGACTACACATATCCCTAGGCCAGGCCCAAGAGATGATATATGTGTTTTTTCCAAATCAATTGTTATTAATAAAATAATAATGTTAATAATAATAATAATATAAAATTATAGGATGTTATTTGAGAACATATCTAATTTATAATTTTAGATTATTGCTTTTTGTGTTTAAATCTTTGTTATGAGACAATTATTCAATGCTATTCATTAATCACATATATTTATTTAAGTAATTGAACCCGGGACTACGCATGAATCTTTACTAATAATTAGTCTAAATTTAAAGTACAATATATTATCATTCAAAACCCCAAAAGTACAATATATTCGCAGTTTAGCACCTAACTTGCCTTTTCATTTTCGACACAATTAAAAAAAAAAAAAAAACAGAAAATGTCATACGATTTTTGAGGTTCCCACGGGGGCATGTGAATTGATTTTAAATTCGTCCCTCCAACTTCAATTCCCCTAAATTCTCTTTTTCCTCATACCCTCCCCGACCTCTCGAATCCCAAATAAATCCCTCAACCATTCCATTCTCTCGGAAGATTTCTCTCTCCAGTGATGTTATGGCTGACGGAGGACGAAAAGCCCCACTCCCTGCTGAGGAAGCTCAGGACGAAGAAACTTCCAGCCCCCCATTTCCACTCATCGTCCTCGCTTGCCCTGCACCTGAGGCAGACAAACCGGGCAATGAGAAAGTCGAGGGCAAGAAGCCGATGTTTCAGAGGCTGTGGAATGACAGTGATGAGATTGCCATTCTTCAAGGTATGATTGATTACAAAGCTGAGAAGGGGATTGACCCACTCTACGAAGCCGACGATTTTCTAGGGTTCATCAGAAATTCATTGCACGTTGTTGATGTTAATAGTTCCCAGATAGTGAACAAAGTCCGCACTCTCAAGAAGAAGTTCAAAAATGCCAAGAAGAAGATAATTGTAGGCCCTCATGGTCGGAAGGTGTTGGAGTTGTCGAAGAAGATATGGGGAAGTAATGATGATGATGATGATGTGAAAATCCAGAAGAACTCGAAGGGGTCTGGATCGGTTTCGGATGTATATGAAAAGGGCAGACCGCAGAATGAGATGAATTTGGGGTGCAAGAGGAAGTTAATGATGGAGGATTCGGGAGATTTAGGGTTCTTGAAGGATGGTTTTGACGATGGGAAATTGGATGGGAAACGGAGGAAGCAATACATGGCAGAGATGGAAGTATACTTGAAGCGATTGGACTTGATTAGGGAGCTTGTCCAGAAGACATTGGATTCTATCAAATCTGCATAGTAACACCTCTGGGTGAGTGGGCTTTTGCTGACAGGTAAAAGAATGTTCTAGATGATTGGTGTTCTTTTGGTAATTGAAATGAGACTCCCAAGACTAATTACTTTAGTCTTTTTTGTAAAGATTTGATTGTATGGTGACAGTAGATTAGCGAAGAAGGTTGAGTACAGTCAATTAGTACGGGGAGATACTAAGAAGTTGGGGTATAGTCAATTAGTATGGTGATATTAGATTACTAAGACAGTGGAGTATAGTTAATTGGCAAGGGATACGCAGGTTTTTGGGCAATTTGAGTCACTGTGGAGGGATTGGGGATTTTGCTTCATCACTCATCCTGTGATGTACGATTTTAGTTGCAGTTTGTGCTAGTGGCACATTCAACTCTATTATGATATATTCGAGCTTTTTTGTGTATTGGTTAAATAAGACTTCTATCTACTTTGTGCTTGGTTACCCAGATTACCAATTATCAACAAAAAAACAACCAAAGATGCACATGGCTGTCATCGGCTAGGGGTTAAAGAGGTCTATTTTGTGTTATCATTGATTGGCTTTTGAAGCAGCAATGAAAACAAGTGTGACTATTAAATTCGCGTTTGGGAATTTTAGCTTTATGGTGACTAGTTATGCGTCATTGCAAGAAGACTTCTGTAGTAATCATCCTCTCTTTTGCGATAGTGTAATAGTGACGATTAAACAATGTTTTGGGCTTCTCGACTCTCACCCACATTTGATAAAAAAAAAAACGTAAGTGTGGTATAATGGCTGCCAAGGAAACTAGTTACCAACATTTGATGAAGAGGAAACCAAAGTGTCTTTGGTATAATGGCTACCAATGTCACGGGTGATGCATCACCCCGATTCCCATGGGTTGCACAAGCAATGGGCCGGGTAATGAAAGCTGCCTGCCAATTCCCATTAACGATAAAGATTACATGAAGACAAAAAAAGGGCAAGGCGCAATCATGGCCATCCTTCATCACACATAGACTAAGCAGATTCTAACCATGGCTTAAGAATAGGCGGTGGCTTGAGTAACGCTCCAAAACAGCCACCTTGGCCAAATTACTGCACTGATGAAGCTGAAGGACAGTAGGATCGTCAGGCAAGCCAAATAAGCTGAAGGGAAGTTAGATCCACTGACTACCACCAGGAAGATGAGAGACTTCAAATAAATTGGAATTTGATTAATCCTGTAAATAGCTCATTTAACTGCACATGCAACTTTATCCTCAATAGCAGACAGCCCAACACTACCACTTCAAACAAGTGCATCCAGGATTAGATCTTATTCTTGAATCAGCCGTTTCCTTGGAAGATATTCCTCAGAATCGTAGATGGTCAGAAAAAGACGAAACCTTTTTTTTTGGGGGGGGGGGGGGGGGCAGGAATTCCAATGATGAAAAGAGAATTGCGCTTCCATGATTTTATGTACAAACTGTTGCGGCTACATGGGTTGAGCATACAAAAACAAAAATATACAGCTACCCTGCTTGTGATTGCATCGGTTTCAAGGGCCCTCACTCATACTTGGTAATTATCAATAAGAAGCCCTACTACACTCACCTAATGTTTCCTAGATGGAAACACAGCAAAGGTCCACCTGCCCAAGATGCCCATCCTTGGAAGCACGTCAAGGTCACTACAAATCAGGTTCAATCCTTAAAGAAAGCATGAGCAAGGGCTTCTCTGGCACTAAGCCGGTCCGATGGATCAAATTGCAACAATTTCAGCAAGAGGTCAATGAGAGACGATTTTGGCCCATCTATATGTCGTGATATGATATCCTACAATAATCAGATTTATTAGCAATCAGCTTTAGATCACCCAAAAGAACCACCAAGAATGCTCAAGTTTGACAAAAGAGACAAGCGTGAAGTAAATGAAAAGGTGATGGAAATAATCCGAACCTTAACGAGCTCAAGCTTCTGCACAGCTCTGGTACTCTCTCTTGACTCTGCCCCTTCAGGCCAGTTGAGTCGGGATCCTCTTCCAAAATACTTTTCAGCACCTCGGCTGCAGATGACAAAAGTGGCAAAAAATGAGCGGAGAAATGAAAGAGCACAGTGGACACATCCAAGGATCTTGAACTTCTCCAAATTTCTAAGGTAACAGGTGAATCACATTTTAATGACAGACTTGGACACTCGCACAATAGCCAAAACCAACTGCGAACTCTCTGAAACTGATACTTACTTGGCCTTTTGTATCATCTGATGAGGAAGAGGTCCCAACACCCTCTCCATCATTGCCAAATGCTCCAAGTTTCCATGAGTTTGGAAAAGAGCTTTACCCTGAAATGAACGTATGAAAGTCACACATCATCTCCACCACGACAAACCAAAGATGCAGAAACTTCACATGGAAAACTGCAAAGGCAGACTCACAGAGCAGAGCTCGACTAGTATACAGCCCACACTCCACAAATCACAAGGATAACTCCATCCCAAACCTGCATTAGACAAAAGAAGAAACAATAAGAAGAAATGGTGCTGTATCACGCAAAACCAATCCGGGTTTGATGACCTTCCCATTCAATTCAGGTGATATGCTCAAAAGATAATGGACACATTAAGCAACATAGCAGCACATACAGCAATATTTAAGCCCTTAGACAAATAACACAGGAGCACTATACAGTCAGCAGAACACAAGGCAATCTGACTAAAATACGACCACAAACGATGAAGAAAAGAGCAGGATGGAGCAAATGCCAACTACTGCCATGACCAAGATGATCAAAACCAGGCAGGCACTGATCATCACTGATTCAACTTGCTTCTACTAAGAACTAGCCAATTACCTAGAATGACTTCAGGTGCTCTGTAGTGCCTGGTGGAAATAGTCGAGCTATGATTCTGACTTTCATACACGGTACTACCAAAATCAATGAGCTTAATGACACTTGATTTTGGCAAGCATCTGGAATGTGTTTCCTCAAAAGATGGCCTCTGTGCCATGTCAAAACATTTCTTTAGAGTTCAAACTAAGAAAACCTCATTAAGCAAATGAAGCCGACTAACCAACACAGAAAAAACAAATACCTCACAGGTAGGTAGCTTGACACACTCAGAAGACACAAGGAGTATGTTTTCTGGCTTCAGGTCAGTGTGGATTAAGCGCAAATCATGCATATCTGTCACATATGGCAAGGCGTATCAGAATATGTAAATAAAGACAGGAGAATTTCATGAATAAGGCTCCTGGACAAAACAGAACAAGGCAAACACAGAAATGTCGTTAAACTGTTAAGGGTAAAGGTAACTAAAGCAGGAACTAGATGGAAGGAAAAGAATCAACACACATGCTACAGATTCCAATAGCTGACGTCCAAAGTCCCGAACAAGGTCCACAGGGAAAGGGCGATATCTATTCCTCTTTAGGGTATCATATAAACTTGGTCCAAGCTTCTCAAACACCTGAACACAACATCAAATCACATCCAAAGGCAGGTTTTCATTTAGTTGTCAACAACATAATAAGCTGTCCACAGACTAACATTTCATACTACTATAGTGGATGATCAAAGCAGTGTAAGTGGGACTTGTGAACAACAAACAAATGGAGAGATGCAAGTCAACAACAAGAATCAGTATGATAAGAAGGCGACTGTCTGAATGACAAGATCGGCCCCAAATTAAGGCAGAACCAAATCATACACAACGCAAGAATCATTTGGAACTGGAATTCGCCATATCTATTTCAACATCGCATCCACATAGAGGCAATAGCCAGGTCTTCACAACTACAATCCTTTAAAACGGCACTATTGTATTACCTGACAACAAAGCACTGCAAGAAGAAAAAGATTAAGTTAAAAGATTAAGTTCTGTACTTACAATACAAATGTGATTTCTGTAGTCAAACCAATTCTGCATCTTCACACAACTGCACCCAGAAAGCAACAATTCGTAAGAGAAGATCTAGAGGTTCACATCAAAGCACTATATCTCCACTGTTCTGGCAAGCCAAACGGAAGCTTTATGAGCTCTTGACTTCTAATCAAAGATTGCTTCAATCAACCAAAGGTACATAGAACATACTGGGATCCAATTATATCATGCTCCGCAAGATGACGAAGCACATCAATTTCAATCATTGCAGCATCACGATATCTCGGGTTACTTCGAACTATTTTGACTGCAACATGCTCTTGTGTTTGACGGTCCAAACATTCCAAAACGCGTCCAAACGTTCCTACAGCAGCAGCACCAGCAGGCTAAGTGACACAGGCGGAATCATAAAATGTAACATCTGAGAGGCACTTGGTCGTTTGACAGCTAACCTTCACCCATCTTGCTGAGAATTTTATCTGTTAAGCAATTTAAACATGCCCAGAAACCACATTAGGTCTAGATGCAGATGGTACTGAAAGCAATATTGGAGCGTTATGCATTTATCCTCACACCAAAATACAAAGGAACAGAAGATCACGAATAAGAGAGAGAAGGAATCATTTACAGAATTGATCCCATTATTTCCAGAACTTCTCTAGCTCCTATTACTATCTCAAATGCCGCAAGCAATTTTGAATAGGGATTACCCAATTGACCTCACAATTTAGACTAGAAAGCATATGCAGCAAGTTGACTGGACAATCAACTCTGATAAACACAAGAAACATAAGTCATGTTTGAAGAAATTGGGCTGTATTAGCATACACGTTAAGATAAACAAACCTCTTCTCACTGTACGAAAGTCTACAAAATAGGCTGGAAAGACAGCACGGTCCAACGTCAAGAACACAAATGATTTCTAACAGGGAATTGGGGTAACTAACTGACCAAGGCACAGAGTATGGTCAATTATTTGCAGACAAAATGAAGTCCTTTTCCTTGGACTTTCCCCATTAATCCAAACAAAAAATTCCATCTTGTGGCAATAACAATGTCTATTTCTCCACATCCATTCATTCAATAATAAGAATTAGCGCTGCCAAAACACTAACGGGAAAGAGATTACATATTTGTTCATAAACTAAGGACAAAATATCTAATTGTGCAACTATATAGTGCAAGGAGACGTAAGATCGTAGCTGCAAAGACAAACAACAAGCTTCATATAATCAAATTCAAGCAATTCAATCATGGAAAAACCCCCAAAGCTCACATCTTGTAGTCAAATTCTCGCCGAGGGAGAACACATAATGCCCTTCCCGATCATCGTCTCTCAATGGAGGCGTTATGTACCGTTCCGACACATCTTGGGGCTGATTTCCCTGACGGATCGAAAAAACAGGAACTACTAAGTTGGATTTGCAAGAAAGTGGGCTACCAATATCACGAAATTGATGATTTGGAGGAAAACAAGATAAAACCCTAAAACCTAAGAGTCTGAAACAAGAAAAACTACAAACCTGTATAATGTCGAAAGGGGCAACGTCCCAGACAACACGGCGTCGCTTCCTTGCCTGCCTCGTCTCCACTTCCACCGTCGCCATATCCTCTCTCTCTCTCTCTCTCTCTCTCAAGCAGCAAATAATTTCCGGAGCGAGAGGGGCAGAGTTGGCCGGAACTCTGACCTGAACTTAAGAAGTTTGGGAGACATTCTGTCGATTGGGCTGATCCCAGCAGGGAAGCAAAATTTGATGGGCCCTGACAGCCCAACAGCTTGTATAATGTTATCAATTATACGTGGCAAATGGATCATTCAATTTAATTATAAGTCGAATTAATTTTGAATTTGGTCGTATTTTGGTCTAAAAGATTTGGCTCATGTTCAATTCTTATTTTGGGTCAGTTCATTTTCACTCGAGTTGACTTTCATTTTATTAGAATTTGGTATAATAAACTTGTTTAATTAAGAAAAAAATGATATGGAGCAAAAGGCTCAAGTCAGATTCGAGTTAATTGGGGTTTTGCTTTCACTTTGGGTTTGGTATTTTGGATGTCGAGTTAGTTGTGGATTCAGTTCATCCATTTCGAATTTCAAATCATTTTTGTCAACCCTGATATGAAAAATGCAAATGAGCTAGCCTTGAATTCATTTCATACATCTAAAGAAAGTTGAATTGGATATTCAATAAATATTTTTTTTTTAATCATCTATTCAAGTATAGGCTAGATTAAGGTTGTACATTTCTTGAACTTTTAGTTAAGGTTGATGTATGAAGCCAACCACCTTTAAACCCATACTTTATATGAGTTGGTTTAACATTTTTGTACTTATACCAAAAATATGATTCTAATACATAATACAATCATCCAAAACCAAAGTACACAACAAATAGATCGACATAAATGAGCTAAATTAAATTACATGCCTAGCAGAAATTTTTTTTTATCATAATCAATGTATATGATAATTAGATTGAAGTTAGGAGCAACTTAGATAAACCTAGACACCTAACTACTCTTTTTTAGTAGAAGTGTCCACTAAGGGCATACCTAGCCAGAGTTTCAATTTTTGGAACTCAGGCCTACCACGTCAGCATAAGTTTTACTTGCATTCCATTCAATTTTCTAATTTTTGAAATTCATTTCAGGATAATTAATTATCATGGAACCCACAATTTAAATTTAATTTATTACTTTTTAGTTTTTATGTTGTGTTTGTGTTTTAACTTTTGTAACATGTGTGAATGTTATTTATTTTTCGAGAGTAAGGAATATTTATTTTATTGAAATAAAAATGTATAAATTGATTTTAATTTTTGTTTTTTTTTTGTGTGTTTGTTTTCCAACAAGTGAAAAAAGGCATGATTGAAAATACAATTCAATTAAAAACTAATACAAAGAAGGATCGCAATTGAAAATAAATTACAATATGAAGATTCGACATGTTAAAAAAAATACATCACGAACAATCAACTATTTTAAAAAAAAAAATTACATCGTGAAAGAACAACGAATAACAGAAAAGAACTATGTTTGTGATGTTCTTCGCGCTGTGTGTCGCCTCCATATTTCTTCGACCAAGTCGGATTGAAGACGTGCATGTAAGTCTGGGTTATGAACTTGTTCTACTCTACAAAGGTAGGCTGTATAGCACGGATGATGATTCCGTTCGACATTAGGTTGCGAGGTGTTATCCTCCATATCATCATATTCGAAAGTAAAGTCATACGAATCACGCTCGTCCCCGACGATCATGTTGTGGAGTATAATGCATGCCTTCATTATCATACCCAATTCAACCTTGTCCATGTTTCGTGTAGGACCGCAAATGATGAGGAAGTGAGCTTGTAGAACCCCAAATGCACTCTTCACATCCTTCCTAACAGATTCTTGACGTTCAGCGAATAATTTTGCCTTGGCTCCTTGAGGAAAGGGGATGGTCTTAACGAAGGTGGCCCACCTCGGATAAATACTGTCAAACAGAAAGTACCCAATACTGTACTTGCTACCGCTAACAACATATTCACATTTTGGAGCCCGACTCTCATACACCTCTTGAACAACATTGGATCGGTGGAAGACATTTAAATCATTGAGGGTTCCCGGGCACCCAAAGAATTTATGTCATATCCAAAGGTCGTAGGAAGCAACAACTTCAAGAATCAAGGTGGGAACTTTGTATACCCCTTTTGCAATTACTCATGTCCAATTCGTAGGACAATTCTTCCATTCTCAGTGCATACAATTGATGCTCCCTAACATACCCGAAAAGTCTCGGGCTTCTGCCACTTGCAATAAATTATCAACATCAACTTGTGTTGGTTTTCTTGAGTACTCTTCCCCAAACACTTGAATGACCCCAGCAAAAAAAAATTTCATGCATTCCATAGTTGTGCTTTCACCAATCTTTAATTATTACATGGCTGCAGTGCACTTGGTGAGTGGCGACAACCCACGCCTACCAAGACCATCGTACCTCAATTAAAAGTACTCAAAACGACTCTCTAAGAGGCCAACTATGCGAAGGAACAAGTGCTTTCACATACGAAATCTACGCCAGAAATGGATCTCGTTATAGATGGAGTATTTAGCAAAGTAGTCTTTCTAGAGGCGATCGTGTGCTTCTTGTCGATCTCTCTTTACAAATCTTTTCTTTTTCCTAGGTCTTCATGATGATGATGAAGCCCTACTTTGTTGTCTAATGTGTCTGATCTTCAGGGCCACCTCCAACAACTTCGGCCCATTTTCATTGTTGATGATATTTTCCAATATTGGTGAATCATCGTTAGATTCTTCTAGGATGAAGCTCAAACCATCTGTTGAGGCTGACGTTGTAGAGGAGGATGATGAATCACTCATTGTTGAATACTTGTGCATATAAACTTAAAGTTATAAATGTAAGTCAAACATAAATTATATATTAGAAAATTAACATTGTGACATTTACAAAAATAAATTAAAAATAACTAATTGCGAATTTATGCGTAATGCATCAACTTAGAAACAACTAAGAAATAAAGATGTCATTAAACAAATGAAAAGGTTTGCAGTACAACTAATGTTCCATGAAAACATAATGACAACATAAACTACAACTCAGTAATCAATCTAAAGAAAGGCCAATATCAGAGGAGGACGAGTTTTGACGGTAGCAACTCCTAATTTCTTCTTGAATTGGGCCATATCAAGCTTGATCTTCAGAACACATCTCCGCTATGTTCATTTTCAAAATTTTGTCCTCGTACTTCATCTCCTTAAGATTGTTTCCTTTCTTCCAAGGATTGATGTCGATCTCTTAACTCAACAACTTTTACAACCACATCTGCCTTCTTCTCTTAGGCTAGGACATATTGCTCGAACATGGTGTTGTTCTTCACATTTGTTGTCCGTAACGTTGACATTTCTGTGGTGACAATATCCAACACCGGGTCTGCGACTTGCTCCTTCGACTTTCACTTGGCAGCTTTTGTTCCGATTGGGCGGATAAGCCCAGTTGGTGTACCCTCACTGGCAGGAGCTGCAGGGGTGGTAGGGGTGCTGGAGGTGCTAGGGGTGTCACTCTCGGAGTACGCCCCCACCTCATATACTCTGAGCCATTTGGAAGACGCTTCCACAAACTGATCGCAGAAGGTTTCCCATTTTGGTTGGTCCTTCAGTAAGACCCACCAATGCATAAGGTCAAAAGCTTTTCCCACCACACTAACATAAAGATCGTGGGCATTTTGCATAATGTTATCCTCATTTGCACCACCGAGCTTCACCCGGTATGCCTGAGCCACACAAGCGCACCATTTGGACACTAATGGAGCGGCTCGATTCCATTGGGCATTGCAGACCTTTCCTGTTCTCTTTGTAGCACCATCAGGAGCATGCCGATTGAAGGTGATCACCACCTTAGTCCAAAAACCAACCAACTTTTGATTTGCCTCGATGATTGGATTGGTGTCACGTTAATCCACGACTTCACTAAGCGGCGATCCTCTTCTAATGTCCACTTAGAGGGTTGTACACCACCTTCCTTATTCTTGGGGTTATTATTAGGTGGAGGACGAGGTGTTGGTGAGGACATACCAGGAGGTTAAGGTGGGTAACATGGAGGGGGCATTGATCCGTAGCTAAAACTTTGTGGTGGGGTGTTCTAATGTGAACGGTAATGTTGCCAAATTGTAAGGTGCTATGGCGGATATTGTTGGGAATAAGGTGGGGGATTATGTGGTGGTGGGTAATGGTGCCAATTCGGGGGCTGTGGGGGAAAGTTTGAACTATTTCCAGGTTTGCATTATGACTCATGCCCGGTAAATATGTGCATGAATGATTGTGTGTCATTCGGGTCCATTTTAATAAGTTCACCTACATTGTAGTCGACATTTTTTAATTTTAATCTAAACTACACAATTCAATTTCATCTATTTCAAAGAAAACAAAATATTTCAAAATATTAACAAGCTAAAGAAAATATAAATTAACATTCTATATTAGTTAAAACTACACATTTAAACATTTAAATTAATTTAAACTAAATGAACATGCCACTTGTAATAATTCTAGCATACTAACTTAACATTTAATTCAACATGAATGTACCGAAGTTAATAAATCAAAAATATTAATTAAAACATACTCACTTAACATACCAAAGTTAATAACTCAAATTAATAAAAAATCTACTTCTACATTTCACAAATTTATACACACAAATTACCGTAATTTTAGTTTAAACAACTAATTTACCAATTACACACATGATATTAACATCTGACTATTTTACCAATTAATTTCAAAATTCTAACATATTACTCAAAATCTATAACAATTTAACAATAAAGATCAAGACAAGCATAAAAACCATATTTACATTACAAAAAAATAAATACTTACAAAATTCTTCACAAAATTAAAACATACTCACTTAACATACAAAACTTAATAAATCAAATTAATAAAAATATCAAATTGAACATATTACTTTTAAGCATGTACTTATCAAATTAAACAACTTAATACATGAAACAAAAAATTAAACATATTACTTTTAAGCATGTTTAAGACACAACCCATTCAACTTTACAATTTAAACATATTACTTTTAAGAATGTACCTAAAAAGAGCATAAACATATTCCAACCATTTTTAAATTCACTATAGATTCAACAATTTCCAAATTCACAACTAAAAACATGAAACAAAAAATTAAACATATTACCATAATTTTAAAATCTACTTCTACATTTCACAAATTTATACACACATAATTACCATATATTTAGTTTAAACAACTAATTTACCAATAAAAATTCTAACACATTTCTCAAAATCTATAACAATTTAACAATAAAGATCAAGACATGCATAAAAACCATATTTACATTACAAAAAAATAAATACTTACAAAATACTTAGCAAAATTAAAACATACTCACTTAACATACAAAACTTAATAAATCAACTTAATAAAAATATCAAATTGAACATATTACTTTTAAGCATGTACTTATCAAATTAAAAAACTTAATACATGAAACAAAAAATTAAACATATTACTTTTAAGCATGTTTAAGACACAACCCATTCAACTTTACAATTTAAGCATATTACTTTTAAGCATGTACCTAAAAAGAGCATAAACATATTCCAACCATTTTTAAATTCACTATAGATTCAACAATTTCCAAATTCACAACTAAAAACATGAAACAAAAAATTAAACATATTACCATAACTTTAAAATCTACTTCTACAACTCACAAATTTATACACTCATAATTACCATATTTTTAGTTTAAACAACTAATTTACCCATAAAAATTCTAACATATTTCTCAAAATCTATAACAACTTAACAATAAAGATCAAGACATGTATAAAAACCATATGTACATTACCAAAAAATAGATACTTACAAAATACTTCACTGCTTCCTTGAACCTTCTCTTGTCACAAAATTTTCACAAATTAGATTTTTTAAGAGGAGATATTCTGAATTTTAGTTGTGATGAAACAAAAATAAATATTTTGAATTTTAGTATCTATAGAAAACTTTTATAGCAAAAGAAAAAATAAATATTTGAAAGTATCCGTTGCCAACGAATAGCACTAGTGAGAATTAGCAACCAACGGCTACAACCATTAACAATAAGCTTTTCTTTTTGTTTTTTTGGCCAACCGCCAAAACGTATCACTTCATTGCCAAGGAACACGTGAAACACTACGTTGCACTGCCATAAAAGACAAAAAAAATTGAAATGCGGGACGAATCAGCTCCCGGTTCTGTCCCAAGATTAACGCACGCATGGCCTGGGCTGGGGAGGACGCGTGTAACTCGCGGGTTCCACCTCTAGCACACGTGCTCCCTGGTTGCTTATGCCGTAAATGGGTGAAGTTAAGAGTCCTATTATTGGTAAAGTTGCATTCTTGTTATACTTTGGAAACTAGACTTTAGTTATAATCGTCTAGTCTGCAAGTTCTCTATTATTCTATGATTTGTATGATTCTAGTGTCCTAATCCATGTATGAGTAGCACTTGTACAATGACTATTTAAGCAATGATAATTCCTGACTGGGTGAGCAGTCGCATACATATGTTCTGACCTACACGCTATTTTACATGGTACTAGAGCCCTAAATCATTCGCCCCAAGTAAGTTTTTTACAATGGGTAATGACAAACCAAAAAACAAAATCATTGAAATCAATTTCAATGATCCACAAGCTCCATACTATTTGTGTACTTCAGATAATCCAGGAAACATAATATGTGCCATAACTTTCGCCATTGACAATTATGCTAATTAGAGTTGGGTCATCTATCAATGCTTTGAGATTGTGGGCTATCCACCCAATTGGCAGAGTCGTCACCCAAATTGGGCAAGCTAAGGAGGACTCGGACAAGAAGGTAGGAATTTGGGGGAAGCAGTGCGCGGTGGAGACAAGCCTGGACTGACTGGAATCGGGGCCAGACGGAGAAACATCGTGCAACACATCGGAGCCAAGGTATAGGCATACTCGGCAACTTGGATGGGAATTGGAGGCAAGAACGAAGCTCAGGGAAGCGAGTCATTTACAAGGTTGAGTCCCAATCAGGTAGTAGCATTGTTTAACACGTTTAAAGAAAGAAAGAGGAAGGAGAGGATGAGCGGTAAGTCTCAACTTTCTAAATGGGCTCTGGATTCTGAGGCCTCTCATCATATGACTTCAAATCTTTGTGTGTTTGATAACTTGCATAGTCTTTATAAACCCATTAATAATGTTTTGCTTGATGGGAGGGTTATTGTAGCCAAAGAGGTTGGAAAAGTGAACCTTGATGGATTGATGTTAAAAGAAGTTCTATATACCCCTACGCTCACTTGCAATATGATATCTATTTAGCAGAAAGCTGCATTGTTACTTACGAGCCTAACTTTTTCTGTGATGTAGGATACCTCGAAGAAGCCGATTGGAATTGGTGATATGAGAAATTGGTGTATCATTTTAAAGTTAGCGCAGGAGGAACAAGCTTTGCGACAATAAGGACTAAAGAGTCTATTCTTTAGCATCAATGTCTTGGGCACCCTTCAGTTACAAATTTGTCAACTATTTCAGCTAGTTGTGAGTTTCAATTTAATAAAGATGCTTCATAGTGTTGTGACGTATGCCATAAAGCAAAATAAACCAGAAATTCCTGTGTTATTAGTTATGCAAGAGCAGACAAACCTTTTTCCTTGATTCACTGTGATCATTGGCGTCGGTATCAAACTCCTTTTGGTGATTGTCACTAATTTCTTTGCATTGCTAATGATTTCAGTAGAGCAATCAGAAACTTACAATAAAATTGTAGAGTTTTGTTCACTGGTCAAAACCCAATTTGGAGGAACTATTAAATGTATATGTACTAAAAATGGCACTCAATTTCAGTGGTGGATCCATGTTATAGCTAGGGGTGTCCATGGACACCCCTAGCTCCAAAAAAAAAATTCTATTTAAAAAGTGGTTAATTTAGTAACAATATTGATTAATGGACAACCCTAAGAAAAAAATAGTGTATATTAGTAATGATGTTAATTTATGGACACCACTATTCTAAGTGTCTGGAGCCGCCACTGCTCAATTTATCAGTAAATCATTACATGCTTATTTTTAAGAAAATGATATTTTGTGTGAAACTTCTTGCATGGACACCCCACAACATAATAGAAGAGTAGAACGAAAAAATCATCACATTATAAATGTCGCCAAAGCTCTTAGATTTCAGGCTTATTTGCCCATTAAGTTTTGAGGAGAATGTATGTTGACTGCCGCATATTTTATAAATAGAACCCCCATTAAGCTTCTCGAGTCAAAAACTCCTCATGAGATTTTGTTTGGTGCGAAACCAAATTATGAGCTCATTAAAGTTTTCAGGTGTTTGTGTTACCCTCATAATCATGACCTTAAAATAGATAACTTTAGTCCCCTAGCAATCAAGTTTTTTTTAGGGTATCCATATGGACAAAAAGGATGGAGTGTATATGACTTGGAAAAATGGAGAATTTTCGTATCCCGAGATGTGATCTTATCTGAAGGCATTTTCCATTTTAGCTTGAGGGAGAACATTCCTATAGCATTAACCAGGAACACGTGGATCATATAAGGGTCATTTATCAATGTCTTTGACACCCCATGCCACTCTTCGCTATCTAGCAGTCTCACCAACTAAATGGACGAGCTTAATCTTGTAAACCAAGACACGAAGTCTAGCTTGATTTAGTGCACCAGTGAGCCCACATAGCTCGAGACTCATGTTGTAGGGCCTAACGAAGCTGCCGCACCTATGATTGGTGATGGGTCGTTGGAGTTTGACAATGAGCAGCCCAGTCCTGTCTTAGACGCAGTGCAAGAAGCCACCAAAGCTGCTGCGTTGTCTCACATTGAGCCCAATGCTCAGTCTTAGGGGGAGGTGAATGGGCCCATGTATTTGACATCAAATCGCCCACAACGGACTCAACGACCTCATGTGCACCTTCAAGACTACGTCTGCCATGCCATGACGAATCCCATCTCATCACCCACTCCATCAGTTCCTTCAGGTACATCCCATCCTTTAGCCCATCATGTTGGTATGATAATTTTTCTTCAAACCATCATGCTTTGTTAGCAGCTATTACCTCCCACCATGAGCCTCAGAGTTTTTCTCAAGCAGTTCACGATCTAAACTGGTGCAAAGCCATGGCACAGGAGATATCATCTGGACTAGAGGACAATGCTACATGGGTATACACCCCTTTACCACCAGGGAAGTGAGCTATTGGTTGTAAGTGGATTTACAAAATCAAATATCACGCTGATGTGACCATAGAACGGTACAAAGCACGTCATGTTGTCCATGGTAATACCTAAGTAGAAGGTGAAGATTACCATAAGGCTTTTGCTCCAGCTGCTGAGATGGAGACCGTTCATTGTCTTCTCTCTGTTGCTCTTTCTAATGGATGGGAGTTGCATCAGATGGACGTCCACAATGCCTTTCTCCGTTGCGATCCACAGAAAGAAATTTACATGAAACCTCCTCTAGGCTTCCGGCCTCCTCGACCCGATCTTGTTTGCAAACTTCAAAAGTTCCTTTATGGGCTTTGACAGGTCCCTCGACAATGGTTTTTCAAGCTTGCCTCTGCCTTGCTTGATTATGGTTTTCACCAATGCCCCTTGGATAACTCATTATTTGTTTATCAGCACGGTAATGTTTTCTTAGCCATTTTTATACATGTTCATGACTTGGTACTCAAGGGAAGTTGTCCTGAATGATGCAACGCTTTTAAACAATACATATATCGGTGCTTTAAGTTGAAAGATCTTGAGCCTCTTAAGTACTTCTTTGTTATTGAGGTCGCCCGTTCACCACAGGGACTTTTCCTTGGTAAGCGTAAGTGTGCTCTAGATATTCTCTCTGAATGTGGCATGCAGCATGCTAAGTGCTAAACCATCATCTTTTCCTATGGGACAAAATCACTGTCTTGGTTTAGATTCAGGGAGTCCTACTATTGATGGGTGTAGATATCGTCGCTTGGTGCCACAGTTACTTTATCTCACAATTACTCGTCCAGACCTCACCTCTTCAGTTCATATTTTGAGTTAGTTTATGTAGGATCCTCGTGAAAGTCATTAGGAATCTACTATACGCTTGCTACAGTATCTCAAGTCTTACCTCAGACAAGGGATACTCTTGACTGTTAATAATCCTCTCACTGTTCAGGTCTACTGTGACTCTGATTGAGCCAAATGTCCTATCTCCCATCGATCTGTTACTGGATATTTTCTCCAGTTGGGCGCCTAGGCCACACCCCTATTTCATGGAAAACTAAAAAGCAAGCTACTGTGTCCAGGTCGTCAGCTGAGGCAAAGTACCCTGCCATGACAAGTGCCACTAGTGAGGTAATATGGATTCACAATCCCCTCAAGCTCCCTGGTTATCCTGTGCCACCTCCACACCTTCATTGTGACAATCAAGATGCACTACACATAGTCAATAACCCCATTTTCCATGAACGTACCAAACATATCGAAGTAGACTGCCACTTTGTTCATGAGCGCATTGTTTCAGGAGATATTCTGCCTCAGTATGCTCCTACTATCGAGCGGTTGGCAAACATATTCACTAAGGCGTTAGGTCAATGTCAGTTTCACTATCTAATGGGCAAGTTGGGCATTCTCAATCCTCATGCGCCAATTTGAAGAGGTGTGTTAGGAGTCCTATTATTGGTAAAGTTGTATTCATATTATACTTTAGAAACTAGACGTCAGTTATAATCGTTTATTCTACAAGTTCCTGATTATTATATGATTCGTATGATTCTAGTTAGGGGTGTTCAAAAATATCCGTAACCAATAACCCGAACCGAAAGCCCGCTACCCGATCCGAAATCTCAGGTACCCAAACTGAAATATTTGAACATTTTGGTTCGGGTACCCGAACCAATATTTTTTTCGGTTATTGGTTCGAATACGGTTCGGGCACTTTGAAGATTCGGGTACCCAAAAACCTGAAATTTTTTTCAAAACTTTTTTGAAACTTTTTTATATCATCCCTTCCCTAAAAACTTTGTAAGTCAAGTATTCCCAAACCTGAAGAAGACAAGTACTTTGACTTCATTGCATTATTTTATTTGAATGTGTTGGGCATGAATATGATGTTAACTAGTTTATGTCTTATGGAAGTGTGGATTAATTGAAATGTTAACGGTTATAAGATATCCGGTGATATTGTCATATTGTATAATAATTTAAAGTGCAACTTGGCTCAATATGACAACTTTTTATAGCATAAATAGGAATAATTATATTATGGGTACAACAAAATTATTAGCCAAAGTAGGAAAAAATATTTTAGAAAAAATGGGTTATTGGGTAACCAAAAACCCGAACCGAAATTTTCGGGTATCCGAATTTCGGTTACCCAAAAGTTTCGGTTCGGATACGGTTCACCATTTTGCTGACCCGAAACTTCGGGTACACGAACCGAAATCTCCTTTGGTTCGGGTACCTGAACCATGAACATCCCTAATTCTAGTTTCCTAATCCACATGACTAGCCCTTGTACAATGACTATTTCAAAAAATGACGATTCTGGACTGGGGTGAGCAGTCACATACATATTTTCTCACCTACACACTATTTTACTAGTTACATACTAAAGATATGACCCTTTGTCAATGTTCAAAATTTTACATTATTACCCCGCAAATCACTGGCTTATAGTATAGTAGTTCTTATAGTTAGTATCATATGAAATTTATAAAATAAAGATAGTAATGAAATCATACACACATGTGTGTGTCTATACATACATACATACATACATACATATATATATACATACATACATACATACACACA
>JACYFF010002017.1:7718442-7734316 GCA_017589665.1 Selenicereus undatus | reverse complement strand
GGTTTCGTGGGTAGCAGTCAAGCAAACATAAGGTTCTGGCAATCAAGGTTCCGTATCCAGGTAATCCTAAATTACCAACAGTGGTATCAGAGCCTAATTTGTATGATGTTAGTCCCGGAATGATTATTTCTGTTTGAAGCATGAATCAAAAGAATCTGAAAAGTATGCTAGTAAGCAAAACTATGTGTTTATGCGATAATGACTATCATGCTAATCTGTTTGATTTTACATGTCTCGATTAAAAATATATATATATATATAATAAAAAAAATGTTCTTGAATTGAACATATAATATACGAAATGCTCATGAACATACAATTTTATTAAGTGTTCGTTCATGAATCATGCTTGGAACCCTTACATAATCTGTTAACCCAGACTCGACCCGAATTTGTTCCCGGCCTTCTCAACCTAGAATCGCTCGGCCCACTCTCATGCCCAGACTACGCTACACAAAAAAAAAAAAGACAAGGATACAGATGGAAAGCCTATTGATACTACTACTGTGCAGTATCAAGAAAGCTTCCAGGCTTACCAAGAATGGACCAAGAAAGATCGTAGAGCACGCTTTACAATGTTGTATTGCATGCATGACGATCTGATTGGCGAATTTGAAGTTCATCTCACAGTTAAGGACATGTGGGACCAGCTCAAAATCCGTTTTGGGCAAACATCCGAAACAAGGTTACGTACCTTGCAATTGAAATGGATGAACTACAAAATGGATCCTAGTCAAACTGTGGTCGAGCATTTGCGAATTATGAGTGGCATAATTCGTGATCTCAAGGCTGCTGGAAAAGACATTTCTGAGGGGGAGCAAGTCCTGAATGTGATTCGGGCTCTCCCCGACGAACCTCCACAATGGGAACAAGTCAGGACTGTCTTGACCCACTCTGACCATTTGAAAACCTTTGGTCAGATACAAAGCCACCTCGAAATGGAGGAGGAGCGCCTGAAAATGTTCGGGACTCCCAACGTGGCTCTTGTCGCCAAGGGCATAAGGCCTAAAAGCAACAAGAACACTCGAGGTAGGCAGTTCAAGAGAGGTTCCCGCCCCCCTCAGAAAGGTAGGCCAAATGCTGGAGTGGCTAAGAAACCAAAGGCCAAAGGCAATGGAGAGATTAAAATAGCGCGTGTGAAGTGCTATAACTGTGGCAAGAAAGGTCATTATGCTCGGGATTGTCCTGAGCCGAAGAAGGTACCTTTCTCCACTCACTCTCATGAATTATATGTATGTTCTCATGCATTAGTTGCTAAATCCTTTCCTAATTGGATTGTAGATACGGGAGCAAGCAAACATATAGTTCGGGACAGAGCTGGCTTCGTGGAATTTCACCGTTATTCGGTGGGTTAACAATCTGTCGTGCTGGGAAACGGCAGTGAAGAAGATGTTCTAGGTGTTGGAACATACCGGCTCATATTGAAAGGAGGAAATAAGTTGCTCCTGTTTGATGCTCTCTATGCACCTGGGGTGCGAACTTGTCTTGTGTCTTTAGTTTCATTAATGAAATCAGGTTTTGGTTTTTCTTCCTGTAATGATGGTTTGAACATTTTGTATTGTGGAAATGTGTTTGGCCACGCAACTCTAAGGGACGATTTTATTGTATTGGATTTGGACGAATCATATAATAATTCTCCTTCAGCTTTTGTTTCACATTTTGATTCCGATTTAGAATCGATTAAGTGGCATGCTAGGCTTGGTCATATTGGCCAAGATAGGATGAGTCGGCTAGCTAAAGAAGGGTTTTTAGACCGACTCACTAAGGTTAAATTGCCTAGGTGTGAGTCATGTCTAGTTGGCAAGGCGACCGCGAAGCCTTTTGGTAAGGCTTCAAGGGCGTCAAGTCCTCTAGAGCTGATTCACTCTGACATTTGTGGACCCATGAATCTGAAAGCACGTCATGGGGCTTTCTATTTCCTCACTTTCATAGATGATTATTCAAGATATGGGTATGTGTACCTCTTATCACATCGCTATGAAGCACTAGATATGTTCAAACGTTTTGTAGCTGAGGTTGAGACCCAGTTAGATCAAAGAGTTAAGACTCTTCGAACTGATCGAGGTCGTGAATACCTCTCGCATATGTTCAAAGAATTTTGTGAGGAAAAAGGTATACGCAGACAACTCACGATTCCTGGCACTCCACAACAAAATGGTGTGGCAGAGCGAAGGAATCGAACATTGCTTGACATGGTCAGGTCAATGATGGCACACGCCAATCTCCCAATTAGTTTTTGGGGGGATGCGCTGCTTACGGCAGCTTACATCCTTAATCGTGTGCCGAGTAAGAGCGTATCCGTCACTCCATATGAGTTATGGTCTGGAAGAAAGCCATCCTTAGATCATTTACGCCCATGGGGTTCGGCTGGTTATGTACACAACCCAACTCATAAACATGGGAAACTTGGTCCAAGGGCCACCAAAATGGTGTTCATACGCTATCCCGAACATTCTAAAGGATACGTTATGTATGGTGAACACCCTAATGGTGGCATGACGGAAGTCGATTCACGTAATGTGGATTTTCTTGAGGATGAGTTCCCAAGTATTGGTGAAATCAAAAATGACCTAGCGTTGTATGAGTTACCGCTCAATGACCCACTATCTCTCGGCGAGGGGGAGAATTTTAGTACTCACCGCACCGCCGAGGATAGTAGGCAAGATGCACAGTTGCTGGTTAATCAAGAGGATCAACCTGATCAACTTGGTGTTGAGGTTCGTCCTCATATTCAAGTTGATCATGAGGTTCGTCCTCACTCTCCTATTCATGAACCTGCGGTTAGTCTGCTTGTTCAGGATGATAAGAGTGATTCTCCACCTGTTGAGGATTCAATACCTCTTAGGGATAGGGGGAGAAATTCCTCAGTGGGACAAACCAGCACTGGACCTCAACTCCGGAGGAGTGAACGCGGAAGAATCCCTCGACGATATTTTCAAATCGAAGAGGAGATATTCTTGTGCACTCCTTTAGAAATTGAGGAGCCAACCTCTTTCCAAGAGGCTATTGATTCTCCAAACCACAAAGAGTGGATAGAAGCCATGAGGGATGAAATGGACTCTATGGCGAGAAACAAGGTTTGGGAACTTGTTGATCTTCCTCCCCGACGTAAATCGATTGGAAATAAGTGGGTTTTCAAAATAAAACGTCGGGCTGATGGAACGATTGATAAGTTTAAGGCCCGTTTAATGGCGAAAGGGTTTACTCAAATTGAGGGGATAGACTATGAAGAGACATTTTCTCCTGTGGTGAGAATTGCCTCTGTTCGCCTGCTTCTAGCCTTGGTTGCCCATCTGGATTTAGAGTTATTCCGGATGGACGTAAAGACTGCATTCCTTAATGGAAATCTTGAGAAAGAGATCTACATGGATCAACCTATTGGTTTTGTATCAAAAGGTAAAGAGGACAAAGTCTGTCGTCTTAAAAGATCCATCTATGGTCTCAAACAGTCTTCCAGAGCGTGGTATTTCAGATTCCACGAAGCCATTATTTCTTTTGGCTTGGACATGGTATCTGAAGATCACTGTGTGTATGTCAAGAAAACTGCAAAAGGGATTATGTTTCTCACTCTGTATGTTGACGGCATACTATTGGCTGGAAACAACATGGAGATGATCCAAACCACTAAACAGTGGTTATCCTCCGTTTTTGAGATGAAGGATATGAGTGAGGCTAGGTATGTCCTAGGCATTGAAATAACTCGAAACTGTTCCAAGAAGCTTCTTGGTCTAAGTCAAGAAGTACACATTAATAAAATCTTGGAACGCTTTCGAATGCATTATTCTAAACCCGTGGATACTCCAGTTGAAAAGGGTCTAACCTTAAGTCTTGATCAGTGCCCTAAGACAGACAAAGAGAAGGAAAGAATGAGTAACGTTCCTTATGCAAGTGCAATGGGCAGCTTAATGTATACCATGTTATGTATACGGCCAGACATTTGCTTTGCAATTGGCTTGGTAAGTCGTTACCAAACCAACCCAGGGTCTGCTCACTGGCAAGCCGTCAAGAGAATCTTTCGGTACCTACGTGGTACAAGTGATTTTGTGCTTTGCTACCAAGGAGGGGATCTTAAGCTGAGAGGATATACGGATGCTGATTGGGGTGGTGACCTGGACGAGTTCGGATCTACCTCAGGATATGTGTTCACCCTAGGTGGGGGAGCCATATCTTGGTGCAGTAAGAAACAAGACTGCATATCACTTTCTACTATGGAAGCAGAGTATGTTGCTTGTTGCCTCGCCACTCAAGAGGCAATATGGCTGAGGAATTTTCTCCAGGATCTCAATCTTACTCCTTGTGTTGACGATCCTGTAGAGTTGATATGTGACAATACTACTGCTATCCAGTTTGCTAAGGATCCCAAGTTCCACAGAAGGACCAAGCACATCAAGAGGCGTTATCATTTTGTTCGGAACGCCATAAAAGAGAAAGAAGTTGCCATTAAGTATCTATCTACAAGTAGGATGATAGCTGATCTATTAACTAAGCCTATTCCAAGAGATGCTTTTAAAGCTCATGTGATGAGCTTAGGTCTGCATAGGATTTAGTTTTTGGATGTATCTAAGTGTAAAATGGACATATGTACTCTTGTGTTGAATATTTATGAAATAAAGAATTATTTTTCTTTTCAAATGTTCATAAATAGGCGAGTACATTATAAGGCACATTATAATGTCACTAGGCTTCAGATTGGCCTTGTCACACAGGCAATCGCCCTGACGCTTGAGTAGCGGGCAGGATGAGACTGAATTATATTGGCACTGGGTGTGCAGTATTGATTACTCATACCAGGTGTGTATGAAATAAAGGATATAGTCACCTTAGTAAGACTAAGATGAGACTCGGGGGAGTCGAATATGAAATAAGTTTTCATATCGAAGCCTTATAGCCGAATCTTGAGTGTAGTGATTAACATTTTGTATGCTAATCTAGTAACTCAGGTTGGTTTTTTGAGTAAAAACCAAACTTATGATTCGCATGGCATAGAAGAGTGACATGCCCAACTTAGTTGGGTCTATGCCATGACACACCCTCATACTGAGTGTGCTAAATGTCGACCTATTTAATGGGTGACAAGTGAAATCCCTAACCTTGTCACCGTGTGACCCTAATTGGCAATACTCTTGGACTTAGAGTTATAATATGAAGTCTAAGCATGATGTTGCTACCTTAATGTGTTATCCAAGGGCCAGGATGTATACGGTCCAGCGGAGCACATTAGGAAAGCAATTATGCTAAGATGGATTATTTTAATTGTCTAAGGAAGATTCATTCCTCATCACCATATCAAGCCCGGGCGATTATATTTAGTATATAAATCATTTGATATATCCGGCATAAAGGGACAATGTATGCCATTGGTGATGCTTTTGAATGACTCGGGGTATTGGTTTTCTTGGAGGTGTTATGTTAGTTAGATGGTAACTTGATGCAACACTAATGTGTTCAATTTTGATCGCACGCTCCATTCCCAGTATGAAGCGTGAGGAAATGTATTAATAGAGAGACATTAGATTTTAGGTCTATGTGACCGAGGGGGAGCTATTGATCAAGTAACGGTCACTTGAGATAATAGCTATAATTGCCCATTTAATTTGGCAGTTACACAAAGGATTAATTGTATATTAATCAGCAATTATATTCTGATTCTGTTTCAGGATATTAGGCATATAGAAGTGTGTGTGTTGGTGTAGAATTTGGACACTACACTGAAAACAATTCTATAGCAAAAATACAAACAAACATCCCAAAATTCTCTCTGGTTTTTCCTCTCACTGCATAGCCATCAAGAGATACGGGTTTAGGGCGTGATTCATTGGTGACTCTGGTAGCCACCGGTTTCGTGGGTAGCAGTCAAGCAAACATAAGGTTCTGGCAATCAAGCTTCCGTATCTAGGTAATCCTAAATTACCAACAGTTCTTTTGTTCATCAATTATCTACGGGAAAAAAAAATAATTCACCGGTAAAAATTAGAGTATCAAGAATAGGGGATTGCTATAACATGAAGGATAATTCATTTTAGAGTCGTGATGTGGTTCTCATCAATGAAAGGGTTAGTAGTTAATATCTACATTATGCTATTATTATCTTAAGTAGGCTAAAAATACCATATTTCTCTATTTCATTTTTTCTTAAAAATAAATGAAATATGTTAGTCCCAAGATTAGCCAAACATGTTGCCATAATATTAGTGTATTATATCATCATGAATAGGTGGCGTAGACCTTACTTTTCATAGCCATATGTCTCTCTAATTACATTAGAGTTTTTATTTTTTTATTTTTTTAAGGAGTAGTAATAGTTCCCTTCAAACCAAATCTCTATCTAAAGTTATGTATTGTCATACAAATGTTCACTTTGTTTAACGCAAGAAGATTACATTCACGCAACTCTCATATCAAACTAGTGTGTATCCCATGCATCGCACTAGCATGTGCTGAAATTTTAAATCTTATCATTTTTCTTTAAAGTGTTTGTCGTCTTGTCATTAATTCTAATTAGAAGCACTAATATGTTTAACGAATTAGTACTTGAAAACATCTATATAAACTATTTTATTTTTTGACATATTGTTTGGGTTGAGAACTATGTTTTGAGTTGGACATTATTTTTAGCATGATAGTAGAACAATTCTTATATTTGATGGTTAAAAAAAAAAGAACAAAAAGAGGAAAAAGGGGGATGCGGTTAGTGCCAAATGGTATATATATATATATATATATATATATATATATATATGATAATTGTATATATAACTTTGAAGCGTGTAAATGCATTAATCATATAATAACGAATTCAACATAGAAGGTTTTGTCGTCAAAGCACTGCATGTAATTTAATATATAATAATGTTTCAATTTGTATTTAGTTGTTCAAAAGATATAAGATCATTTTGAAGAGGACAAATTTGGATCTCAATTCCTAAATTTTACAATTTTGCCAGTGGTCCTTGTGGATATATTAATAAAATAAATCTCATAATGAAATATAAGTGTCTAACGATCCTATTACATTTGCAAAACAAATATCATTACTTAAAGCTCCTTCTACTGAAAAAAGAAAAATAGAAGATATAAGAACATCGAATCATGTATGATAGATGCATTTACATACTTGAAAGTCACATATATAATCATTGTATATGATACATGCATTTACATACTTGAAAGTCACATATATAACCATTGTATATGTGTACTGTTGGACACTAAATTGTTCACCTTTTTTTGTTCTTTTTCTTTAATAAAAAAATCCAATATAAATTTTGTTCTCCTGACTACTTTATCTTATCATGGGATAAATATCTTTTTTAAAATTCTTGGCCTACGTTTAATGTTATTTGGCCGCGGGGGGCGGGGGAATGTCTCTTCAAATTTGGATAATGAATGATGACAATTGAAATATCAAACCAATCAATTTATTATAGGTGCCTCCATTATCATAAATAAAATCATCATATATCATATCATCATATATATCATATAAAAGTGAATGGCTTGAATAGGTTGATGGTAGTTTGACAAGTGTCACATTATTGTTAGTTATCTTCTTTTTTTCTTTTATTTTTTCTTTAATCTCAGATGTCACAATAACAAGAATTTAATGTGCTCTTTGTTCCTAAAATTTAAAAGCCAAAAATAGTTCTACATTAAAATAAATAGCTTTGAGAGGTCAAAAATAACTATAAAATGATATAAAATAATTAAAGTATTATTATTATAGTAAAGGTTTCATGTACTCTTTTACTCGTACATTTTGACAAGTTAAATAATGATTTTATAATTCAATTTAATTTGTAAATAGTAATAACTGTAGATTAATATAATCCTTTACTTATAGAGTTTTAGAAGTAAAAACTGGGTTTACTATGTATACAACGAAATAAAACAATAAAAGCATTAATCTTTTATGCCAATATTTCAGCAATTACAAACATTAGTCGACAGACAATAAAATAAAAAAATTAATAATAATTTAATGTACTATTTAAAAGTTATCTACAAATCCGTACACTCACTTTAATACTAATCAACTCAATTGACTATGCAAAATGTGTATTGTAAGACAATACAACTAATAGTTAAAAATATCATCGACTATTAACAACTAGAAAATTCAAATAACTCTCAAGAACAAAATGCTTGTGCTAAATTATTTTACAATTATCCCAATAAAAAGTAAAATTTATATAAATGAAAACACAATACTTATTAAAAAATAAAAGTGAGTGTAATGATAATACAAAAAATTGATCAGCAAGCTTTTTCACTATACATTATAATTTCATAAATTATATATGCATATTTTTTAGGTAATACACATACATGAGTTATGTGACCAAAATGAAAGCCATAAATTCATTCTTCAATTTAAAACAACTACATATAAATTACATGTTCATTTTTGTATTACTATTTTCTTAGAATTTATGTAGAATGTGATGTTTAAATTATGAACCAACAATATTGATAATACTATGTGAAAAATTAATATTTAAAATAATTAATTATCATAATTTCATTGGTATTTATTTTAAAATTTTATTTGTTTCAATAATTTTTGTGTATTATAGTATATTTTATATGTCAGTTTATCTAATGAAATAAAATAATAAAAATATTAATCTTTTATGCAATAGTATAAACATTTGTCGGCAAACAATAAAACAAAAACTTAATAATAATTTAATGTACCCTTTACAAATTGTCTGCAAATCAATATACTCACTTTAACATTAATCAACTCAATTTGGCATTGCAAAATACGTACTGTAAGACAATGCAATTATTATTTAAAAATATCATTTCACAATTGATAACTTGGAAATCCAAATAACTCTAAAGAACAAAATGCTTGCACTTAATTATTTTACAATTACCCCAATAAAGAGGGAAATTTAGTTAAATGAAAAAATAATATTTATTAGAAAACTAAAGTGAGTGCAATGATAATCCAAAATTTGATTAGCAAGGTTTTTTACTATATATTATAATTTCGTAAATTATTTGTGTATATTTTTTAGTTAATACACGTACATGAGTCACATGATCAAAATTAAAGTCATAAATTCATTCTTTTATTTAAAACAACTATATATAGATTATAGATTTATTTTTATGTTACTATTTTCTTAGAATTTATGTAGAATCTAATATTTAAATCATGAGCCAACAATATTTAAAATATTATGTTAAAAATTAATATTTAAAATTAATTAATTATCATAATTTCATTGATATTTATTTCAAAATTTTATATTTGTTTCAATAGTTATTATGTATTATATTATATATTAGGTGTCAATAATGATAAATTATTTTAATTTCAGTATTATTAAATCTATATAATACGTAATAGCAATCTTGTGGGTCCTACGATGTATCTAAATTCTCAAAAATTAGAATTTTTTAGCCGTTTGATTAATGGTGCTTTTAATAGTCATCGTTAGATTTTCTTTTTTAAAAAAACTATTGTAATTTTAAGAAACGAATTATTAAAAGAAAAAATAACAACCTTTAAAGATCAATGATAGATGTTCCATACAAAATAAATTTTTTTCAGTCAAACTAGGATTCTAAGAATAAGAATATTCCATAAAAAATAAAATCTTCTTTAGGAAAATAAAATCTTCTAAGTTACTCCACAAAATTTTGGAGCAAATTGCAATATCTATTTTTGTCATTCGTAAAAATGGAAGATCTACGACACTGCATGCCTTAATTTTTTTTGGGTTGTTCCAGTAATAATATTTATTAACTTAAATTTATATAACATATCTTTATTTCATAGTGTGTGCCAAATGAATTTTTCAAAAATATAGAGGTAACAAATGGTATATTTCAAAAATCAATTACTGTCATAGTCACTATTATATTGTATCACTTGGATCCTTAATAGCAATGTGCCCATTATATTCATATACATAAGTTTTTATTAATAATTTTAGCAAGGTACATGATATGATATGATACGATATAATATTAGCAGTATCATGTCCATGGAGATGCATGGAAAATGTCAAAAATTTTCTGTTGTAGTAATTATCAAGTTTTTTATGTTTAATGGCAAACAATGATTAGATTTTTATGGTAGATAAGATATATAATATCAAAAATTGTGTATATGAGTATGTGTCTTTATAATATTTCACATTAGGAGCCAAACTTTGATAAAAATTGGAAACTAACTATGTATTATAGATTATTCATAATTGGGGCATTTATTTTATTGTAATATAATAGATTGATTTTAGTAATGTTAGAAGTAGCATGTAATATAATTTCTTTGATAAAAAATAAGACAATATAATATTTTATCATTATTGGGCATTGGCTTTTTATATTTAGAAAGAAAATATTTGAAATTGCAACTAATCTTATAGAATCTTTTTTTTAGAAAGAAAATCTTCTCTTCGTAATTAACTAGCTCTTTTTCTTATAAAAAAAATATTAATTATCTCAAAAATTTTGGGGAGAATGATAATTTTGATATATATATCTATATCTATATCTATATCTATATAATATATAATAACAATCTTGTGGATCCTACTGTTTATCTAAAGTCTCAAAAATTAGATTTTTCAACTATTAGATTAAGATTGTTTTTAATTACTACCATTGGATTTGTAAAAAACTAAAATTAATTTTAAAAAAATATATCTATCTATTATATATCTATGTCCATAGAAAAATTCCCAGCAGTTAAAAAAATACAATAATCTTTAGAAAACCCTTGAATGGTGTAACGAGTGTGATTTGAAGAATTTAGTGTAATCTCAATCGTAAAAATTATTTATTCATTAGATATAAAATTCTATAAAAAAAATCAGGAAAAAAAGCTAAGCAGTTATATTTATTCAATAAATTTAAACGGTAGATTTTGAAGTTAGAAAAACTACCTTATCGAAGTGAAAAACCAATCCATAATTTTTATTCTTTAAAAAATCACTCACAATTTCGATTATATGTGATAAACTATATAAGATATCATATTATCTAAAAAAATCCCAAGTAGTTACAAAATGTGATAATCTTCAAAAAGACCCTAGAATGTTGCAATGAGTGTGATTTAGTCTAATCTCAACGATAAAAATATTTATGCATTAGATCTAAGCCATCGATTTTAAAGTTAAGATATCTATTTATTTTTATTTAAAAAATCCCCCATGATTTCGAATATACATGATAAAAGATAGATGAAAATTTAATTATCTAGGAAAAAAAAATTCTATCAACAAAAATTATCTAGGAAAAAAACTAGGCAGTTATATTTATTTAGTAAATCTAAACTGCAAATTTAAAGTTAAAAATAACTACTTTATCCAAGTAAAATATCCATTTATAATTTTTATTTTTTTAAAAAATCCTTCATAATTTCGGTTATGTGATAAAGGATATATTATAATCCTATATCTAAAAAAATATCAAGTAGACACAATAACTTGGTAATCTTTAGAAAACTCTAGAATACTACAACAAAAGTGATTTGTGGGATTTAGTGTAATCCTAACCATAAAAATTATTGATGCATTAGTTCTAAATTGTTGATTTTAAAGGTAAGATATCTCTTTGTTTTTATTTTAAAAAATTCCTATGATTTCGGATGTACATGATCAAAGATAGATGATAATCCAATTATCAAGAAAAAAATTCTATTAAAAAAAATCTCGGAAAAAGCACCAGGTAGTTATATTTATTCATTGAATCTAAACCATAGATTTTAACGTTTAAAAAAAAAACTTGATTCAATTAAAATACCAATTTATAGTTTTATTTTTAAAAAAATCCCTCATAATTTCAGTTATATGTGATAAAGGATATATGATAATTCTATTATCTCAAAAAAATCCCAAGCAGTTAAAAAATGTGATAATATTTAGAAAATCCTAGAATGCTACAACGAGTGCAATTTGCGAGATTTACTATAATCTCAACCATAAAACATTTATTAATGCATTAGATCTAAGTTGTTGATTTCAAAGCTGAGATGTCCTTTTATTTTCATTAAAAAAATCCTCCATGATTTAAAAATATACATGATAAAAATTAGATGATAATGCAATTATTGAGGCAAAAAAATCTATCAAAAGAAATTATCTAAGGTAAAAATAGGTAGTTATATTTATTCATTAAATCTAAATCGTAGATTTTAAAGTTAAAAAATACCTTATCCAAGCAAAATACTAATTTATAATTTTTATTTTTTAAAAAAATCCTTCATAATTTTGATTATATGCGATAAAGGATATATGATAATTCTAATATCTAAAAAAATGCTCAACAGTTAGAAAATATGATAATCTTTGGAATACTCTAGAATGTTGCAATAAGTGTGACTTCTGGAGTTAGTATAATCTCAACCATAAAAATTGTTTATGCAGTTAAAAATTATTTATGCATAAGATTTATAATTTTTATTGTTAGAACCATCCATCATAATTTCCGTTATGTGATAAAAGATATATGATAATCCTATTATCTAAAAAAATATCGAGTAGTTAAAAAACGTGTAATCTTTGAAAAACTCTAGAATGCTGCAACAAGTGTGATTTGCATGATTTAGTGTAATCTTAACGATAAAAATTATTTATGCAATAGATCTAAGTTGTTGATTTTAAAGCTAAGATATCTGTTTATTTTTTTAAGAAAAATCCCTCACGATTTTGGATATACATTATAAAAGATAAATGACGATCCAATTATCCAGGGAAAAAATTCAATCAAAAAAATTATCTAGGAAAAAAAATAGGCAATTATATTTATTCATTAAACCTAAACCGTAGATTTTAAAGTTAAAAAAACTACATTATTCAAGTAAAATACCCATTTATAATTTTTATTTTTTAAAAAATTCCCGATAATGTCACTTATATGTGAAAAAGACTATATGATAATCCTATTATCTTAAACAAATCTCAAACATTTAATAAAAATTATAATTTTTGGAAAAACCTAAAATGCTACAACATGAGTGATTTATTTGGTTTAATATCAACCCTTAAAGTTAATCACCTATTAAATCAAAACCTTTGATTATATCTATTAAAAAAAGGTACATTCCCCAAATAAATCATATCTTTATTATTACTTTTTTAAAAAAATCGTAAAGAATATATAATAATCATATTATCTACAGGGTAGCCATCTATTAAATATAGATAGAGATGGGTGTGGGGCGGGTTCGGGGCGAGTGGAGCCGTACCCGCACCCATACTCATTTTCTAAAACCATCCCCATACCCACACCTGTACCCATCGGGTTTTAAAAATTCATACTCTACCCATATCCATCGGGTTTTTCGAGTTATTCAGGTTTTATTTTGGAACATATACATTGTAAAAACCGACACCTATCGGGTTCATTAAGTTTAATTTTTAAAGGTTCAAAACTAAATGAAAAATACCTTTTTACATGGATTTTCCCCTTATTAAATTTTTATATACATATTCAAAATTAAAATAATACACGTTGGGTTTATTAAGTTTAAAAAATAATACTCATAATTGAAATGCATTGTATCCTTACAAAATATCAAATTTGTAGGTGCATAAGAGTAAGTAGCTGTCAGCAGAATCTAAGAGCACAATATATATTTAGGTACAGATTTGGGCCTTTTTTTCACTACAGCCTATTCGCTTCAACCCCAGATTTTTTTTTTAAAAAAAATCGGGTTTGGATATGGGGCGAGGTTGGGTATGGTATTCTTGTACCCGATCCGTACCCATACCTATACCCGTTTTTGGCACACCCGCCCCATACCTATTTTTCCTCCATTTTTTGTACCCGAACCCAACATAAATAAAGAGGGTTCGTTTCGGATTTTTCGGGTTTGGGTAGAACTCCCATCCCTAAATATAAACCACTAATTCTATATCTTTAAATTATCCTACATGATTCAATGAATTTTTTGTTTGACTTTATTTATCTCAGTTGCTATTTATGAAGTTCACAACTTTTTATTTTTTCCACTAACTACTTATCGATAAATTTTTTAATTTTTTCAATGATACATATTTTTTAAATATCTGTTTCATCATACACCGTGTATAGTACGGATTTATACTAGTAAACATTAATAAAAATCCGTACGAAGTATAGGATTCCTCCTAGTTCATTTGGAAAAGTAAAACAAGAGCACAGCCAAAAAAAGAAGAAGAAGAAGAAGAAAAAGCCACAGCAATGGCTGGAAATAAACTGAAGGTCGTAGCCCTGAATATGAGGGGTACAGACGTACAGTCTTCCTTCATTACTCATTAGTCATTCCCACCCTTCCCACTCTCCATGGATTGCATATTTCTTAATTTCATCCCTTTGCATCTGTGTGCCCAAAAATATTTTGTCTGTTTTAGTTACTTACATTTATCTAATCTCAAATAAAATATATAGTTGCAATTTTTTAAATCTAAAGTTATAAATTGGACGTAAAATTTTCTTTTTTCTACATTGTTTTAATATGATTTTTAATATGACTTATCCTAGTTTGGATCTATTTGATTTATCCAACAAGAAATAAATAAGTTATTCCTCTCGAATTTGTTTTATTTATTAATTTGTCCAATTTAAGTTTAAACTAGGATCTGAAAGGTTTAACAGATTAAGCAAGTTTTTGCACAAGCCAGAAATTTGGAGGAAATCCTAAGACATGTTCTTTTGGGTGAGAAGTTGGAGTGGGAAATAAAAAGATGTGTAAATGGACTGTAAGAAGCACAATAGACTGGGAAGAAGTGAAAAATCATATTTTTTGTTTTTAACGCACAAGAAGTGAAAAATAGTGGCCGAAATGCTATAAAGTGAAGAATCAAAATTTCCTATCCAAAACAACACATCATGGGCCTCAAACAAGCAAATATGTTGTTCATTTCTTGATTCTCTGATAGAATCTTACGGGGACCAAGGCCCAATAATTTGTTGGGCACCCATCAGTTTCGCAGTGATATTTATTCTTCATTCACTCCTGAGTCACCCGTCATAATTGATAGGGTATTAGCTGGGTTTGATGGGGGTGGGCTTCAAAATCAATCTAGTCCTTGTCTATATTTTAAAGGGCTTTAGCCTTTTAGGAGTGACTCAACATTCTTGGAGAGTAAGGGTTGTCAATAAATTGCCATTACTATTAATCAGTGACGGTTAGTATGGAGATGTACCTCGACCTAATGATTATTCTAAACTTGAATAAATTTAGTACAAGGGAAAAGTGATTTCACCCATTTAATTCCTAGTCAAGTCTGAAGTAGGTCGATATGTTGATCAGTTAACCCGATTAAATCTAGCTGTGAAAAATTTAGTAGTGCTCAATTGGACATAAAAGCCACGGGATTTATTGATCTCATGCAATCTACGACAAAGATGCTAACATTCAATGAGATAAAAGTATTTAGCAAAGATGTATAATACGGACAGGGCAAGAACCCCAGCACAAATCTCCTAAATATTTTATCAGAAACCCTATATAAGCAAGGATATAATCATCATCAATAGTAAATTATTCAACAAAGCTATTAGGTAGCTCAGGTCGCGTGCAATCTGCGTTTCCCTTTGTTTTTATTCTTATGTCCCTTTCTTACTTGAGCATAGGGGACTCTTTAAGGGGGGAAGCACAAATCTCCTTTTTATGGAGTTCATTGCAGGCTCTAAGCATCATTCCCTCTCAGGTTCGCCACTCAAATGCTGAGAAGACTCTATCCTTACCCTAAGATGCTTCTGAACGCGAACACCAACGACAACCTTTGCCTACAATTCCCCAGGAGGGGAGCGTCAACCTTGGAAGGCCAAAAACTAAGTAAATCAGGCCCTTAATAGAGCCCTAGGACCCCTTGGTGAAGGAAATTCAAGTCTTAAAAGAAACACACACACACACACACACACACACATA
>JACYFF010002017.1:7628579-7658442 GCA_017589665.1 Selenicereus undatus | reverse complement strand
ATATATACACACACACACACATATATTTATATATATATATATATATAATTATTTTTGTATTTTTTGTTGTGTGTTTGTGTATACGTATATATGTATATATGTGTATATACATATACTTGTCAACTCGAGTGGGCGGTCAAATACGAGTCGGGTGTATACGGGTTGAGTAAAATACAGGCGGGTACATTTCGGTTTTGCGGGTTTCGGATCAACCCAACGGGTTTGTAGTTCCTTTTTAATGAATTATTTCTTTTTCTGTCAAAATCAAAAATTCAGCATATTTGTTACTTAAAATTGTCTGCAGTTAATGAACATGCATTGTGATTGTAATTTTTTCAAAGAATATTAAAAATATCCGAACTTTTCAACATGATATATGAAATTCATGTGTTGGTGTACAATGAGTCACGTTTGGGTGGTTTTACCCTTATATTAAAATATTATTAATTGGTCAGGTCATTCATGGGTTGAACCATCTAAAGCTTATTAATGAGTCGGAGCGGTTCAACCCGTTAATAGCCTCTTTAATAATTTGATGTTTCGTTAATTAACTTAGCATTACCTAATCAGACATGCTTTATTAGTACGTCGATCCTAATACGAACATAAGTTGGTCTATTGCCCAGCATTGCATTAGATTTGAGACCAATTAGAAGGAATCCAAACGAAAGAATATTGTATACGCACAAGATATTATAATTATTTATTAATTATAAAGTCAAAATTTTTGATTATTATAGAATAATCTTAGTTAAGATGCGATGAGACGTATTCATTTTATGAAGAATATAATGGTATGATTCGCATATTTTTTAATTCTAAATTGTTTTTCTTAATATTAGAGTTGTTTGATGGTCATTTTCAAAAATTGTACCATTTATAAGTTGTATATAACGTTCTTTCATGGGAAAAAAGGGGAACCATTGTCTAATTTGCCAAGAAATTTTTTAATTGTATAACGTCTTTCTGAACGATTAAAGAAAATAAAAAGTACGTGTATAATATTCGGGTAGAAGCGGCCGGGTTCAGGTTCGGGTTGGGTTTGACCCAAAAGTTTATAAGTTTTTCAGGTTCGGTTTATTTCAGGTTCGGGTGTCGAGAAAATCGTGTTCAAAATCCAAAACTTTCGAACAGGTTCGGGTCGGCTTTTCGGGTCGGGTCAATTTTTATCATGTCTATATATATATATATATATATATATAATTGAATATGTGTCACTCTTTTTGATATGGATTAAAATGAAAAGGTTGTCTAACAATAAACAATATAGTTATCCTAATTTTGCAATAAATGATAGTAAAATCGTATACTATACACTTTTAAGCCTTCTATTTTATAGGTTGAAGATGGAAAAGATAAACTTCCATTTTCAATCAAAAAAGTTACAGGAAAGAAGCACATATTTCGAATAAAAGCCTCTTCCTACAACAAGTTAGGTACCAAACATAGTTTCACTATAGTGAAAGTTTTTTCAAAATCTTATTTTTTGGGAGAAAATAATGAAAAGGTATTCAAATATCTATCAAATGGATGCTATGTCTTGCATTCTTTATATAGTTGATGATTCTTCTAAATTCACATAAATTGAAAGTAGCATAAAGTGCACATAATGCCTTAAGAGGGACGGAAGTTGTAATTGATACAACAAATGTCAAAGTTCGTCCAACATCCCCAAAGCCAATGTCAAAACCTCATCTACCATCACCAAAGATAAGATGAAGAGAGTAATCAAGTAGAGATAATCCAAATTTCCTCACTTTTTTTCTAATAAAAAAAAGTTTTCTCATTTTTGCCTTTTTGTCTAGGTTGAGTTCTAATAACATGGGCTATGAACAACAAGATCACCTAAAGTCAGAGGATAATGAGTGCAACATAGAGAACTGAATTAAAACAAAAAAAGAAGGAAGGTCGGGGATTTAATAGGTAACTTTATGCAACTTATCTCTTATATCATTTAAATATAAATAACTTTAATTTCATTTGTTTAATTGGTAGCTTCATTGATGATTATGATGATATGGATGAGCACATGAATGATGCTGGTGCATGCAATGGTTGTATGTATACTTGATATTATGGACGTTGCCGTCAAGAGCTATGGCACAAGCAACACCTAGAAACAATTTTAAATAAAAATGCCTAGGGGTTTGAATAATAATAACAAACACTGTCAAACTTCTAAGGAAAATTATGATATTATTACTTTATTGCTTTAATATTTATGCTAATAGTTTCAAGGTACTAAAGCTTTTGGAATTACCTATTATCTTGGTGTTCATCATGGTGAATGATAGTGTTTGCACCTTACAATCATCATACAATTTCCCAAACATAATGGGATTTGCCAAAGTTAGGAATTATTTTTGAAAAGTAAATTTAGCTACATCATATTATACACAGTAAAATATTATCTTCAATATTTTTGCATATTGAATTTACAAATGGGTCTGATAGCGGATGAATTCTTAGTTTGCCGACGTGATTATGTTAATGAGTAAAGCAATTTGATTGAGCTATATTACCTTAGATTTATGGAATATAAGGAGCAGTGTAGATGGCCTTTATTTCATCTTTGCTCACATGCTTTAAAATTCCTACTATGTGTTCAAGTATTAGATCTAACTAATTTGACACTAAAATGTAAACCTGAAATGACTAAGGGCCACCATCAACATTCTTATTCTTCCACTAGCAAACAATTGTTAATTATAATTTTCAATTGAAAATCCATCCCTACATAAGAAGTTACTGATAATTTTTTTATAACATGTTAAATACTATTCGTTAATACTTTAAAATTTTCTTCTACTGAATTATGTCACTAACACTGTAATTCATAAGACTAAGTGGACTACTCATATTTTTTCAATAGTTTTAAATTAACACTACAATTACCTACTCATTTATTATTTGGCAAGTTACCATTCATAATATCCCTCTTTTGATGCTTAACGTTCCACCTTATACAGCTATATATATAATCATTTCAATATGGGACAAAAATTAGTTATCCTCTAATGCTATCTAACATTAGATGAGGTTTACAACATATAATTACCTCCTTTATCCACTTACCCTGAATTCCACCATCAACAATCCAAACAAAACACCCTAGGGAAAATAAATAAATGCAATCAAATATATTATATATTTTCTAACAAAACAAGTTTATGCTACTAAGTTACTTGAATATATGTAGGGACACAAAAAATGAAATATATTATATATTTTCTAATAAACAAGTTTACACTAGTATGTTACTTGAATATATGCAGCTATAAATAAAGAGAAATTATCATGTTATGGATGAAGACTCTTGAATTACTACTTAAATATAATAATTTACCATATACTTAGTTTATAGTGATGTTGTTTAATAACAATAACTTATGCCCCACAATTTAATATGCAATTTTAAGTTTTTTTGCCATTCGTTTAATTTAAGATTTGAAAATCTACTTACTTTATACAATTAACCACAAAAAGCTATTTGCATTCACATAACTATAATCTTGTTAATAGAAAATTTTTGTCAAAAATTCTTTATTTATGTAGTATAGAAAAAAAAAATATCTCCATCATCAAATACACCCAAAAAACTGTCACGCAAAAAATTTACTACTATAGTCATATACAACAATCGCAAAGGATGAAGTCATTTCGGCCAAAGAAGCATGGAGGAAGAGATGTATCATTCTTAATGCAACTACAAAGGCAAAAGATGCAGTGACCAACAAAAGGACAAAGATCAAATGATTTGTTTAAAACAACTGTAAGTTTATCTTCTTAGTTCTGTATGCTTAATAAACAATACTGTTGTGAATTATAATAAGAACAAGATTTGATGTCCAATTTGGGTCTCTCAAGTTCATGTTTTCAATAAAAATTTTAGTAGAAGATGGGTGGCACTGTTATATATTACTCGATACAACAGCATATAGATTTTAAAAGCACTAAGAAATTCACCCGACATAATGATCATCTTGCCTTCGTTGATTTAGATAAATGCCTTCGCTGCAAACTCTTCATTGCTTGTAGTATAAAAACTTATTCCCTAATAATATATTAACATATGACTTATCAAGGTTTTCAAATGATATTATTTTTATTTCTACAATAATGACCAAATATTATTTCCCACATAAAATATTAAGACCATAGTGATTTTTGAAAGATAAATATTATAACAACTCTATTTATATTTTTCCAATACGAGTAATCCTCTTTGAAAAATGGGGAAGCAAGGAATCCTAGCAGCAAAAAAGACAAAATTCAAGGTAAGTAATCTTTTCACACCTTGCACACCTTGCTTTAACAATAAAATAGTGGAATACTTACACGAACATGCTACCCTTTTTGGATAACAAATGCTATAATTTTAACTAACGCAACTATCAATATTTTCATTTTCAAAGTCGATAAGGTTAATTGGAACTATCAACATGTCAGGCCGTCCTAATGAAACACATTCAAGATCAATTGAATTTGGATTTGATGATGATACGACATATTAGAATTAACTTGCGAACTCATTAACTATCATAATATAACTTAAAATACTTGCCAAACTACTACAACTATGTAGGGGGGAACATAAACTGTCAAACTTATGCTTATAGATGTACACATCTTATATTCGATAGCTCATTTTTTAGACTAACAGAACATGATAGCACAACTCAAATTTCAAAGCACTGAGAAATAATAAGAAGCAATACATTTCGTTTAAATTCATGGATTCTACACAACATGGTTATATCATACCTAATGAAATCTTTGAAATATTTTGTTTTCATGTCAAACAATGTGACACACTTTTCATATATTAGATAAAAGATAAACAAATTGCATACGCCATGGATAAAACAACAAAGCAAAGGTGATGAAACTCTAAAAAATATAGCATATAACACTTCTAATTGTGGTTCACATGTGAACTGTCTTAATTATGGCATTAAACTTTGTGTATGCAGATCATAACAATATCCACTATATTGACTTAGGCCTACTGACCTATACGTGTACATATTGTTGAGAAACCATGTGGTATGAAGAGAGATTGAACAAAACTAGAAATACAAAGAAGCCTATGTTTTCACTATGTTGTATGGAATGTGAAGTAAAGTTACTTGCCCTTAAAGAATGTCCTACATATGTTAATCAACTTATTGACTATAAAGTTGGTCAAAAACATGCAAAATTTAGAAACCATATTAGAGCATATAACTCCATATTTGCATTCACCTCGATTGGAGCAAAAGTTGATAACGAGATAAAAAGGGAACTTGGACCTATACCTTCAGAATAGGCGAGGCTAGCTGATGGCTTTGAGCACTTCGGCGAGCCACAAGGCGCAAGACAATTGTTGCAGAACTCCCCCTACCTTACAAGCTTTCTCTTTCCTTATTTTTGCCACACAAGCACACTGCTACCTGTGCTCTTAGTTCCTTTGAATAAAGTTAGTTCCTTTGAATGAAGGAATCAAACATCATCTGCCTAACTATTTAAAAGTAAAAAAGTGGGCCAAAATCAGATGCAAAATTCATGGTATCATTACAAGAAGGGCAAACCCAATACTAAAAATGTTCGTATACATCATCATATATAGCAATCAACATTTTCCAAACTCATTGATAACAAATAACAAAAAAAAGAAACCAAAAATCCTACGCCACACTTACGTCTAGTAGAGCGGGATGAAACAGGGGGAGGAGGAAGGGTAAGATGATGTAGTCTAAGGAAATCACCCAATTAGCAAAAAGGGAATTTTGATGGTAGTCCACAATACCTGAGTTTAGTAAGGAAAAATTAGAGACAAAAAAAGTAGAGAGAGAAATGAAATTGTGATTGATTCCTAGATGCTTTCCCCTTTTACAAGTCAAGTTCATATATAACCTCGCCATAGCCATATTCCTGCCAAATGTGGCCAGCTCAACAAAGCACCTGACCAATTTTTGACAACCATAGACAGCTCACAACAAACCAAGAAAAATGAGAAGAACAAACAAGCAAATATTCCAAAATTGTGAAGAAATGCAGTAAAACTATAATTCCCTATATCAGTCCTTCCCCCTTCACATCAGCATTGTCTTCAAGGCTGGAATTAAGGATACTTAGCTTCAAAATCATTAGGAAAGACCCAAGTAGCTTGTTCCTTAGTACCCCCTCTATTGTATGAGATATTGAACTACTACTCTATTGTGCCTCTTAGCAATCCTTATCGCCAAAATCTTGACTAGATTAGGGGGTAGCTTCTGCATCAATGCCTTGTAACCAGTGTAGAATGTAAGGTAAAGCTAGCAACCAACCTCTGAAAGCTTTTAGCTGCGACACATGCACGGTGGAATAAACTTGAACACTTGTGGGTAACTACAGCTTGTAGGCTACTTTCCTAACTCTATCCATGATATGGAATGGTCCAACATATTTGGGGCCTAATTTGGTATTAGACCTATGTTAAACACTTGACTGTCTGTACGGTTGAAGCTTCAACCACACCCAATCTTCTATAAGTAATTCCCTCTCAGACCTGCCCTAATCAGCCTAGTACTTCATCATCTCTTGTGCCTTGGTTAGGTGATGCCTTAGCTTAGTGATCATCTGCTATCGCCTTGACAAGGTTCTGTTAACTGCAGGTTGCCTTGACTCCCTCGGTAAATATGGAAGATGGATTGGTGAAGGTTGATTATACATCACCTCATAGGGAGTGAGTTGAGTAGAAGAGTGGCAGGTGGTATTAAACCACCACTTAGCAAGAGGCAACCATTCAGACCACTCCTTTGGGTTTTTATTATGCATGCACCTCATGTAGCCTTCTAAGCATTTGTTAAGAACTTTGGTATACCAATTTGTTTGTGGATGGTAAGATGAAGACAGTAGCGGGTCCACTCCTTGGATGGAGAATAGTTCTTGCCAGAAGCTACTAGTGAATATTGCATCTCTATCACTGACAGTGCTTCTTGGCATTCCATGTAATTTGAAGATGTGATCATCATAGGCTTGTGCAACATCCTCAACTCAAAAGGGATGCTTTAATGCAACAAAATGAGCATATTTACGAAATCTATCTACTACCACTCGTATCACTTCTTTTTCAAAAGACTTCGGAAAACCTTAAATAAAATCCATGGATATGTCCACCCAAACTTCCTCGGGGATTGGAAGTGGTTGCAAGAGTCCAGGATAAGCACTATTGTCCCACTTACAAGCTTGACAAGTTACACACTGTCAGACAAAATGTTGGACATCTTTGTTCATACCCTTCCAAAAGAAAAGTTGTTTAAGCCATTTTAATGTCGTATCCTTCCCAGAATGACCTCCTGTCATAGATGAATGTACCTGATACAACATTTTAAACCTCAAATATGTGTCCTTTCCTACCACCAGCTTTGCTTTCGTCCTCTATTGACCTTCAGCCCATTGATACTTAGAGTGACATAGTGGGTCCTACATCTTTTGGTTGATAATTTATTGCAATATGTTGCTTTTCGATTGACAATGCATTTGCCTCCATATTCTCACTACTACTTTTATAATGAATCTCGTAATTGAAGCTCATTAGCTTAGACAACCAAAACTATTGGAAAGGGGTAGTAATTTTTTCCTCCATGAGGTGCTTGAGGCTTCTCTAGTTAGTCCTGATGATAAAAGTTCTCCCCATTAGGTATTGCTCCCACTTTTGCACAGTGAAAACCACTGATAACAACTCCTTTTCATACACGAAAAGATTATGCCATTTTGGTCCCAGAGACTTGCTAATGAATGCAATGCAATGCCTTTCTTGCTACAACACAGCTCTAATGCCTATCCTAGATGCATTTGTTTCAATCTCAAATGTCTTGTTGAAATTTGAGAGTGCCCAAATTGGTGCCTCCGTCATAGCCTTCTTAAGAACTTTGAAGGCCTTAGTAGAATCTTCTGTCCCAGTAAAGTTGTCCTTCTTGAGTGATTCTGTTAGAGGCCTGCAAATGAATGCATAACCTTTAATGAATTTCCTATGATGCCTTGTGAGTCCCGAAAAACTCCTTACTTCCTTGACTATCTAAGGTTGTGGCCATTTGATTATGGCTTCTATCTTTTAAGGGTCTATTTCTACTCCCTTAGCAGAGATATAGTGGCCTAAGTATTCCACTTTGGAAATACCAAAGGCACACTTACTTAGTTTAGCAAATAGGGACTACTCCCTCATAGTTGGTAGCACGATCTGAAGATGCTTAACATGTTCTTCCGAGGATGAGCTGTAAATCAATATGTCATCCAACAATACTAACACAAACTTCCTTAAGAATAGTTTAAAAACATAAATCATATGTAACACCCCCAGCCCCTAGGGTCAGGAGCGTTACGTTCTCCTATATCTTACTTAATTTCTGGGGGGAAACGGACAGAGTCTCCCCTAAAAACTGACCATTTCCAGGCTAAAAGCCTTACAAAAATTTCCTGCAAATCAACGGAAGCGCATAACATTCACAATAAGCTCAACGGCCACACGCCGGAGTCCATAACTCAACGAGCCACCCGCTCGGAGTACACCAAACAGAATAGTTCTTTAACGCATGAAAAGTAAAAGATACAACTCAACGGTCTACACAACCGGAGTACTGGGGTTTACATCCCAAAATACAACCAACTAGAACCAAGAAGACATCTAATTATTCAGATGGTTGGCTCACACGGCCATACAGAGCGACTAATGAACAATATGTGTTATATGAACTAGAAAACTTAAAATACAACATTTACAAACTAGGAATACATTACATCACTTGAATCTACTTTTATATGGCACACATGATTCCCTTTCAAGTAGGGGTAGACTCCAGCTCGCATAAGTAACTTGATTTGCACCTGCCATAACGAAAGACTGGGGAAAAGGGGAAAGAGTATTGGGGTGAGCAACCACACGCTCAGTGAGAATTCCCCTACTCCTTAAAACCCAAAACAGTTGCAGACAATAATACTAATAATAGCCACATATCACGCATTCATATTTTACTATCATATTAGGCAATCAAAATCCCCAAGGAAAGATCACCACCTTTAAAACTTCATTCTAACTCCTCAACTCGTACCTAGGTCCCTAACGACCAATCTTTCTTTCTATCAGGCATTCATACACTTAATCAAATAGCACAAGGATGAATATGATGCTTTCAAATACTCCTGTGAAAACATAGTGACTCATTATATTCAAAGAACAGTTTTTAAACCATGCTAACTCCTTTAATGCTTATAACTTTTCTAAAAGCTCTTGAAACACCCAATTTGGTAAGAAAAGGCTTTGGAAGAACATTCTTTCATAAGATAAGCACCTTGAAAAGCTTAAATGTACAATGCGTTACTAGGAATTAGCTATACTTCACTTGAAACTTCATTCAAGAACATATTCATAAAAGATATGAAGGTTTCGTACATTTAAAAGCTTCGTTCTTTTCTTTTAAACAAAAATCGCTTTACTTGGCCTCTTGAGGCTCGTGTTACTTTAAAGGAACTTTTTTTCTTTTCTGAACTGCTTAGAATGGCAATTTGCCAAATCTGCTCTTTAGCAACTTATTTATAACATAAAACATCTTATTGTGCTGGCTAGGGGGTCAACACCGCCCTTAGTGAGATCGTCACTCTTATTTTACGTTATCCCCGGGGTGTACGTACTTATCTTTTGGCCAAAACGCGTCTCAGTAGATAAACTCAAACTTCGATATTATCCTCTGTGGGGCAACAGCTCACACCAGGATAATCATATCCTGAGTCCAGTCCCCCTCAAGGTTTTCTTACGCGTCACACATCATAACTTATCTGGGGAACAGCTCACACCAAGATATATCATATCTTGAGTCCAGTTCCCAGGAACAGCTCACACCAAGACAATTTATATCTTGAGTCCAGTTCCTAACTTATCTTAAGGGAAACAGCTCACGCCATCTTTGCGTCCAGTTTCCAGGAACAGCTCACACCAAGATAGCTCGTATCTTGAGTCCAGTTCCTAACTTACTTATCTCAGGGGGAAACTGCGTCCAGTTTCCGCCCTCTGGCCAACTTTCCAGCACATTCTTAGACTTTAAAGACATATTTCATTTCTCTGTTTCAAATGCTTACTTGGCTGAAAACTCGCTTTTTAAAGTAAACGACTATAACCTTGTGAAATGCTTATAATTCACGTCCTTTTCAACTTAAAACCTTCTTACAATCTCAATACGTTTGCTAAATCGTAAATTGTCTTCGTAAATAGCTTAAAAGCTTCTTATAGACGTTAAAAGTTTATTAATCACATAAATCGACTTTCTTTGAAACTTGAAAACTTCTTAAAAACGCAATGAGCTGGTTAAATCGTAAAACGATTTCGTTTTGAACTTAAAAGCTTCATATAAGAGTAATATAGCTACTAACTTGCAAAAGGACTTCGTTTCTTAACTTAAGAAGCTCTTATAGACGCAAAACGTTTGCTAATTTATAAAACGACTTCATTTCTCATTTAAAGCTTAATATAAACGTAATACGTTTATTAACTCGTAAAACGACTTCTTTTTAGACTTAAAGGCTTCTTGTAAAGGCAATAAGTTGGTTAATACTTGAAACGATTTCACTTTAAACTCAAAAGTTTCTTATAAACGTAAAAATCATAAAACCACTTAGTTTCCATCTCAAATGCTTCGTATAAACGTAATAGAGCTGCTAAATCATAAAAACGACTTCGTTTCTAACTTGAAAGCTTCTTTTAAACGTAAAACGTTTGCTAAATCGTAGATCGAAACTCAATAAAGACTTAAGTAACCAAAAGGCATGCAAATAAGCTAAGCTTCATAATTAGCACCTTAAGGCACTCTTTTTCGGGTCGTATAAATTCTTTTAAACATGAGGAGCGGTCATTACCCAAACCAATGCCTTAAAAACCTTTTTGAACTCACTTTTAGTTCACTTTCGAAATTCCTAAACCTATCGACTATTCAGTCGAGTCACTAACTGAGCAGTTCGACGGTTTAGGACCTGTTTTACACTTTAGACGTCCAAACACGCGAATAGGCAACTGATAAACTTAAAAGCATTCTCAACGCGTAAACAAGCTTTCTAAACGCCCTTTTCTTTTTTAAAACGTCTAAAGTTTCAAGGATTAATTACATAATGTCACGTAGCACATCGGGGGAAGAGGGTTTACACATAGCACATTCATACACTTCATATCACAACTCATTAAGCCACACACGGCCTCGCAATCCACACGATTGCGGCAATTCACAACCCTATCTCCCTCCTCACACACCACCGATTACCAGATCCTCGAATTTTTTAACAGTTCCACCTCAAGCCATCCAACTACTAACTCAGTTTGATGTTGTCATAAATAAACCAATAATTCATAAAACCATCATATATAAGCATAACATTCTCAACAATAGCCCCATATAGAAATGAAAACGACATGCTTGTCTAATGCCTCAATCCACCCGATTAGCATTTCCAAACTTCATAACATGATTCGGTAAACTTCATAACATGATTCAGGGCTAATAAACTAACATTACGACAACACTAAGGTGACAATCTGATTATTAATAATTCAATGAACTTTCAAACTGTCTAGCTATGAATAATCCAACACCAGTTTCAACATCCAATTAACCCACGGTTAACACCATGTTCATGGGTTCTCAACTTCGACTCCAATTTCACCCAAACTGATTTCCAATCTCATAATTAACATGCACTACTAATTTAGTTAAAAATCATTGAAAGTAGTAATAATTTAGGAGGAAAGGAACCCTCACCTTGAACCCAAGTTAGGGTTTCGTTTGAAGGCTTTGGGCTCGACTTTTCAGCACCGAACGCCTCTAATTCCCAACCTTGCTCGCTGTTCACGCCAGCAACACCAATCCACGCCCCAAATTTCATCAATTCGAACCCTAAAATGACCCAGAAATCACTGCCTAAACTAAGGTTCAATTGGGCTTCGAAAGCAAGCGAAATTCGAAAGAAAATTGAAGCAATTAGGAGTGGAATTGAGTGGCCATACCTGAGCAGGCGTTCAAGCCCCGATTCGGCGCCCTAACCCTCCATAAACGTGTCTAAAAGCTTCGAAAATTGCCCCAAATTCGCACCCAACAATGGCTAACTCGAAGGGGAGGTCGAGTGGGGTGGTTTTGCAGTTGTGGGTGGCGAAAATCTGCTCGAATTCGAGCTCCCTTGATGCGTCAATGGAGGTCGACGGGAGGAGGAAGAAGAAGGATGGAGGAGAGAGAGAGAGAGTGCTCACGGGGGGGGTGTCGCGGGTCAGCAGGGAAGAAAATGAGGGTCACGCGAAATTCCCAAAATACCCCCACTCACTTAACCTTTTGTCCCAGGTTCAGTCATATTCGATACCGCTAATCTATTTCATAACCCGAACTAAACCCAAATCGATAATATAATTCTTCATCGCTATTCGTTCCCAAACATAACAAGGTTCGATTTAATAACATCGAACTACTTCTAAGGTTGACAACCTAATCGTATTTGGGTTCCTAATCGATTTAGTACTCGATAATAATCGTTAATAACGCTTATTAAAATCATCGAAGGATTTCCAAAAATAATAGCTTTAATAAAATTATCGAACACATAGGCACATCAATAATTAAATTAACTTGCATCGTTAAATAAAATAGGTTTTACTAACGCAAAAACGCGTCACGAACAACTTAGCATAAAATAAGGTACGCGGACCTTACATCATAAGTCCCTGAAAAGTTGCAGGCATTTGTAAGGCCAATAGGCATCACTAAGAATTCAAAATGCTCGAATGTGTTTTAAAGGCTGTTTTGAGAATATCATCTTCACTCATCGTTATTTGATGGTATCCTGATCTTATATCCACCTTGGAATGAATGACTAAACCTACCAGTTCACCTAATAGCTCCTCCATGATGGGAACTAGAAATTTATCCTTAATTGTGCTCTTGTTCAAATCCCTATAGTCTACACATAGCCTCCAACTTCCATCTTTTTTTCCTACATCACGACAGGTGATGCAAAGGGGCTAGAATTCAGCTGAATCACCCTGTTATCCAATATCTCCTGCACTAATTTTCTAATAACATCGTTCTGTTTTAGAGGATACCTATAATGCCTTCTATTTGCCAGGGTTGCTCCTTCCTTTAGTGGATTTTTTTGGTTGAATGGTCCTCTTGAGGGAGGTAATGATGCTAGTTCTTGGAAGATATCCAATATAGGGTGCAGCTGAGGAGGAACTTCTTCTATTGTGCTGCTCAAACAAGCAAACTCACTTTTAGCTAGAATTACCTGCAACATACAAATGCGGGCTGCTGTAGTCAAAGCTTTGGGTAGCTGTTCTTAAGACATCAACTACATCTTTCCACTCCTTAGGCCTCTTAACACATGAGTTCCACCCCTAAATTACTTCAGATGTTTGAAATCCCATTCGATGACCCCTAAGAGGGCTAGCCATTGGACTCCTAAAACCATGTCATATCCTCCTAAGGGAATGAGAAACATGTTAGATGTGAACGTAGTCTCATGTAACTGCCATTGGAAGGTTTTGCAAATGAATTGACATTTTAATTGATTACCATCAGCAATAGTCACGGATTGGGCCTCAATTGTTTCCAAGTCACATCCCAGTTTCCTTGCCAAATCCCTAACTAAGAAGTTATGTATACTACCAGAGTCAATACGAATATGCAAGGTCTTCTAACCATAATGCTCGTTCACCCTCATTGTGTGAAATCCCTACTTACCATTCATAGCACTGACAGAAACCTGTGGTTCAATTTCCCCTGAGTTAAATTCTAGTTGCCCAGTAAACTCCTCAACCTGTCCAATCTCGTGTCGAATCTCCTCTTCATCTTCCCGTAGTACCTCCACCAAAAATAGTTGGGTGGCCTTGTTCCCACATTTGTGTCCCCTCTCATAAGGCTTATCATAGAAAAAACATAAATCCTTAGCCATTTTGTCAGCTCTCTCACCTGATGTCAACACCCTTGTAGGCTTATTACCAATTGTTAATAAGTTTGAGGGTCTGGCCGGGATATTGGGGTTATAACCACTCACTGTGTTTGGGAATTGGTAGAATTCCCTTCGAACCAAATGCTCCAGTAGTAGTTACCCTACTTCTTCCCCCTTGGTTGTTAGGGTTGTTTGGCAAGGCAACAAAAGATTCTTCTTGCAACCTAGCATATTCCACAACTTCAGATAAGCTTTATGGGTTGAAGGCTCTAACAAAGGACTTGAGATGTGGTTTTATCCCTCCAATAAAACTATCCCCAAAGTAATCAAAGGGCAACAAGGGATTTCTCTGCATCAACAGAGCCTTCAAGTTCTCAAATATCTCCAAATAAGCCTCTAGAGTACCATCTTGGTATAATTTGTTAAATTCCTTTAGCATTCTACTATTCAGGTCCTCCTTGAATCTAGCACATATGTCCACAATGAAGTCATCCCAAGACACCCCAACTTTGGTTAGGACGTAACTAGAATACCAAGTCTCAACCCTTCTAGTCAAGTAAATTGCAGCCAAATCTACCTTCTGATGCTCAATGATTTTGCATATCGAAAAATACTAAGCACACTTGTTAACCTAATTCCTGGGGTTTGTACCACCGAATGTAGCAAAATCAATTCTAGGGGTGTAATAGACATTGCCTACATTCCTTGAAAAAGGATTAATGTTCGGATCCTCCTTGTAAGCTGCTCAAGTAATCGCACTTCTAAACAAATCGAGCGAGCTGACATATTTTAGCTTATCCAGAATCAATGCGGGCATATTTTGTTGCTCGGCAATTTTTTGATTCTTAGCTGAAATTTACTGTTCCATCCACTTCTTAAGATCTTCCATGGCTTGCTTTTGTCTTATTTTGGCCAGCTTAGCTTAGTTTAGGGTCGAAATTTGCTGTGATACCATTGATGTAGTCCAATGAAGTCACCCAATTAGCAAAAAGGGGATTTCGATGGTAACCCACAACACCTGAGTTTAGTAAGGAAAAACTAGAGAGAGAAAAGAAGCAGCGAGAGAAATGAAATTGTGATTGATTCTCAGGTGCTTTCCCCTTTTACAAGCCAAGTTCATGGGTTGCTTTCCCCTTTTATAAGCCAACTTCTTAAGATCTTCCATGGCTTGCTTTTGTCTTGTTTTGGCCAGCTTAGCTTACTTCAGGGTCGAAATTTGCTCTGATATCACTGATGTAGTCCAAGGAAGTCGCCCAATTAGCAAAAAGGGGATTTCGATGGTAACCCGCAACACCTAAGTTTAGTAAGGGAAAACTAGAGAGACCAAAGAAGCAGCGACAGAAATGAAATTGTGATTGATTCCCAGATGCTTTCCCCTTTTACAACCCAATTTCATATACACCGTCTCCATAACCATAATTCCCATCAAATGTGGCAAACTCAGCAAAGCACCTAACCAACTTCGGACAACCATAGACAGCTCACAACAAACCAGGAAAATGAGAAGAGAAAACAAACAAATATTCCAAAATTGTGGAGAAATGCAATAAAACTGTAATCCCCTATATCATAAGAATCAAGAAACAAAGGACATCGAGAGGACAGTGGTAGATCTAGATGTTTTGAATAGGAGTGTCAATCTATTAATGTCATCACTAATTTACACTATAAATAAAAAAAGAAGTTATATGATACATATTATTGCAGTCTATTTTGTACAAACATTCCATCTCTTTTTTTAAACAAACATTGTGTCTTGTATTTCTACACTAGTTGAAATTGACAAGTAATAATAATATACCCCACTTTTTTCTTCCAAGAAAAAAAACTATGATGCCCCTACTACTAAGTTTGTGCTTTGCAGTTTTTCATATTTTGAATTTGATGCATAGAATGTGCCGAAATAGCATAATGTTATGATTACCTAGCATGTACTAAAATCATTTGTTATAGAGGACAAATCATTAGCATAAGACAATAAAACCAAAAAAAATGGAACATGAAGTGAACACGTCAAACATAAAATACAATTACAAAAAGCAATCTGCAATAATTAATCGCTCCAAAAGGGAAAAAAATAGCATCAAGTTCAAATCAATTATTAGTGCCAGTTAAAAAAAGGTCAGCACCATGAATACATTGTAACTAAACAGCTGAAAAAATAAAGAATAACAGTAAAAAAATTAAAGAAATTAGAATTAGATTAAATTAAAAGTCTAAACTCTAAATAATATGGGGCGAGAGAGAAAAAATTTGCACTTGGGTACATTTAATTTTATTTTACTTTTCTATTAAATTCTAAATTTACAACTGTACTTTTGATATTTAAAGAAATCAAAATTTTCAATACGTGACTTGAATATATTTAAAGAGTGTTTTTTTAAACCTAATTTAAAAAGATCCACATATACTAATTTAATCCCATTTAAAATAGCTTATTAAAAATATTTTTGGAAAAGGGGTGTACATGGACACCTCCCATACATAGAGATCTGCCAAAAGTAGAGGGCATCCTTGCAAACTACATTAGCTGCAACTCTCAACCTTAGCTCATGGTGGTCTCGAATAACAAAAGCTTAGCCCAAAAAGTGAATGTACTGACCCACAAGTGTAAAACCCAGTAAACAGAGAGGATGAAACTTCAAGCAACGCTAAACCTAAAATGACCCAAAAATCAGAGAAGAAAAGTCGAAGAAAAGTTAGTTGCAATCAAACCGAATTCACACATCTAAATCTCAGAAAAATCAACAATTTCATAGCCAAAATTAACGCATCCAATCAAATTGAGAACAGGGAAGAACAATGAAGCACAGAACATGAAGAGGGGCAAGGGGAAAAAACATCAAAATTGATCCAAAAGTCAAGCAAATTCAAGGCCACAAATCACAAATTCAACTCAAACCTAATTTGAAGGATTCAAAACCAAATCACAAGCTGAAAAATAGATCTGAAATTGAAATAGAGCAAGGGAAATGAAAACCAAAAATAAAACGCTAATTAAAACTCTAAAATCAATCTTAGAAGTAAAAATTAAATCTACATATAGACCTAGCAGATTATGGTGATCAATTAGTGATGGTGCTGGTGACCATGAGGTGATGGTGTGTGGTGCGGATGGTCGAAGAAAGTAGACAAACGAAATGAGGAGAGAGAAGATAAAATAAGAGGGGACACTTGGTTAGCACATGGGTTGTGGGTAGGGATGACAATGAAACTTGTGCATCTAATTAAAATTCATGAAATTCGCTCCGTTTAAAACTCAAGTGGGTGGTGAAAATAGATTTTAAACGGATATGGGGCCTGTAGTAAAAACGGTTACGGGTGTGACACTACTAAAAAAGCAGAAAATAACGAAGGAAGTTGGCGATGGGCTAATTCAACAATGGAAGGAGCGATGAAAAAATCATAGCAGGAAAATTTTGAATTCAGAGACAGAATAGGCGACGGATAGAAAATCCATTGCCAACGGCGACAGAATATCCGTTGCCACAAGAATAAAAAAATTTGAAATTTACGACAAGGCGACGGAAATTCCGTCTCCAGTGAAAAAATTCAAACTGGCAATGGAATATCCGTTGCCATGCCAAAAAAATATGACCAACTTTTTAAAAAAGTCCGTCGCCACCCACTTAAATTTCAAATCTGAAATTTTTGTTGGCCATTTAAAACGCGAAGAGAGAGAGAGAGAGAGAGAGAGGCGATTTGCTCGACGACCACCACGAACGCCATCGACTTGCTACCGGTCCCCTCTTGCCGCCGTTGCAGTCCCCTCTCGCCGTCGGCCACCGCCTCCTCATCTCGCTAGCCACCGCATCCGTCGCCTCTAGCCGGTGTTTGTCTCATTTGAGGTGAATTTCTCAAGTACATTAGTCATAATTTCTACAAACTTTTGTGTTATATTGTTAGAATTTTATAGTTAGTTCATATTTATATTGAAATGTGATATTTGTGTGAGCTTGTTGCTCTAATTTGTTTTGAGATTTGGGTAAATGCGATTTCATGTTTAGATTTGGTAGTTTGAAGTTAAAATTTAATATGTTGATGGAATGAAATGCTTTAATTGATAATGTTGTTGAAATGTGGTATTTGTGTGGGGTTATTTGCTCTAATTTGGTTAAAGATTTTGATCAATATAATTTAGGGTTTAGGTTTGGTAATTTTAAGTTGAAATTTGATATGTTGGTGGAATGAAATGCTTTAGTTTGTAATTTTGTTCAAATGTGATGTTCGTATGAAGTTGTAGCTTTAAGTTGTCTGAAGATTTTGCCCAATGCAATGTAGGCTTAGATTTGGTAATTTTAAGTTGAAATTTGATATGTTGATGGAATAAAGTGCTCAACTTTGGATGAATTATTAGGTTTTTGAAATTCATAAGAATATAAGTATATTTGTAGAAATTTGTAAATAAAAATATGTAATATATAATTGAGTAATTTATGTAATTATTATAATTTTAATTAAAATTAATTCTTGTCCAATAACTTATGTGGCTATTGTTATTTGAGTAGAATATGAATGGTCATCCGCATCGTAGGTGGATGTATAATAGATTATTCCTTGATCATAGTGGTTACACTCAAGAATTTCTAGATGGAGTAAACCAATTCGATGAATTTGCACGTAGACAGGCAGAGTTTCTGAATAGGAGAAAGTATAGATGTCCTTGTGCTAAATGCAGAAATATGGTGTACTTGACACCCGATGAGGTCAAAATGCACCTTATGTATAAGGGTTTTGTGAAAGGGTATTAGTTTTGGATAAGTTGCGGGGAAATAGAACCTCAGCAATATGATTTTGGGTATTCAAATAGTAAAATTTTCGAAGTTGGATATTCAAGTCATATTAAGAATGACTACTATGAATTGTACATAGATCGGACGGAGGATATGGTTGATGATGCTATAATGACAAATCAACATGTTAGGGAAGAGGAGTTAAGCACTTACCGAAAGCCATTTTATAATATGGTTCAAGCTGTTCAAAAACCCTTATATGATGGTGTTCTACCAACAGTGAGCTCTCTACTGCAGTGAGACTGTTGAGTATCAAATCTGATTATAACATGTCACAGAACTGTCTCAATGAAATTGGTCAACTAATGAAAGAGATGTGTCCACCTAACAACCATATGCCGAACAACTATGGGCAAATGAAGAAGGCTGTTAAAGATCTCGACAACGATGTGGCCCACATTGATTGTTGTCAGAAAGGTTGCATGCTATTTTTTAAGGAGGACGCAAACTTGGATGCGTGCAAGTTTTTTGTGGGCATTCAAGATGGAAGACGCAAAGGTCCCAACAATGGAATCAGAATCCATTGCCATACTTAAGGATGCATTACTTGCCGTTAAACCTTGACTGCAGAGGTTGTATGCATCAAGAAGTACTGCAAAACACATGAGGTGGCATTATGAACATCAGCATGAGGACGGTGTTTTATGTCATCCATCAGATGGGACAACATGGAAACATTTCGATAACAAGTATCCTAATTTTGCTTTTGAGCCTTGGAATGTGAGGCTTGGCTTATGTGCTGATGGGTTTAATCCTTATACTTTGTCTTCAAGATTATACTCTATTTGGCCGGTGGTAGTCACACCTTATAACCTTCCCCCTAAAATGTGTATGAGCACACCATTTATGTTCTTGACTTGTGTAATCCCCGACCCCAAAAATTCCAAGAACAAAATAGATGTATATTTACAACCTCTTATTGATGAGTTAAAAAAGTTGTGGGATGTAGGAGTTAAGACATATGACATTTCTATGGGGCATACATTTCAGATGAAGGCTGCACTTATGTGGACCATTAATGATTTCCTCGCGTATGGAATGTTATCTGGGTGGAGCACTAATGGGCAATTGGCATGTCCTGCATGTATGGAACAACAAAAGGCTTTGAGATTGAGAAATGGAGGTAGATTCTCATGGTTCGATTGTCATCGGTGTTTTCTGCCAAGAAATCATGCGTTCAGAAGAAATAGAATAACATTTAGGAAAGGTAGAATTGTTACAGGGGGTCATCCTCGCCGCTTATTTGGGGAAGAACATTATTCCGAGGTGGAAGATTACCCAATGGTAACTACAAATGGTGACTTTATCATACCAGGATTTAAGGAAAATGAGCACAACTGGACGAAGAAGAGCATATTCTAAGAGGTGCCTTATTGGCAACACCAATTGCTTCACGATAATTTGGATGTGATACACATTGAGAAGAACTTCTTCAAAAACATCATTAACATTATTATGGATGTCCATGGGAAAACGAAGGATAATGCCAAATCAATAATGGATGTTGCAGAAATATGTGATAGACAAGAATTACATTTACATCCAGACCCAAGTGGTAAGCCGGTTAAACCAAATCCCAAGTTCGTATTTCCTCTGGATAAACAAAGAGAGTTGTGTGAATGGGTAAAGGAGCTTCAAATGCCAAATGGATATTGCTCTAATTTGAGGAATATCGTAGACCCTAATGAGGCAAAGTTCAACAACATGAAAAGTCATGATTATTATGTGTTCATGGAGACTCTTTTACCCATTGCATTTGGTGCGCTCCCAGATGATGTGGTGAAACATCTCATTGAGATAAGTCAGTTCTTCAAGAACTTATACTCAACAACACTGCGAGAGGATATACTTGAGGAAATGCATTGGAACATTGTCATCACTTTGTGTAAGTTGGAGATGATTTTTCCTCCTGGCTTTTTCAATATAATGGAGCATCTGCCAGTGCATTTGGCAGAAGAGGCTCAACTTGGTGGTCCAGTACAATACCAATTGATGTATCCATTTGAGAAGTAAAGTACGTTGTACTCACTGAAAGTTTATCTCAATTCTTATATGTGCAATCACTTACAAGTGAATGCAATTGTGAATTTGTTATGTTCTTTGGCTGATTGAAGAAAAAGATAAAGCACCAAACGTGTTCTGAAGGTTCAATCACAAAAGCATACCTAGAAGCTGAGAGGACATTCTTCACCTCCTATTACTTCGGCTCTAATGTGCCCTCCATGCCCACTAGATGCAAGAGAAATAAGGATGGCGAATGAACATAATAATAATTTTCCAACTCTATCTATGTTAAGGGACCGCTATTGGTAGGGAAAGATCAAGGTATCTCACAGATGTCGAATATATTACTGCCTATCTTAACGTGCTGTTAAATTGTGATGAAGTTAAACCTTATATAAGGTGAGTGCTACCTTAACTTCCAATTGAGTTTATCATTCGGAACGCAAGTATATTAATGGCCTTCATAAAATGTGACAGAATTTTCACAGAACAATTCAGAACTGCACGTCCCAATGTCAACGATGCTGATGTTGACACCATAATCAAAACTCAATTTGCAGATTGGTTTAGTCACAATGTAAGTGTTATAACTCATTCCTTCATAATTTTAACATAACAGTTAGATGCATTGTATTAACTAAAACCACATGTTATGTCACCTTAGGTGCATTATATTCAACTATTCAACACCCATAAACATTGCTACTTGACACAATTAGCTCCGAAGCCAAATCAGTATGTATCGACCTGGACGAACACATAAAGTTAATGGATTCAAATTCCACACAGAAGCTCGCAACATCGGGAAGAGAACATATAATTGTGGTGTTAGTGTTTATGGTACGGGGGAATGAGATATTAAAAATGATTATTATGGCGTATTGAATGATATTGTCAAACTTGAGTATGTAGGCGAACCACTTAAACGATGTGTGCTATTCAGTTGTGAGTGGTTTGATCCCACATTGAATCATGGGACACGATCTCATAAACTAAGCAAACTTATTGAGGTGCACCGCACAAGGAGGTACCGAAAGTACGACCCATTTGTCTTCCCAAACATCGCATCACAAGTATACTTCATGGCACATACAGATCGTTCAAGGTATATGGCCAATTGGCTTGTTGTCATACCAACCAAACCAAGGGCAAGAGTGGATAAGGAGTACACTCTACCTACTACCTACCAACAAACGGACATGACGACAATCGTTGAACCTGTGAATGATGCTATCCCTACGTCATTAATGGATGAAAGTGCACCACCGGAAGAGGTTAATGATGAAATGGAGTTTTCATTCATTCAAGTTAATGACAAGATAGATGAGGTACAAGATGATGAGGGTGATGAACAGGATGAGTGGGATGACGGTAATCAAACAGATGAACTAGAGAAAAATTTGCATTTGTATGATGATGATGACGATTACGATGACGATGACAATGATGATGATGATGCAGATAATTGAATGCTTATGATTTCTTATGTATTTGAGTACTTTGCATGGGAAACTATTGGTTGTGACTTTACTTTTATTGTATGAATGAATTTTGAAAATATATGTTACCCACCTATTATGATGTCTGAGTAAACGGTTGATATGTGCAATTATTATATATTTGTACTTGCATTTGTTGTCACCTATTTCAGGTATGGATTCCAGTTCTCGCCGAGGTAAGTCCTCCACTTGAGATAGAGGACGAGGGCATAGGAGCTCTGCTGTAGATCCAACTGCAATGAATGTTGATCCATATTCCCCCCAGGTACTTCATATCCCAGTTCACCTAGGAGCCACAATGGCTGGTTACATACTAGGTCTTTCAGGACCAATGCATCCCCCATTTGAGGCTTTCCATCATCAGACCTCATACATTCCCAACCAAAGTACTATGTATGGCCAATTTGCCCGCAACATTCCTTCAAACCCCCTTTTGTCAACACTGTGCAGTATACTCTCCAACCCATTGACCCTAACACAAGCCAGTCCCAAGACAACATTGCAACTGGAGAAAGTGAAGCACAATCCAATCATGGGAGCACTCGAGCAAAGACTTAGATTGAACCAGATGGTAATAGGTAAGTCTTCAATTGTTATATGTTATGAACTTCAACTATTTGCATCACAAGTAGTCAATTTAATGTATTATGTTCAATTAGGTTTCTCCCCAATGAGGGTGCTGTTAGTAGGATTTCGCTCATATTTCAAAGAAAATATGACAGAGCTTGGTCTGCTTGGGGTAAAGTGCCCAAACCAGTACAGGATTTGTGGTTTGGAGAGTTCAAGGTAACTAAAGTGCCTACATATTAATAGTTTGTGTGAATGTGATAAATTACTATTGTATTATTTGATGTGTTTGTTGTTTTCATAATTGCAGAAGTGGTTTACTTGGGATCCGGTCCATGAGGACCGTATAAGAAAATTTTTTGAAAATCGAGGCAATGTACGCTTGAGAGACTTCCTTAGCAAAGCAAGGAAGCACAACAAGCCTGTTTGGCTTGGTGATGTGTAATGGGAGGGACTCCAACAATACTGGGCGAACAAAGGTTACAAGAAACTGCATGAAACAGCCCAGAAGAACCGACTGGGTACTCTAGAAAATGGTGGCCAATCTCTCCACACCAATGGCTTAATCCCTATGCATGAGTATAAAAGGTGTCTGGTAAATGAATTTGCTATGTATTTCTTTAACTTTAATACTGTGGTTTGGCTTGTGCTTGACATAATTCTGTGTGGCACGTACATAGAGGGAACAACTTCGGACGGAGCCCACAATTGTTAAATTATTCAGCCGCACTCACAAACTCCATGGCAAAGAAGATGCCCCTTGGGTTGACAAGAAATCACAACAAACATATGTAAGCAATTAGCTATTCTCAATCTTTATTGGTAGTTCAACCTGAACTTGTATACTTTACTTTCATTAACTATAATATATATGATTTCTTGTGCATGTTGTGATATTGTAGGAATCCTTTGAACGTGAATTTCAAAATGTAATCAACTCTCAAGGGAATGGGGATGACACTTCTCAAGATCCAAACCAGTCACTTTCAAACCCAAATGAGTTGTGGTGAAGACGTACAAGAATAAAAAGGGTCGTATTTATGGCATTGGTGATGAGACTGTCAATATTAGGGAATCCAGTTACTTCAATCCCACTCAAAAAGTCGGTACAGTTTTCATAGTAAAGTTTCAATGAACATGGTTATACGATAGTTCTACTTAATTGTAATACTAATGCGTACTTCACTTAAATGCCTGTCAACAGGTACCGATTATGCGTCATCGCTACAAGAGCTCAATGAATTAAGGGGTGTAGTAACCAACTTGGGAGGTGAGCTAACTTCATAAGCTGAAAGTTACCGATTGCTTATGGAGAAATGTAAGCAACTTGAGGAATCCAGCAAATTGCTCACCCAAAGCAACCAACAACTGAGCCAACAAATAATGAGCATCGATCTGCGCCTGCAAGCTTTCTTCCAAATGCAACAAGCTTCTGGCTCAGGATCTTAGCCACCCTTTACTAATCATTCACAACATAATGAGGATAAGGATGAGGATGAGGAAGAAAAAGATGATGATCCTCACCTTGGCGATCGAGTTGGTTGCAGTTTTCCCCCAGTTGGTGGCCCTTCTGCTTGGTTCTTCATGAAATATACCTCTTACTGCTTGCTTCCCCTCCCCTTGGGGCTTATTTCATTCTTCTCCCCTTGGTGCTTGCTTCTCCCTCTTCTGCGAACATAACTTTACTTTTAATTACTAGGAACTTCTAATTTGTTTGGACTTGTAGTTTGTGATATGGATACACTTTGTTTGGGACTTGTGCTTTGTGAATTAAAAACCCTTGGTTTGAAGTGTTGCTTTGGATGTGATATTCCACCTTTGTGTGACTTGGAATTGTTAAAAACGTTTCGAATGAAGTCATACTCGAAGCCATTGGATGTTAATGGAGTGAATACTCCTTGTAAATTTCTTGCAGGGATTGAAATGTATGTACTAAGGGATACGATCAAAATTCCATCGCTAATTCCGGCTTTATTTGGACTTTTTTTGTAGTGTGGGTACAGGTATGGATATAGTCCTTACTTGCCCCAAATCCGCACCCTACCCGTAGCCATTTTTATAATAAGATAAAAAAAATTATTTTGGTTTAACATTTTACCAGTTTAAGTCCAATCCAAATCCTTTTAACAAAAAATTAGTCAATAATGTATTTGATTTCACATTTTAAAGCAATAAATTTCCAAAATATCACAACTTCGTAATCTTATAATGAAAAAAAAAAATATTGTACTTGGATATGGGTTACATATAGTTATTAATTTTCATTCTCTATGTGAACCCGAATAAAACCCGCAAAACCCGATGGTATGGGTATGTATTTTATTTTTAATACCCGATGGATATGGGTACGAGTATGGGTGCGATTTTAGAAACATGTATGTATGCGGGTACGACTCAACTTTCCCCGTATTCCCCTTGCCATCCCTACTTGCGGGATTTTATGAATTTTCATTTTCTCTTTTGTTTCTCTCTCTCTTAGGTCAAAGTAGAAAATGAGTCGCATAAAAGAGGCATGAAATGGTGACCCAATTCTTCAACTTCAACATTTTTCTTCCATTTTTTCAAATTTTATTATTGGCCTACAAAAACAAAATAAACTAAATAATAATCCTATTTAATATTTATTTCGAGCATCAATTAGGTATGAAGGTATGGTACAAGTACCATATTTTTGGGCACAAACAACAACATTGTACCCATTTTGGTTAGTTTTTATAACTAATGAATTTGTCGGCACAAGAACTCAAAAAATTCTCTCTAAATAGCCTTCTTTCCTAGTGTGAGGTACACAATAATAGGTACTGTTCATCTTCGTTCAACCTAGCCCATTGTTGTTCTTGCCTTTATCCTTAGTTTGTTTTCCTTCTCCCTCTTCCTTTCTTCTCTGGCCTTTCATTCTTGTTGAGAGTCGCTTTGGCATTTGCTAGTATATTATAGCTTATCTCCATATTCTGGCCTCGCTTGCTGAGTTATTTCTGTCATAATCTTTTTGGATATGATTTCTGCGAGGATCTTACCATTTTTGTATAGTTACAAGTCATTTCTGTTTATAACATGAAACGTGATGCCCGAGCTTTCTTTTGCAGAACCATTGTCTAATTCATAATATCCACCCATATTTTATAGCATTTGAGTACTTTAAGTTCTCTCAGTGCTTCTTGCTCATATTAACTTCATATTTAGCATGTATTTATCCATCTTCTTGGATTATAACTTCAACACTACCCTAATCTTCTCCTACTTTTATTTCTTTGTACCCATATCATCATGAACCCCTACCTAAGAGTGTTGGTAACTATTAACCTTTCAGATCCCTTAGTGTTGAAGAATGTTTGGTGGAATCATGTTGTTTTTGGAAAATTTGTGGATACAAGAACTTGGACCAACGATCAAGTTCAAGAGATGACAAATAAGGCCTAAGTCACCAAAGGAAGAATTACAATGGCAGAGTGGCAAGGTCTATTAGTGTGTCATTGCTCCACCTAGAAGACCCTAATGACCTGGTAAGGGTTAGTAATATGTCTCTGTGAAAGTAATTGTAAGGCTCTACCCCTCAATGGAAGCCTCGTGCTCTATATATAATAACAATCAGGGCAAAACACAAAAACTACATATTTGTCCGTTATACACTATTACGCCCCTTTAATCTGTTCGGGGGGTCGCATAGACAGATTATCCCTAAAGTAAATAAACAACTTTCAAGACAACGCTTTAGTAAAAATATCAGCTAACTGAAGCTACGTAGGAATATATCCAACAACAAGATCACCATGAGCCACATGCTCGCGCAGAAAGTGACAGTCAACTGCAATATGTTTGCTGCGATCATGTTGAACTAGATTGACTGCCATGTAAGATACGTTGACGTTGTCACAGTAGACCTTGGTGGGAGCTGAGAGACGAATGCCAAGATCACATAGCAGCTTTCGAATCCAGATAGTTTTCGCTACAGTTTAGGCCACTGCGCGGTACTCAGCTTCAGTAGATGATTTAGAATAGTAGGTTGCTTCTTGAAGCACCAGTAGATGAGGTTAGGTCCAAAAAAAACAGCATAGCCTGTGGTAGAACGAAGCGAATCTTTACATCTAGCCCAGTCAGCATCAGAGTAGGTAACAATCAAAGAAGGAGACTTAGCATAACAAAGCTAAAGCCCATAAGAGACGGTTCCCTGCAAGTACCTGAAAATACGCTTTATAGCAAGCAGATGAGTAGTACAGGGAGCATGCATAAATTGGGAAACTACATGAACAGCAAAGGCAATATCAGGTCTCGTCATGGTCAAATATTGCAATGCACCTACCATACTTTTGTACTAAGTGGGATCAGCAAGTAACTCTCCATCTGTCAGAGTCAAGGAGGTTCGGGAAAGGGATGGGGTACGAACATATTTAGCAGTATGCATATGAAAACGATGAATGAGATCCTGAACATATTTCTGCTGGGACAGAAACATTCCAGTAGAGGTTCGTACCACCTGAAGACCCAAAAAATAATGCAGTTCGCCCAGGTCCTTCATAGCAAATTGATACCATGTGAATAGGGGTTGAAGAGGAGAACTCCGGTTGACTGGAGGAGGAAACTGGCGGGGTAGGTGGCGTGGAAGGGCTGCTGACCATGGCTAGGATGGACGGCGAAGGGAGAGAGAAAAAGCCTACCAAGGAAGGGGGACCCTAGCAGTAACGTGAAGAGCAAGTAAGGAAAAAAAAACTAGATTTAGGTTATGGCTCTGATACCATGTGAAAGTAATTGTAAGGGTCTAACCCTCAATGGGAGCTTGGCGGTCTATATATAATATCAATTAGGGCAAAATACAAAAATTACATATTTGTCCGTTATACACTATTAGTCTCTTCAGGGCTCTCTCCTTATCCTTGTAGCTGTGGACTAAACAAGGAGTATGGGAAAGGTTAACTTGTCAGCGTTTACTTCTTGGGTTTAACTTGAAGATCTCCCTATTAGATATCAAAACAATGAAATAGCTCTCATGCTGACGAATATGATGGGGGAGGTCATTGATGGTTACCTAGCTAATAATCTTCTCAATTTGGAAAATCCTAGGGTTAAAGTTAATCTAAGTGTCAAAAGACCCCTTCTCCCAAGGGTTGTCTTCCTTGATAATGATTGGTTGAAATAGATTAACTTTGATCCAGAAAATATGATTTTCCTGGGAAGGCCCACTCGTTCATAACCATGGACCTAGCCCAGTCAGGCATAGTGGAACCTAGCGGGACCCTAGAGGCTCCAACTAGAGGCCCAAAAGGAGCAGGTCGTCCAGCAGCCCATTTGGGGGTCTCCAAAGCGAAACTACTATTTTACCTCGTATTAAAGGAGCTATAAATACTCACCTACTTACCTCGGAAAAAAGATTCGTATTCTGGCACAATTTCCCATACTCCTTATATTCCCTCTGTTTACTGCTTTTATCTCTCACTAGGACCCTCCTTTGACTTGACCGTCAGAGAGACATTCCCCAGAGTGCAACCCGAGGGTGCCTTTTTTGCAGGTTCGGCATTCGAGGAGAGGACCGTCAGCTAATCCGCACTTGTCATCATGTAAGTCCACTTTCTCATCCCACGTCATCTTTAGCAACGCTCGGGAAGTTCCGAAAACAAACTTCATATAGAAACAGATGTTTGTTATTTGCCCCAACTCTGGCATTGTGGGTTATTAGAGCGTGGTATATCGGATCCATCCTCATAATGCGCATAGATCTATTGAGAGATCTTTAGAATCTCTGTTTCATTAGGGATTCTGCACTTACTGGGATGACACTATTACCTATACCAATAAGATCAGAGTCTTCCCATTTGTTGCACCATACTATAGCACAAAGGTTTATTTGGGCTATGTGATTCTGGCTATTGCGTCGTCCAGTGGCCACTTCTACTCCCACTCATCTTCCTTTGAAGATGTTGGGTTCAGGGAAACCACATTGGAAGATGATTTTGAGTGGGGAGGTCAAAAGTTTCAGGAATAGATGATACAATCTAACCTTACCAATGTCACAATCCACGTGTAACTTTGCATAAAGGGTCCAGACAGGGGCAACAGGGGCATCAAGGTATTTAAATGCAAGCTACCAAGGGATCCAAAGTTAAGCATAAGGTATATAAAATCCCTTCCCTTCGCTTAATTTCTCCTAACGTACTCACCTATTTAATGAATTTATTACCCCTCCTTTGTCAAATCTATCAACTTATGCAGCTCACATTAGCTCACCTTATTAGTGAGAGTGACACTCCTTGATCTCCTGGACCCCCTGAGGACCCTGAATGTTTTGAACTTTCTTATCCACTTATCCACCTTCCGAAACTGAGAAACTGACATGGGAAGAAGTTGTTTTTCTATATCGTGTAAAGGAATATCACCTATACATACAAGCAACCGTAATAAAACTCAATAAAAGACTATCCTAAAATAGATACAACAAATTAGGAATTACATTGTAATTACACAATATATGCCTAGAATAATATATTTCCAAATCAGATTAATTGGCATAATCTCAGCTCCAAATGTTCAAATCATATCCACAATACTCCCCCTCAAGTTGGTGCATGGAGATCACGAATGCCCAACTTGCTAAGGAAATATCGAAATTGACGCTGGCCAACTGCTTTGGTGAAAATGTCTGCCAACAGATGTGTGGTGCGAACATGTTGGGTACAAATAGTACCATCATGAACAGCATCACGAACAAGATGACAATCGACCTCTATGTGCTTAGTCTGTTCATGAAAAACGGGATTGGCAGCAATGTGAAGTGCAGCTTGATTGTCACAAAATAGGAGCATTGGGGTAGGCAGAGGCACCCCCAAGGAGTCTAGCAATCCCTTGAGCCACTTGAGTTCACAAACCGCAGTGGCCATAGAGCGGTATTCAGCTTCCGCAGATGAACGAGACACAATATGCTGCTTCTTGGTTTTCCAAGAGACAGGAGAATTACCAAGAAGAATAAAATAACCAGTCAGCGATCGTCGTGTCAATGGGCAGCTGGCCCAATCGGAATCACAAAAAACTTTCACCTGAAGATCTTTATCAGCCCGAAGCAGAATTCCTTGACCG
>JACYFF010002017.1:7579130-7628569 GCA_017589665.1 Selenicereus undatus | reverse complement strand
GATTTAGATAATTAAGTTTTCCAACTTCTGCTCTGATACCATGAGAAACTGACATGGGAAGAAGTTGTTTTTCTATATCGTGTAAAGGAATATCACCTATACATACAAGCAACCGTAATAAAACTCAGTAAAAGACTATCCTAAAATAGATACAACAAATTAGGAATTACATTGTAATTACACAATACTAGTATGGACCCGTGCTTTGCACGGTGCATATTACAGTACATATATATATAGTCAAAATAATCGATGAATGTTCATTGTATACAAACTTAATATTGTAATTTAGAAAATGATACTTAAATTTATTGAAAAATATGAATAGATAGCACTTTTATGTATAACCATTGAAACTCAATAATTAAAACAACGTATGATTATCAAATACGCGATATAAAGTATGACAAAGATTATAGGTAGTCAAAATGAAACTAAAAATCATGTTAAATGATATGATAATTCGTTAATTTATGGTGGCAATGACGAAGAATTCACATTCTCTTTTTCTACCTACATTAAAAATTAAGTTCTTAGTAATAATTTGATTAGCAATGATATAATGAAGATTACAATTATATCTTGTGTACCTGGTGTACCTAACATCAGTGTTTCGTAAGTAATACACCTCCTCCTTCCAACTTACCGACGCAATAAGAGAGATAGACAATTCTGCTTCATGGCATCGTCGATGCTCCATAACAAATACATATGGTTTATCTATACAATCATTTATAATCGCATATACTGATAGATGACCATACGGCTGTAGAGAATGTTATAATGAGATAGTAATCAAAAAATAAAGTGTCCAAAACGTGATTGGCACAGCTTCAGTCTGGCCTAGATTTGAGTTTTCGATGTTAGTCGTTTTTTGGATAACTGGATTCTCTATTCGGTTCATATATGCGTTCAGATTCAAATTTTCATTATAGGCGAGAGCTGAAGGGAGTTGGAGGTGAAGAGGTTGAGCTTAATTTCTCTCATATTTGTTAAGTTCTCTGTTTGTATTTTGATCATTCAAGTTTGATTTTGCTTTGCATAATTTGGTCATAATTAAAGTTAATGGTGATGGATAGGGTAAGCTTCTTCCTCATATTGATCTTCCAGTGTAGCGTGCTGAAATAATTGGTTATTAATTAACTAAACCTTGACAATTTAATTCAATCGTATCACATTTAGTGTTATAGCGATCTAATTTCATAACACATCCCTAAAGATTCATACCCGTACTTGCTATATCGATCAAGCATACACTTGCGAAATTCATAACATAAATATGCAACTGGAAATGTATAATCAATAGTACCTAACAATAAATAAATTAGATAATTTTTTTAGACTACCATAATTTTCAAATTATTATAGAGAAATTAATATATTATAACTGCGATCGAAAATATTTGCTAAACTTATTGTAGTATATTTCGATATATTAGAAATTTTAGTTGATAGTTTCTCATAATTTGCTCATGTCAATAATTGCTTCTTCTTAAAAAGTTATTAATTATTTTATTTTAAAAAACTCAAAATATTGTATATGACATGGTTGCTATATGGAATATTGTAATATTTTATAAATAATTATTACCAATAAAAACCTATAATTTTTTTCAATTACTATATGGGTATGGAAATACTTGTTACAAATTAAAAAAAAAATAAAAAACTTCATTAACCTCTTAAAAGGAACATTTTTTTACCCTTAACTAATTGTCACTGTGCGAATTTTTTTTCATAAAAAAAAAAATAGTGATTTTATGAACTTTATTTATGACTAAGAAATATAAGAAGAAAAACACCTTATCCCGCATTAAGAACGTTTGGAAAGAAAATTCTTTCGTCTAGATCCAGCTCTTCTATTAATTCATATCTCTTTTATTTAATCTAATAATAATATGCAAAGTGGCTAATTTTGGGTTTACCATTAAAATAAGAAAAGTGAAACTTTAATCTTTTATTCCTTCCTTGGACCACTAAAATATTAATACCATCCATAAACTTTAGTACATATATATTTTCAGTGATTTAGAAAAAGTTATTAAAGTATACTTTGTTTTTAGGTAGTTAATAGACTCCACTCAACAACAAAAAAAAAAGTCAAGAAATAATATACTTTTAATTATGATGGTAATTATTTTTATTGAAAATCTTATGGTTGTGATTATATAATCAAATAACCTAATGATATTATGATGATAATTATTTTTATTGATTTAGGAAAGGATATCAAAGTATATTTTGTTTTTAGGTACTTAAGAGATTCTGTTGCCAAAAAAAAAAAATGAAGATATTATATATTTTTAATTATGACGGTAATTATTTTATTGAAAATCCGACGGTTGTGATTATATAATCAAATAATCTAACGGTTCAAAATCTCAAATTTATGAGAAAATTCGAAAAAGCCACGTCATCACAACATTGCTTTTATATATAGTATAGATATGCCTAGAATAATATATTTCCAAATCAGATTAATTGGCATAATCTCAGCTCCAAATCTTCAAATCATATCCACAATAGAAACCATTTTACTCATTTAATAAAATCAACAAACTCATCATGAGTTCTTCAAGTCCACTTCGGCTTGACAATGAAACCACTGCTATTCTTTTGAGTAAGTTGAAGCTTGTGGGTTTCTCACTCCCAGAACAAATTTCTTCATCGCCCAACCTTCACGGTTTCACCCTCGACATGCTATTAACCCTTCTCATAGAAGGTCCTCATCCTTCTCTTTTCCTATTCTAGTGGGTGTGGATTCATCATCTGACTCGCTCATGGAATTCGAAATGGATCGAGGCCACTGATTGCCGATCCTGACCACATCACCCAGCTCGCTCCATTCCTTCACCTCCTCGAATTCCTACCCTTTAACCTTTACATCTACTCATGTTCTCAATAGCCTCTCCTCCTCTGCAGATAGTTTGAATCTACCCTTGTTAATAGGCTGGAGACGCAAGATCCCTATGCTTAGTCCACATTCTTCATCTCAATTTCTCACAAAAGTGGTGATTACCCTTTAGGATGGAGGCACAATAGTCAGTCAATAAGAAAACCTTGACCCTATGGCAATGGATATGCAGGCCAAGGCTAAGGGTAAGAGAACACTTTTAGCATTTCAACCAACAAAAAGAAAAAATTGCGGAGGCCTCGAAGGAAGAGGACGTGTTATGCAATAAAAATTTCTCTAAAAAGAAAAGAGGGATCTCTTCCATAAGGTGCACTTTGCGCAGAACATACATATTATGAGGAAGAAGTGGATTCTGCCATCCCATAAAAAATTGCCAAATTGGAGATATGTCAAGAGAAAGGAATGGAAGCCCTTTTTTCATTTGACTACACTGTTCTCATGACTAATGGGGATGATACTTTTGCAGAGCCAAGCTGCTCTAAGGATGATATCATCGATGCACTTGACAACTCACTTACTGTTATCTAGTCAAAAGGGGAGGAGGCAATTCCGGAGAAACATCCACCCAGCAAATCAAAAGTTTGTGCATGAAATTCTAGAGGCACTGGGTGTAACACCTCTTAATTAAGACCCTATTAACTTCACATGTGAGGAAATTAACCAAAGTTTAGCAGTGTTGGCTAATCAAAATTGGTCGTTTTAATTTTATAACATGAAAATTAATTTACTTAAGAGTATTTTTTGTGTAGCTTAAGATGATGTTGTTAGTTTTTACATGTATAGGGTAACGTACATGCTAATTTTGTTCCTATTTCCTTTGTGTTTTCCCAAATGATTTTGAGGGCACCAAGAAAAGTGAAAAGGAAAAGATGGTCAATAATGCATCTCCTATTTGATTACTCTACATTCAAGGTCATAGTGATCCGGCTCAAGTTGGTCTCAAACGAAAGTGGTTTACTCATAGAGATGCAACTAAAGTATTTCCATTTACAGTTGACGAGCATAATGTGTAATTCGAAATTCTTATCAAGCGCTTGAACACCTAACATATACATATACATATACATATACATATAATTGCAATTTGATCCAAAAAAAGCATCTACATATACATATAATTGAGCTCAAACACCTAACATATACAATGCTTGGGAGGTGTAGCATTTGAACATAATAATTATACTAACTCATGGCTAGGCAATAATTACCGAAAATACTCACTTTTCTATACATGAAAACATGTATATATAATCTGTATGATAAATGGGTCCTTGGCAATACAAACATTTAGAAAAGCACACTAAATATGCAGTTTCATTTGTATGTGAAGGGTACTAGCAATAACATGTCTTCATTGGTTTTCTTTTAATTGGTCCTAAATCTATACATAAAAAAACATGCTTAGTGTTCTTTAACCTTAGATCCCCGTCTTATTGAACTTCTTAAATTATGATTTTTGAGAGGTTTACAATGGATAGCTTTGTAGAAAAATTACTAGAAAGATTTGTGCATTCAACATCCTTAATGCAAGGCCTATACCATAAGAAATCCGAATTGATTCTACAGCCTATGGATGCTCAAAAAACCTTTGAACTTACATGCAACGTATGATTTCTTGTCTTTAATCTTTTTATCCTTCTCCCGAACTTGTGAGCTATATCAGGTTAGACTTTCCAAGAATAGAAAGAAGAAGAGATGGCTAAGTACCTTCTTAGTGCTTGGGGAATAAGGAAGGAGGATAGTTTTCAAGATCTCACAAATAGGTTCAATCAGACGTGAGCATGCACGCTTCTCCTTCGCACTGCGGTTTATATCTTAGTTTAATTTCTTAGCCTCCTACATCAATAATGCCCTATCCTTGTCTTTTCCCCTTTGTTTGGTCCTCTTTCTCTCTTCCCAACCAGGGTATACCTTGGTTTGCTTCTTTTACACCCACTCTTTTTTGCTTATTGTGGAGGAAAGTTATGAGGTGGAATAGGTCGTTAAACATGGAGGATGAGGATGGAGATGGGGGTGAAGATTCTTATTTTTATAGACATTTCATTTGATAGATATTGTGCATATTCTTGCTTCCTTCACCTTGCTTGTATGATTGAATTAGGTACTAGGCCAACTCATAGCTAGCTCGAGGTGTCATTTGCCTTGTTTGGTCACAACTTTACTTGTCCTTACCACATTCCCACTCATTTTCTTATGGGTTACAGTTTGCATGCAAATTATGAGTGAGCATGATTTTTCTTTTAGTCCGTTAATTAATTGACTTGTCAACGCAAATTTTATTTAGGTGAGGTTTTCTACCACTGTCTCTGAAATTGTCAACTTTGTTGTGATAATATAATCTTTTTCTCCTCAATGAAGTAGAATATCTAGGTAACTAAGTCATTGGCTAAGTCTCTAGGTCACATTATGATCCATAAGATTATGACTTAAGGTTCGCACCTTAATGTTAACTTTTGAATAATGTTTAGCCTGCCCCAGTGTAAGTGGCTCAAAACTCTGAAGCTAAGTGGCCTTATGTGGTTAAAGATGCAAATGTTTAGCCTTCGTTATATTTTTGAATAATTCCTAATTTCAATCCTTACCTTATTTTAAGGCTAAGAACTCTTTTTGGTTTAGCTGTCGAACATGGGCAGGATAAAAGTTAGAACATAAGTCTTCTAAAAATTATTCCGACATAGCCCTGACTCATATTTTCTTTCTATCGTGCCCCGCTATTGGTTTTCTTCTCATGTGAAATAAAAGACTATCACCTTTACCTTCTTATGGTCGGGTGCTTCTACAACATTAAATATTATCTCCAAAGGTCTAATCCATTGTTCTAAACACAAGAGGGTCCATGGTTCCACCATATGCCTTTGATCCTAGTTCGACCACTTTTTTCATAAACATACTACTCGTTTCTTCAATGGATGAAAGGTTTAGTTGTAGTATGGCTAGAACTTCTTGAACTATAAGCTTTAGTAGGCATTGGGGTAGCTCATTAGTTTTCCTATTCCTATGGTTAAGAACCTGATTGTGAGCTTGATGGCTCGGGTGAAAGGACGATGAACTATTTAATAGATTCTTCTAAAGCCATAGGCTCATAGGAGAGTGGATTGTTATACCCATTTGAGTTTGACATACAGTAAAAGGAATTTGCAATCCTTTATTTCGAATACATGTATATGGAACACACACATATATTCATATCATTTTTTACATATAGCATTCATATCTTTAGTAGCAATAAGCTATCCAAGTTGGATTGTCATGCACACCCAAAATTGACCATCCTTTATGTCATGGCCGAACTTCATCCTAGCACCTTTGAACAGATGCAATACTAGGCTGACTTAGCACTTTAGCTTTACATACCTATATGCATATCGGAACTCACATGAATTCAAGTGTTCACATATTACGTTTATTGCTCATATTATAATAACTTTAAAGGTTTAATAATTCAATTCTCATTTCTAGAATCCCAATTGGAGTTAGTGCCCCACATTTGAACACACAGTTAGTGGGCCCATGAAGAAAAGCAGTGCATGATTGCTTGCCTTGCCATTGTTCATGCCGCCACAATTTCCACAGATCCTTCAGATACCTAACCCATAGAAATCACTACCCCTTTGACGACTATCCACACTGTTGCAATGGCCATTATTCGAGTTACCACAGTTTAGAGAGCGTTAAGGCTTGCTGGGGGATTTCAGGGCATGAGTGGAAGAGTATCCATAGCCTCTATGTCGGACACATCTCAAGTGGTGGAGCTACTAGACTCACTATTTACACCGGCTAAGGCAAGTTTAGCGGCTTTCACATCGACTAAGGTATTAACTAGGGATTGAGGGGAAATTTGGATATACCTCGGGGCTTACATTCATGGAAAGCATCTATGAAACTCTCTAACGGTCCTTATGATTGAAAGTGTAGGAATAGTTAGGACTAACCTGGATGCGAAAGTATACTGTCGGTAATAGTCCACAATAATAAGAATATCAGTCTTCACCAATCAGAATACCAAGCAACTACTAGAGTCGCTTTAGGGATGTCCATGTCCTAAACTCGAGAACGCAATAGATGGTGTTCTAGCCGTGAGAGAGAAAGCGAGAGAATATGTGAGGGAATAGATCTTGTGTTGTTGTGTATCTTGACTGACCCCCTAAACCCTCTTTATATAGGTTGGGGCACAGTCAAGATAGTTGCCCTAGACAACTCGCATGGCCGTCGGGCCTAACCCACAACGCCCGGCCAACAGCTCCCACTCGGCCACGTAGGCCGCTGAACACTTATTCTCTATGCACCACAACTTTCTCACGCTTCATACCAGGACTAGGACGTGCGACTATAAATAACTAGTAGTGTTATATTAAGTTATCATCCAACTAACATAACACTCTCCCGAAATACGATACTCCAAAACCATCCCAAAACATCACCAGTGGCATCTCTAATCCCTTATGCCTGATATATCATATGATTATGTTCTCAACATAATCGCCCAGGCTGATATGGTGATGGTGGATAGATTTTTCCTTAAACGCTCATGAAATCTCATCTTAGCTCAATTGCTTCCTAACGTGTTCTCGCTAAACCGTATACATCGTGGTTCTTGAGGATCACATTAAAGTAGCATCATTAAGCTTCGACTTAATATCATAGCTTTAAGTCAAAGGGTTATCGTCCATAGGGTCACACAGTGACAAGTAATAGGGAATTCAATTGTCACCCCACATATGGGTCGACTTATAAGCACACACAGTATGAGATGTGTGTCACGGCATAGCTCCCACTTAGCTGGGTTCGTCACTCTTTATGCCATGCGAATCGTCAGTCTAGATTTTCACCCAAAAATCTAACCTAAGCCACTAGATCAACATACTGAATGTTGGTCTTGATACTCAAGATTCGGCTTTTAAGGCTTCAATATGAAAACTTATTTCATACTCGACTCCCTCGAGTCTCATCTTAGTCTTACTAAGGCGACTATATTCATTCCACTCACACACTTCCAGTGTGAGTAATCAATATTGCACACCTAGTGCTAATATGATTACGTCTCATCCTGCCCGCTACTGAAACGTCAGGGCGATAGCCTGTGTGACTAGGTCAATCAGAAGCCTGTGACTTTTCAACATGTCTAACAGATAAATCACAAAACATTTAGAAAACAAAGAACACTTAATCTTTATTTCATAAATGCCTATTATATGAAGAACATATCTGTCATACATAACAAGATTTCTATCCAAAAAACTAAACTCTGTGAATTCCTTGACTCAATGAATGTGCTTTGAAAGCATCTCTAGGAATCGGCTTTGTTAATGGATCGGCAATCATCTTGTTAGTGGGTATATACTTGATGGCAACCTCCTTTGTCTTTATGGCATCTCGCACGAAGTGATAACACCTTTTGATGTGCTTGCTGGTTTTCCGATGGAACTTCGGATCCTTGGCGAATTGGATGGCAGTTGTATTGTCACATAACATCTCTACAGGGTCATCAGCTCTCGGAGGGAGGTTAAGATCCTGGAGGAGCCTTCTAAGCCACATTGCCTCCTGCATGGCTAGGCTACATGCGACATATTCTGCCTCCATGGTCAACAGAGCTATGCAGTCTTACTTCTTACTGCACCATGATATGGCTCCCCCCACCCAGGATGAACACATATCCTGAGGTTGACCTGGACTCATCCGGGTCACCACCCCAATCAGCATCTGAATATCCTCTCAACTTAAGGCCCCCGCCCTGATAGCATAGGACCAAGTCGGTTGTACCACGAAGGTAACGCATGACTCTCTTGACTGCTTGCCAATGGGCCTGTCCTGGGTTGCTTTGGTAACGACTTACCAGACCAACCGCAAAGCAAATGTCTGGTCATGTACATAACATGGCGTACATTAAGCTTCCTACGGCACTAGCGTAAGGGACATTGCTCATGGTTTCCTTTTTTTTGTCTGTTTTTGGGCATTGGTCGAGGCTCAAGGTTAAGCCCTTCTCAACTAGAGTGTCTACGGGCTTGGAATAATGCATACGGAACCGTTCTAAGACTTTCTTAATACATGCCTCTTGGCTCATGCCTAAAAGTTTCTTAGGACGATTCCTTATTATTTCCACACCCAGGACATACCTGGCTTCACCCATATCCTTCATCTCAAAGACAGAGGATACCCATCTTTTAGTGGCTTTGATCATCTCCAAATTGTTCCCAACCAATAGTATGTCGTCAACATATAGGGTAAGGAACACAATCCTTCCGGTTGATCTTTTGACATACACACAGTGGTCCTCTGAAACCATGGATAAGCCAAACGAAGTTATAGCTTCATGGAATCTTAAGTACCAAGTCCTGGAAGACTGTTTAAGACCATATATGGACCTTTTAAGACGACACACCTTGTCCTCTTACCCCTTTGATGCAAAACCAATGGGTTGGTCCATATATATCTCTTCCTCAAGGCTGCCATTGAGGAAAGCAATCTTTACGTCCATTTGAAATAACTCTAAGTCCAAATGGGCAACCATGGCTAGGAGTAGGCGAATAGAGGCAAATCTCACCACAGGAGAAAATGTCTCTTCATAGTCTACACCCTCAATTTGTGTAAACCCTTTCGCCACTAAACGGGCTTTGAACTTGTCGATTGATCCATCTGCCCGACGTTTTATCTTGAAAACCCACTTGTTTCCAATAGACTTATGTTGGGGTGGGAGATCAACAAGTTCCCAAACCTTGTTTCTTGCCATCGAGTCCCTCTCATCCTTCATGGCATCCATCCACTCCTTGTGGCTTGGTGAGTCAATTGCTTCTTGGTAAGAAGTAGGCTCCTCGACTTCCAAGGGAGTGCATAGGAATATTTCCTCTTCGATTTGAAAGTATCATCGAGGAATTCTTCCACGCTCACTCCTTCAGAGCCTAGGGCCTTCATTATTCGTCTCCCTGGGTGAGGTATCCCTCCCCCTTTCTCTAAGGGGTGTGGGATCCTGAACATGTGGAGAGTTGCTCCCACTATCCCTCTGGGGTGTGGGATCCCGAACATGTGAATTAACTGCATGTTCGGGAATTGGAAATTGAGGACGGACCTCATTCGCAGGTTGACTTTCCTCATGTACAGGAACTTGAGGACGGACCACCATCTTCGGTGACTTGGTTAGAATCCAAACTCTCCCCCTCACCGAATGACGATTGGAGGTTTTGCTGCAACTCAAACAGTTCAACATCCTTCTTGACTTCACCAATGGTCGGGAACTCATCCTCGAGAAAATCGACATTGCGGGAGTCTATTTCTGTCATGCCACCATTTGGATGTTCCCCGTACATCACATATCCTTTTGATTGTGCGGGGTACCTAATGAACATCATTTTGGTGGCTCTTGGACCAAGTTTCCCATGTTTATGGGTTGGGTTGTGCACATAGCCGGCCGAACCCCATGGGCGTAGATGGTCCAAGGAAGGTTTCTTACCAAACCATAACTCATATGGTGTGGCATGTACACTCTTGCTTGGCACACGATTGAGTATTTAGGCTGCCATAAGCAGCGCATCCCCCCAAAAACTGATTGGGAGGCTAGCATGTGCCATCATTGACCTGACCATGTCAAGCAATGTACGATTCCTGTGTTCCGCAACACCGTTCTGTTGTGGAGTGCGTGGAATCGTTAGTTGTCTTTGTATACCTTTTTCCTCACAGAACTCCTTGAACATATCAGAGAGGTATTCACGACCTCGATCAGTTCGAAGGATCTTAACCCTACGTTCTAATTGAGTCTCTACTTCCACTACGAAGCGTTTGAATACATCAAGTGCCTCGTAGCGATCAGATAATAGGTACACATACCCATATCGTGAATAATCGTCTATGAGAGTAATGAAATAGATAGCCCCATGTCGTGCTTTAATGTTCATGGGTCCGCATATGTCTGAGTGGATTAATTCTAAGGGACTAGATGCTCTCGCGGCCTTACCGAAATGTTTCATTGTTGCCTTTCCAGCTAAACAGGACTCACACCTAGGTAACTTAACCCTAGTGAGTCGGTCTAGAAGACCTTCTTTAGCTAGCCTATTTATCCTATCTTGGCCCACATGACCAAGTCTAGCATGCCATTTAACAGATTCAGAATTAGAGTCAAAATCTTTATATTATAAATGCTAGAATGTGTAAGGGGTTGAGTGTTGAGGAAATGGAAAATCCCAACATGGGAGTAAATTTAGGTTATATGTTGCTTCACAACCGTTGGATCAAAATCTTAAACAATCTTAGCCCTTGGATTTATCTTTACTAGCCACATTAGGTCTCAGGTTCGATTCCCCCCTCCCTCATTGTATTGTACTATTTACTAGGCACATTAGGTCTCAGATTCGATTCCCCCACCCCCCATTATATTGTATTGCCCATTGTGGCTCTTACGGACCAAAACGTTTTTAATTTTCGTCATTATTATTATTAATATTTTGTGTTTTTCAATACAAATATAAGTTTGAGCATGTGTTATTACAGATAATAGAATAATAAATATGATTTCCATGATTATTTCTATTATTACTATTGTTGTTGTTGTCGTCATTATCGCTGTCGTCGTTGTTATCTTTCTGTTTGAATTTGATAACATAGTCAATATTAATAATGATCATCAAATTATCAAAGAGAGACTAAGAGAATATAATAGATATAAAAAAATTTATTAGTTCATTATTATAAAATACATTAATAATTTAGAAGTTTTAACTTAATGAAATGAAATTATAATTACTGAACAAATCATAAAACCTTATATGACACCTTATTATTAACACATAATATAATATACACAATTATAAAGAAACAATAAATATTTTTTATTTCCATTATTATTATTATTAATATTTTGTATTTTTCGATACAAATATAAATTTGAGCATGTATTATTAGAGGTAATAGAAAAATAACTATGATTTCCATGATTAATTCCGTTATTAGTATTGTTGTTATTGTCGTCATTGTCGTTGTCGGCGATTTTATCTTTCTCCTTGAATTTGATAACATGGTCAATATTAATTATGATCATCTAATTATCAAAGAGAGATTAAGGGAGTATAATGGATATAAAAGTTTTTATTATTTCATTATTATGGAATAAGTTCATGTTTTAGAAATTTTAACTTAAGGAAACCGAATTTTAATTACTGAACAAGCCGTAAAACCTTAGGTGACACCTTATTATTATCACATAATATAATATACAAATTTATGTACAAATAATAAAAAAAAATTATTTCCATAATTATTATTATTATTTTGTCTTTTTCATTACAAATGTACATTTGAGCATGTATTATTAGAGATAATATAAATATAAATATGATTTCCATGATTATTTCCATTCTTACTATTGTTGTTGTTGTCGTTGTAGTTATCGTCGCTGTTATCTTTCTCTTTGAATTTGATAACATAGTCAATATTAATTATGATCATATAGATGTAAGGGTTGTGCTGAAAAATTACATATTGTAAGCATGATATAACATATTGCAAGGGTTGAATGTGAAATATAAAAAAAAATTAAAATAAAACACAATCATCATATTAGGCCCATGAAACTGAATTTCTTTCACATTTAATATGATCTATTTAACAGAAGGAAATAAACGAACTATTTTTCTTTTTGTTTCAAAGCATATATATCTTACAATTAAATTTAATTCATTTAAATCTTAAACGTATAATTAATTTTTTAACATTTCAAATAAATTGACCAAAATCTAATCTATTTAACGCACAAGAAAAATTGAGATCACTTTCGTTTTCTTTTAAACCATACAAATCCAATAATCAAATTCTCTTCATAAAACACCTAAAATTATAATTAATGTTTTACCGTTTAAAACAAAATACCCCAAATTGCCATAACACTTCAAACTAAGAAATATCTCAACCCATAAATCTGAACTCAACCCATCTATTGCAAGACAACATAAGGGCATGGGAAGTTTATATCAAAACCCATGAAACTATTCAGTTGACATGAAAGCCAAATGTACAAAGTATGAACACTTAATTATATTAGCGTCCCCTAATTGGCCATTTTAAATAGCCAAAAAAGTTATGTATTAGCATAAATATAATGTTCAAATTATTTTCGTTGAAAGACAAATTTTATTTCTGTTACATGTAAAACTGAAACTAAACTGACTTCAAAATAGTTTATACGTAAATTCACTAGACAATTAGCCACTTCATAAATTTTTGCTCAACAACAAGAGGAGAAGGTAGATTTTTCATCATTGGCATCATAGATTGACTTATCATCACCCAATTTAGGCCATGTTCTTTTCAGTGGGAAATGAAGGGTGTGGGATGAGTGAGTGTGGGAAAAGAGGGGAGGGAGTGGGTGGGTGTGGTATTTTTTAAGTGTGGGAAGGAGTGGATGAGTGGCTGACTGTGGGTGACAGCTGAATGTAGTTGAATGAAGTTGAAATATTGGTTATTAATAATTTTTTGTTTTATAATGTAACAATTTCATTGTGATAGTAATTAATAATGATGAAATTTTTTTTATTTTTGTTCATTATTTTATATTTTGTTTATTTTTTATTTTGTTTTTGGTATTTTTATTATTTCATTCTATATTTTTAATTTTTAATTTTTTAAATTTTTTAAATTTTTTATTTTTCAATTTTTTTTTAATTTTTTAATTTTTTAATTTTTTAATTTTTTAATTTTTTAATTTTTAATTTTTAATTTTTAATTTTTTATATTTTTTAAATTTTTAAATTTTTATTTTTTAATTTGTAATTTGTAATTTTTGTAATTTTTGTAATTTTAATTTCTATTATATTTTTTAAATTTTTTTAGTTTTAGTGTTTTAGTTTTTTTTGTATTTATTTTTTATTTTCTTATTCTTTATTTTTTTGTATTTATTTTTGTTTTTTTTTGGAATTTTCATTGGTTGTTTTTCTGGAATAAAAAAATAAAAAATAAAAAATAAATAGATACAGCAAAATAAAAAATAAAAAAATAAATACAAAAAATTTGAAAATTTAAAAATTTAAAAATTAATAAATAAAAAATAAAAATAAATGAAAAATATTTAAAATTTTAAAATTTTAAAAATAAAAAATAAAAAATAAAAAATAAAAAAATAAAAGATAAAAAATAAAATAAATACAAAAAATTAAAAAATATAAAATATAAAAAATATATAATATAAAATAGAAATAAAAAATAAAAAATAAAAAATAGAAATAAAAAATAAAAAATAATGAAAAATTATAAAAATAATGAAAAACAAAAAAATAAAATTGTTTCATGACATCCGAAAAATTAAAACTGCTTATAATTGCTATCAGATTATTCATACACAGAATTATGTAAATTGTAAAAATTTTTAAAATATGAGAAATGGTTGTTTTATGTTGGTGTGGGAAGGAGTGGGTGAGTGTGGGAAGGAGTGATATTTTTTTTAAAGTGTGGGAAAGAGTGGGAAGATGGGGAAAAGTGTGGGAGAGTGTGGGTTGAGTTGATTTCCCAACGAAAAGAACAGGGTGTTAGCATGATTTGTGACAAATTCACTATCTACTGTCTCCATCATACTTATATAGACTTTTGTCACAATCATATACTTTTCAATTATTAATCCAATTAGTTATGCACGAAGTTGCTGTATATTTAACTTTTTTATTGAATTTTTCCATTATCTCCTCTAAATTATAATATTAATAATGTATACCATAACTATTTGTTTATTATTTTGATAACATATCTACAGAATATCTATTTGAATATACTCCGTGCAAAGCACGAGTCCAAACTAGTAAGAAACAAAAGCAGATGATATATTATTATAGTTATCATCCAAATCCAAAATAATGAAATCTCCTTTCAAAGTTGCTTGGCCAAACAAAATGCTATTGTAGAATAAATCTAAACCGTCTGGACGAAAACCAAAAGAAAAACCTAATATCACTAAAGAAACATAAGAAACTAAGGAGCATCGCACCCCAGGTGCATAGAGGGCGTCATGAAGAAGCAGCTTGTTTCCTCCACGGAGTTTGAGCTGGTATGTTCCTACTCCAAGGACGTCTTCTTCGCTGCCGTTCCCCAGTACGACAGTCCGTGAACCCACCGGGTAGCGATGGAACTCCAAGAATCCATCCCTATCCTGAACTATGTGCTTTGTTGCCCCTGTATCTACAATCCATTGACGAAGAGAGTTAGCAACGAATGCATGAGAACAACATATAATTCAGGAGTTTTAGTGGAAGTAGGTACCTTGGTTGGCTCAGGACAGTCTCGAGCGAAATGACCCTTCTTTCCACAGTTATAGCACTTCACACGTGCCATATCCTTAGCTCCGTTGCCCTTAGCCTTATGCTTCTTGGTAGTTCCAGCATTAGAGCGAGAGTTCTGAGGAGGATGGGGACCCTTCTTAGGTTTCTTACCACGGTAAGGTTTCCTGCCCTTGGGCCCCAATCCTTTGGCAACGAATGCCATGCTGGAAGGCGCATATACCTTTAAACGCTCTTCCTCCATTTCGAGATGTTTGGAAATTACCTCGAAAGTGTTGATGTGCTCACTGTGTGCCATGAATACTTTAAAACTCTTCCCATGTCCATTATCATTGGGAAGAGCCCTGATCACATTCAGGACTTGCTCTTGTTCAGAAACCTCTTGCCCTGCAGCCTTAAGGTCTCGAACTATAGCACTCTTAGTTCGAAAGTGTTTGGAGATACTATGACTGGAGTCAATAGTATATTGCATCCATTTCAGCTGCAAGGTACGTGTTAGGCGATAATTTGTCGCATTTTACATGCCTTTTTCACCCACTTTTAGCTCGTTTAATAACTTAATCTTTAGGATTTTTACTTGTTTTATTTATGTTTTGTAGGAAATAATGTCAAATCAAGCAAACGCTGCGAAAAGGAGCGATGACGGGACAAAGCGAAGAAAAACAGCAAAAACCGTCAAAAAAGGACGAACCGGGGACTGAACCACCGTGCCAGAGGAATGGCACGGTGTGACCGTGCCACGTGGCACGGTCGTGCCCCCGGGCCCGTCGTCCGGTTTCGCGATTTTTCTATTTAAGGTCTCTTCGGGCGTTTTTGCGAGGGGTCGCTCGGGGTTCGCTTGGGGCTTCTCTCTGGCGATTTCTAGGGTAGTTTAGTTTAGGTTTTAGCCAATAAAAACTCCATTGAGGACATTAGATTAGGAATTGTATTCGATTAATTTTGGATTGACGCACTTGGATTTCAAGTTCTTCGCTTCAATTCATAAGTCTTCTTCTTCTCTTTCTCTCTATTTCTTGTTTGATTCTTGTTTTAGATTTTGTTAATTTAGTTCATATGTTTGGTTTTGATTTGATTTAATCGTTTAGTTTTTATGTTTAATTCATGTTTGATTGCTTGTTAGAATTAGTTTATAGTTTCATGCCTCTTTTCTTTGTTTTGTTCCTCAAGTTTTTGTTCTTGTTTGTTAGTTTAGGTTTTGATGTGTTTGTGATAATTAGTTGTTAGATTTTGTGGGCTTGGATTGTGATTAGCCTTTTGATAGCTAATTAGTCTTGTATGTGGCCTAACCATACCCAATCTATGCCTAGAACCTAAAGTTTTTCCTCACGCCCGTCAAGTGTTCGATGAAATGCTTGAGAGAGCTTTCATCCATATCTTTGGGCGATTGGCTTATGCTGAGAGGTGAGGTCAATTAGCTAGTGTGGGAGAGGGAATAGCCGAGTTCGGGACATGAAAATAGTATCCGAATCGAGCTAGGTCCGGGGTTGCTAGTTTTGTGGTTTAATTAGGCTAACCCCATGAAAATAGGTGGTTAGGCTAATTAGACTAGCTCATGACCCTTGAGAGAGGGCTTGGGTGGTCTTTGAAGGTGCAACCGATCATCTCTTGTTCTCAGTGTGGTTTGGGTAGGTTAGGACTCGTCTTGATTAACTGGTTCATCACTTGGTGAAATCATAAACCCAAGTCTCTTTTTGTTTATTTGTTTTGGTAGTTTAGTCCTTCTTTCTTCACTCTCTCTCTGGCCTAGATTGAGACGCTTTAGTTAGCCTCGGTAGTTGGAAACACAACTCCCTGCGGACGACACCTCAAGTACTCAACGATACACCTTGCACTTGGGGTTTATAAATATTAGAACTTTTTCTGTAACAGTACGCAACCTTGTAGCAGATGTCTGCCCGAACCTAACCTTAAGCTGCATCCACATGTCCTTAGCAGTGCGGAAGCGTTCAAACTCACCCAGGAGATCGTCCCGCATACAAGACAGCATAGTGTAGCGTGCAGAACGATCGCGTTTGAACCATGCTTGGTATATTTTTAGGTTTTCTTTGTACTGCTCAGTTGCAGTAATATCCCTACCTTGTCCATCTTTTTCAGCCGAATGAACCATGGTGGAGGTTAACTGGTCCAGCATATCATCATTGTTTAGATAAAACTGGACCTTCAGATGCCAAACATCATAGTTCGAACCATCCAGTTTGTCATCAGATTGCATACAACCTATCATGTTTTTAGCTGTCATATCTGAAAGTATATTTATCTGTTAGACATATTGTTTAATAATTAAATTATCTAGAAAACCCTGTCATTCACAATATACATTCAAAAATTTCACTAAGCTCATAATCATCGCGTATGGTTTGTGAATTTTGGAGCTTCTTTAATTTAATTATTAATCTCATAGAATTTTCTTAAAGATTTCGTTAAACTTATTAACATTTTAATCCAATGAATATCACGAAGATATTCACTTTGCGTATTCATTTATTTAGTTAATGTTTATGAAACTAATTTATTTTAACACAACTCCATTTTTTTTTTTGTTTTTATATATATAACACAAAGTTATATAATCAACCTCAAAATATCATATCATAACAAATGATAATATGAGAATAAGGGGCCAAAAATACAACTTAAAATAAAAATAATGGCCATTACTAACATATAAAACAAATTTATATGAATATGGAAGCAGTAAAACAGTCCAGACATTGGGCCTTACAAAAAATTTCCTTTTGGGCCATAGTCACAACTAATGAAGAAATGACCCCCCCCCCCCGGTTCTGGGCTTTAAATCGGCCCACTCATAAAACCGAAAGGGGGAGCCGGTCCAAAAACTTCCCCCCTTATTAATGAGTGAGTGAATGGCTCCTTCCCTCCCCCCCAAACCCTAACCCGAATCTCAATCTTCCTCTCTCTCTCTACTTGTTGTTCCTCTGCCTGCCTTCGAACTCTCTCGACACTCTCTTCGACCTCTCTGCCCATGGTTAGCTCTCTGGCTTTCCCAATGCCGTGACCATGGAAATTGAGCACCAAGCTCTTTCCTTGTCACCACGAGCACGGCAGCCACCACCACCGTTCTCGGTTTTCCCCAAAAAATACCCAGATGATGCAACCCGCCACCACCGACCCCGTTGAGCCTCGATCTACGCTACACCGGCGAGAACCAAGGGTACTACGGTGCAAATCGGTCGAATCTAAGCCTAATGAAGACGCCCACGCACCGAACGCGCCACTGAGGTGGTGCCGCGTGGTCTCACGCGCCTCCTGAATAGGTGTTTTTCGGCTTCTTTTTCTCAAGGTCGCGTAGATCAGCGATGGGAAGGGGCTCTGGGAGGAAGAAGATCATGAAACGACCTTCGTCGGCGGCGCGTGATGGCCACGCGCCACCCCTCCTCGGTGGTTTCTGATGGATATGATTCGGCTGACTTACTTCCGTTTTTTTTTTTTGTGGTTATTTGAGTCGAGGTCGAGAACTTAGGCAGAGGTAGGCTAGGGTTAGGGTTTCAGGTCCCTCTGAGGGTTAGGGTTTCGAGTCCGTATCCACCCCCCTTCCCCTCCTTTTTTTTTTGTTTGTTTTAAGCGAGGGATTTTAGGGTTAGGGTTCATCCGAGTGGGGTGGGCCTTTTTCCCAAAAAAAAATTATGCCTTTCAGTGTTTAGCATTCGATTCAGGCATGAATTTGTCTAAACATTGTGATAACATAAGGCATACACACACATTGATACTAATTGGGTGTTAGACGTGAATAATCATCAAAAGCATGTTATGTCTTATGTCGTGAATGTTGTGTGACATGTTCTTGGATTCTTAACAACTAATAGCATCCACGAATCTGGATATATAAGACAAATAGCATGAGCATGTCCATGATTAGCAGATTCTAATATGTTCTGGGCATTATAATAACATGAGCATGCTTCTGGATTTTAGTAGTTTGCATAATCACGAAAATTAAGCAAATTAAATGAAAATAGCATGCTATTAATTTGCATAATTACAGAAATTAGGCAATTAATCATATAAAGGAGCATGCTTTAACAAATCAGATTATTAATCTATTAATCGGGACTAATCTGAACAGTTCTAGGCTCTGATACCACTGTAGGAATAATTAGGACTAACTTGGATGCGAAAGTACACTGTCGGTAATAGTCCACAATAATAAGAATACCAATCTTCACCAATCAGAATACCAAGCGGCTACTAGAGTCGCTTTAGGAATGTCCACGTCCTAAACCCGAGAATGCAATAGATGGTGTTCAAGCTGTGAAAGAGAAAGCGAGAGAATATGTGAGGGAATAGATCTTGTGTTGTTGTGTATCTTGACTGACCCCCTAAACCCTCTTTATATAGGTTGGGGTACAGTCAAGATAGTTGCCCTAGACAACTCGCGTGGCCGTCGGGCCTAACCCACAAGGCCCGACCAACAGAAACTGTTTCGGCGGACTATATATAAAGCCATGGTGCTTGTCGGTGAAGCTTTTCCATGGGTGTCCATGGCTAGACCACATAAAAGGCAACACTTTTGATTAATTTGATAGTGTAATTCCAGGTGAGGTCACCCCACATGAAAGCAAATGGCAGTGGTAAGGTGATGAAGTAGCTAACAAATCTTTCACCACTTTCCAATCTTACTTGATATGGATTTTCCGCCATAATCTGTAAAATATGTACACATAACATATAAAGAATATTATATACAACTCACGTCAAGATGAAGCAAACTTACTTATAAACCGTGCTTGATGCAATCCTATGCCATACAAATAATTATCTACGTACAAAATTGGCTCTTTGGCTTCTCAAACCGAGTTCTGAAACTATCTTTGTAACACCCTATAATTAACACCTACTTAACTAAACCGGTTAGGGAATTAAGCAAGGTTAGAGTGGAAGACTTATAGAAATTAAGGGGAATTAATGCCACTTGATTAAAGGAACAAGGCTAAAAAATACAGAATTAATTTGTTATGTAAGAAACATGAGCAGGACATAAAACATACAACTCTTATTCATTTATTTGAACCCATGATTTGATGAAAATATCAAATTACACATTATGTTCATAAACTATAAATTAAGTGGAAATGCTTTAGTTGCACCTCTATGACTAGCCCATTTTCATTTGAGAGCCAATTTGTGGCAGATGACTAGGACCTTGCATGCATAGTAATCAAATGAGAAATGCATTATTGACCTTCTTTTTCTTTACCCATTTCTTGGTTCCCAGGAAGTCATTTGGAAAACATAAATGAAAAGGCAATAAAATTATCATGAGCTTCTATGTTACCATGGCACATGTAAAAACTAAGTAATAAACATGATCTTGAGCTGCCATAAACAACACTATTAAGCAAATCAATTTTCATGTTACAATATCAAAGCTACCAATTTTGATTTTCCAATTCAACTCAGAAAATAGCATGTACGTATATACATAATTGAGCTCAAACACATAGCATAAATAGTGCTGGAGGGGGCCAAAATTTAAACATAATAATTAATTAAGTCTAGCTAGCCAATAATTATCGAAAATAATCACGTTTCAATCCTTGTAGAAATACATATAATTCATGTGATAATTGAGCCTTTGGCAATAAAAGCATTTAGAAAAGCATACTAAACACTCAGTTTTTATTTGCATATGAATGATACTCGTAATAATGGATGTGATTGGTTTTCTTCGAATTGGGAGCTAAATCTGTACATAAAAAACACATACTTAGTATTATTTAACCTTAGATCCCCATCTTTTTAAACTTCTTAAATTATGATTTTTGAGAGGTTTACAATGGATAGATTTCCCTATATAAAAATTACTAAGAAGGCTTGTGTATGTTAAATCCTTGATTCTGGGCCTATGCCGTTAGAAATCCGAATTGATTTTGTAGCCTATGCATGCTCAAAAATCCTTGGAACTTACATCCACCCTACGACTTCTTGTCTTTAATCTTTTAACCCTTTGTCCTGAACTTGTGACCTATATCACGTCAAACTTTATAAAATGGAAAGAAGAAGAGATAGCTAAGTACCTTCTTGGTGCTTGAGGAATAAGGGAAGGAGAAGAAGTTTCAGGATCTAAGAATTAGGTTCAATCACACGCATGCATGCACCCTTCTCCTTTTCACTGCAGTTTATATCGTAGTTTAATTTCTTAGTCTGATCTCCTGCACCAATAATCGCCCATCATTCTCCTTTTCCCTTTGTTTGGTCTTCTTTCTGTCTTCCCAAGCAAGATATGCCTTAGTTTGTTTTTGTTTCACCCACTCTCTTTTTTGTTGTGGAGGAAAGCTAAGAAAAGGGAATAGGTTGGTTAAAGGTGGAAGATGAGGAGGGAGGCAAAGGTGAAGATTCCTCTTTTTATAGGCACTTTATTTGATAGATATCATGCATATTCTTTCTTCCCTTGTGTTGGTCGTCGGATTGAATTAGGTACTAGGCCTACTCTTTTGGTAGCTTAAGGTATTATTTACATTGCTATGTCATAACATGAGGTGTCCGTACCTTATGCCTTCTCATTTTCTTATGGGTTTTGCTTTTCATATAAATTATAATCAAGCATGATTTTCTTTTTGGTCTTTTGATCCAAACAATACATCTACGTATACATATAATTGAGCTCAAACACATAGAATATGCAGTGCCCGAGAGGGGCATCCTTTAAACATAACAATTAACTAAGTCGTGGCAAGCCAATAATTATTGAAAATATTCACTTTTTGGTCCATATATATGTACATATAATCCATTTGATAATCGGGTCTTTCGTAATAAAAATATTTAGACAAAGCAAGGTAAGCACTCAGTTTTCATTTCATGTGAAGGATGCTAGCAACAATGCACCTTCATTGGTTTTCTTTGTGTTGGGTGCTAGATCTCTACACAAAAAACACATACTTGGTATTTTTTTAACCTTAGATTGCCCTCTTTTAGAACTTCCTAAAGATGGTTTTTGAGAGGTTTACAATGGATATATAGCTCTACATAAAAAATACTAAGAAGGATTGTGTATGCAAAATCCTTGATTTAGGGCCTATATCTTAAGAAATCTGAATTGGTTTTGCAGCCTATGCATGCTCAAAAATCCTTCCCAGTGATTTCTTGTCTTTAATCTTTTAACCCTTTGTCCTGAACTTGTGAGCTACTTCAGGCTAAACTTCTCAAGTAGGGAATAAGGAAAGGAGGATAGTTTTCAGGACTTTACAATTAGGTTCAATCACACGCAGGCATGCACTTTTCTCTTTCTTACTATGGTTTATATCTTAGGCTCTGTTTGGTAAAGAGCTTTTTGGGGGTATTAGCTGTTTAACCTTGGTCAAAAAACTCTTTGAGGTATTTGATTAAGTAATTTTTTGTATCCCTAAAGCTAATTTGTAAAAAGTTCTTTGGATGAGCTTTTTGCAAGAGCTTTTTACTATTTAATACCAAAATTATATTATCATATTACCTATTTCTTTTTTTCAAAATTACACTCAATGATATTCAAAACAAAACCCTTACTTTTTTGCTTATATGATACTCATTTGTTCATTTTGCTTGCTCTAACTTCTTTTTCTTCTCCACTCCCCTCCTCCTTCAACTCAACAACTCAAGGAATGGGGGCATCCATGGGGATTTGTATCCAAGAAGTTAATGATTTTAATTTAATTATTTTTTATTTTAATAAATAATGTAGGTTAATTAGTCTTTTAACATGTACAATATTCTAAATATTGTTATGTCATGTAAATTTCAGTTATTACTAAAAAGGAAATTAAGTTAATGTTAAACAAAAATATTGTGATAATAAATCTCAAGTTAGGGGGAAGATATAAATGTAATTCTATATATTTCATAAGTCATAATTTATAATTCATAACTCATGTTGGAAAAAAATAAATATGCAATAAAAAAAAACTGTATTGTTAAAAAAATAATTAAACTATGTTATGGGCATCAGTGGAATTTTGTCAAGTAACCTTATTAGAAACAGTTAATTTTACCAAACATGTTTCTTAGAAACAGCTAATGTAATCAGCTAAGTCAAACAGCTGAGACAATCAACTAACAGATAACAGCCAATACAATCAGCTAACGGCTAACAGCTAAAAGCTGATTGCCAAACATGACCTTAGTTTAATTTCTTAGTCTCCTACACTAATAATGCCCTAGCCTTGTCTTTTTCCCTTTGTTCGGACCTCTTTCTGTGTTCCCAATTGATACCTCGGTTTGCTTCTTTTGCACCCCATTTCATTTGCTTGTTGTGGAAGTAAGCTGTGAAGGGAGAATAGTTTAGTTAACGGTGGAGGACAAGGAGGGAGACAAGGGTGAAGATTCTTCTTTTTACAGACACTTCGTTTGATGGATATCATGCATATTCTTGCTTTCCTTGCCTTGGTCATCGGATTGAATTAGGTACTAGGCATACTCCTTTAGGTAGCTTGAGGTATCATTTACTTTGCTGTGTCATGACATGAGGTGTCCTTACCGTACGCCTTCTCATTTTCTTGTGGGTTTCGATTTGCATGTAAACTATGATTGAGCATGATTTTCCTTTTAGTCTTTTGGATTAAACAATAGCATGTTCGTATACACTTAACTAAGCTCAAATACATATAATATGCAATGTCGGAGAGGGGCACCATTTAAATATAACAATTAACTGAGTTGTGGCTAGCTACGCAATGATCATTGAAAATATTCACTTTTCTATCCAAGTACATATACATATAATCCAGTGATAGTTGTGTCCTTGACAATAAAATCATTTAGAAAAAGCACACTAAACACTCAGCTTTCATTTGCAAGTGAATCGTGCTAGCAATAACACATTTTGATTGGTTTTGTTTTTATTCGGTGTTAGATCCATACGTAAAAAAACACATGATCGTATTCTTTGACATTAGATCCCCATCTTTTTGAGCTTGTTAAATTATGAGTTTTGAGAGGCTTACAATGGACCCATAGCTCCACATAAAAATTACCAAGAAGATTTGTGTGTGCAAAATCCTTAATAAAAGGCATATCCCATAAGAAATTTGAATTGATTTTGCCTCCTATACATGCTTAAAAATCCTTCGTACTTACACGCACCCTATGATTTCTTATCTCAAATCTCTTTACCATTCTCCTAAACTTGGGAACTATATCAAGTTAAACTTTTCAAGAAGAGAAAAATGGAGAGAAGGCTAAGTACCTTCTCGGTTCTTAAGAAATAAGGGAAGCAGGAGAATTTTCAAGATCTTACAATTGGGTTCAATAAAATGCATGCTTGCACTCTTCTCCTTCTCACTAGTGTTTATATCTTAGTTTAATTTCTAAGTCTCCTACACCTATAATTCCTTACCCTTGTCTTTTTCCCTTTGATGTGTCCTCATTCTCTGGAGATACACCTCGATTCACTTTTTTTACACGCACTCGCTTTTGCTTGTTGTGGAGGAAAGTTGGTAAGGGAGAATAGGTTCATTATAGGCGGAGGATGAAGAGGGAGACAAGGGTGAAGATTTTTTCATTTGTAGACACTCCATTTGATGGATATTTTGCATATTCTTGCTTGCTTGCCTTATTTGTCAAATTAAATTAGGTGCTAGGGCTGCTCCTTCAGGTAGCTTTAGGTAGCATTTGCTTTTCTTTGTCATAACATGAGCTGTCATTACCTTATGCCTTCTCATTTTCTTATAGGTTTTGATTTGCATGTAAACCATGATCGAGCATGATTTTCCTTTTGTCATTTGATTAATTGGCTTAGCTGATCAACCCTTTTTTTGGGGGGTGAGGTTTTCTAGCTCCCTATCCAAAAGTGTTAACTTCCATGTGAAAATATAGTCTTTTAGTCCTTAATGAAGTAGAATATTCAGGCAACTAAATCAAAGGCTGAGTGCCTAAGCCACATTACGACACAAAGTTTAGGACTTAAAGATTCATACCTTATTGTCAACTTTTTAATTTTACTTAAGGTCAATCCTTGGCCTTCCCCATGGTGTAAGTGGCTTAAAACTATCAAGCTAAGTGACCTTTGCCAGAGTTAGACATGCAAATGTTTAGCCTGCCTTATATATTTGAATAACTCCTAGTGGCAATCCTTGGCCTTGATATGGTAAGAGGGGTAAGCCTTACTAAGATTCGATAGTTATGCATTGACTTGCTACATTTACACATGATTGACCTATAGCTATAATCCCTCGAGCATACTAACGTTCCAATCCATGGCTTTGCCAACCATAAAATTCTTGCACATAACTTACCTTGGAAAATTTCTCTAAATTCATATTTACAAATTTACATGCAAATGTATTTTCATTTAATTTCTCATATAACTTTTAATGCTCATAGCTTGCATGTAGCTTATCAAATAATTGTGCATATGAATTTATTATATAAAACATGATGGAGAATACTACATGTATTATAGAAATTAAATATTATTTTTTGGCCACGGTAATATAATAAATTCAATTCTTCATATATGACGAATGTTACTTAAATGGGCCTTGTCACATAAAATTTAATTTAATCTTTGTGGGTAGAAGATGGGGTGCTACATCCTCTCCCTCTAAAAAGAAAGTTTCAAACTTGGAACTTAGATTATACCTGTAAACATTTTTGGATAATTTCTACTCATCTCTTCTTCCACTTCCCAAGTGGCTTCCTGGTCCCCATGGTGAGTCCATATTAATTGTGACTAGCTGCACTTCCTTATGTCTTCGCTTTTTGACCCAGTAGTCTTCTTTGCACTGATAATTCCTCATATTCAAGTCCCTTCGGCACTATGTCCAAAGTTTGGTATTGAAATCACGTATGAAGGGTCTTCTACATATCTTCTTAATTGAGAAACGTAGACATAGGGCTAATTTTACAAATGATTTCATAAAGGCCAATGCAGCAAGGCCATAAGTTACCTTTGACCTAGAAAAAGTTTATCCCTTTAATAGGTAAAACTTTAACATAGACTGCCTCCTTCTTCGAATTCCAAAAGTGTCCTTCCATGGTCAGCATACAACTTTTTCCCATCCTATGTTGCTTTGATATTTCTCTTGACAACGTGGACTAGGTTTGTCATTTCTTGTATTATCCCTGACCCTATGACTACGATCTCAGCTAAGTCATTCCAACTAGTGGCATTCTGCATCTATGTCTACAAAGTTCTTGAAATGGTGCCATGTGGCTTGATAACTATTATCATAAGAGAATTTCACAAAAGGAAGATACTCTTCGCATTGTCCTTAAAAATCAAGCATACAAGCTTTTAGCACAGCGTTTAGAATTTGATTGAGTCTTTCAGTTTGCCCATCGATTTCAGGGTGATAAATACCAGTAAACTGTAGTCTAGTTTTCACTGTTTTCTATAAGCCTATTGTAAACAGGATAAAAGTCTAATATCTCTATTAGAGATACTATCCTTGGTTATCCCATGTAATCGAACTATCTCCTTTATATATAACTGTGCCAACTATTTAGTTGTCCAGGTTTTATTTATCAGTAGGAAGTGTGCCTTAGTGAGCCAGTCCACTTCCATTCATATTGTATTTTTCTTGATACGAGTGTTAGGAAGCACCATAATAAAGTCCATGGATATTAAATCCCATTTTCATAGGGGTATATCCAAAGGCTCGAATTCCCCCTTTCGGTTGTTGGTGCTCTGCTTTGATCATTTGATATATAAAATATTTGTCTATTTACTGGGCTATATTCCTTTTCATACTGGTCCACCAAAATATTTGTTCCAAAATCTTTATACATCTTTGAACCACCAGGATGAATAAAGTATTTGAACTCATGTGCTTCCTTTAAAATGTCGCCTGAAATTTTCCTTTTGCCATGTTTTTTTTAATTTCTCAATTTCCTTATCACTATTCTAAGGTTGTTTGATTTCTTTCAACCACAAAGACTATACTTGCAATGAGTTCAATACACCATAATTTTCACATACTGATTCAATTCCCAACCTCTCCAAGTCTTTAGGATTTTAGAGTGTATCCTATTAATAAGTTTAGCCATATAATGAGTTTTACTACTTAGAGTATCAGCCACCACATTAGCCTTTCCTAGGTGGTATTATATCTATAAATCGTGATGCTTTATTAGTTGTAACAATCTCATTTGCCTCAAATTTAACTTTTTTTTGGGTAAAGCGGTACCTTAAAATCTTATGGTCTATGAGAATCTTATAAGACACTCTATATAAATAATATATCTAAATCTTTAGTGTGAATATGACAACTACTAATTTTAAGTTGTAGATGGGGTAATTTTTCTCACAAGGTTTCAATTCCCTTGAAGCATAAGGAATGACTCTATCCTCTTGCATTAACACACACCCAATACCAGCTTTTGAAGCATCACTTTATATCATAAATTGTATATAGGATCTGGTAAAATTAAAACAGGAGCAATGGTCAGCCTATGTTTAAGTTCTTAAAGTGCCTTTTCACATTCATCAACCTATTTAAATGGTGTAATTTTCTTAAAAAGTGTGTGTACGAGGTAATACTATCCTTAGGAAATCTCTCACAAATCGTCTATAATACCTTATTAGTCCTAAGGAACTTCGATTTTAATAATATTGGTAGGTCATGGGCATTCTGTTACTACGTAAATCTTATGGGGTCTTCCTTGATTCCTTCTTTTGTAATCACATGACCCAAAAATTGATAGTTCTTTTAACCAGAATTCACATTTAGAAAAACTTTACATATAACTTATATTCCCTTAGAGTCTACAATATAGTGATCAAATGTTCTTTATGACTTTGCTCATATAGAGGACATACTAATATATATATCATCAAAACCACCACAAATTTTTCTGAATATATATGTTCTAACAAGATATACATCAAATCCACAAATAGGTGCATTATTAGTCCAAAAGGCATTACTATAAATTCATAAGGACCAAAGACTGTTTTTTAGGGATGTTAGAGACTTTTATTCTCAATTAATGATAATCTGGTCTCAAACTAATCTTAGGGAAAACTCCAACTCCTTTAAGATGGTCAAATAGATCATCAATACGAGGCAATTGACACTTATTTTGAATGACCTTATTTAACTCCCATTAATCCATACGTAACCCCAAAACTCTATCCTTTTTTTTCTCAAATAGAACTAGTGCTTCCAAAGGTGAAACACTAGTTGTATATATCCTTTATTTAATAACTCTTCTAATTTAGGCTTTAGCCCTTTCAACTCTACAAGAGCCATATGACAAGGGGGTTTACAAATAGGCTGAGTTCTAGGATGATATCTATTTAAAATCTCTCTTTCTGGGGGTACAACCTGGTATTTTTCTGAGAAATACATCCATATATTTATTTACTATGGAAATATCTTCCATTCCTATTCTATTTTTTAATTTCTTCTTCCCAAATAAAACGTAAATACCCCTAAGCACTATATTTCTCCTATTTACATTAAGAAGACTATCGTCTGACTTAGTTCACACTCATCACTGTGTACATACATTCGTTTGCCTTGGCTATCTTCTAAAGTTACTTTGTGCCTATGACACTCAATCTTAGCCTTATAATTCTCCAATCAATCCATACCTAATATGAATTCAAATTCTGCTAATTCAAATAGTATTAGGTTCATTGAAAATATTGGTTTCTTTATCGCAAGGGGATATTTCTAATATATACTTTGGCAAGCCACTAAATCCCCTATAGGTAATCCTATATGTAACTTGGTAGGCCCTTAAGCATTTCTAATTTAGGTGCAACTCTAATAGTAACAAATAAGTGTGGTATAATAGAATCAAATAAAATAGTGCATGGAGTAGAGTTTAAGATTAATGTACCCTAACAACTGTTCCAACAATGGTCGCATCTTTCTTGTCAATCACATAGGGTCTTCCTACTGTTGGTACAAGTGTTACCTATCCATTGTCTCCCATGGCATCCTTGATTTCACCCCAATCTGCAGTTCTTCTTGGATAATTAGCGAAGATGTGACCAATTTTCCTACACTAGCAATACTTATCAGTGCCTATTCAATAATTTTTATGTTACGATTATTTTGTCCACATTTAGAACATCCAGGTTTGAATAGCCTAGGCTTTTGTAGCTTCCTAAGGTAGTCTCCAGCTTCTTTTTAGGCATACCCTTATTTCCTTTATCATTCCACCTTTCTTAGATGGTAGGGCTGAAGTCCGCAATTCATTTTCTATCTTTCCATTTCAGTTATTGGTTCACATGACTCTTGATAGTTATGTGTTTCTTACCCAGTTAAATTATTATGTATATAGGGAATGAATTCTTCTTCAAACCTGGCCATCTTCATTCGGTCTGTGGTCACATATTTAGGAGCGATCCGTAGCAGCTCATTGAATTTGTCGTATATTGTATTAAAAGTAAATTGCCTTATTTTAAGGCTAAAAACTCCTTTGGCTTTGGTTTTTAAACATGGCTATAATACGTGCTTAAAGCGTATATCATTTTATGGTCATTTTATACCATTTTTAGGGAAAAGTATATGCTTTGTGTGATAATTTATACTCATTTTTCCGTTTTACGCTCGAGTTTGGTGTTGTTGATGATATTTTGCAGAATTGGATAAGAGAACCCAAGTTTGTCATGAAAATTAATGAAGAATTATGCAAGGATGTAAGAGCCCACAAAAATTGACCAAAAACCCGCATGAGATATGGTTTACCTGGATATATATCATGGATAACCGGGATAGCATACATAGTCAACCGGGGTTGACTATAATCAACAGGGCAAAATGACCAAAGGGCACCACGGTCCATGGTGGAGGTGTAACTCCTAGCCTGTTCGTTTTCTCGCATTGTGTGGCTGAGGTTGATTGGGTTTTCTTGTAAATACCTATCCCTCAAGTAGCAGAAAGATGCATCCTATCATTCCATTCTCCACGTCATTCTACTTAGGATTAGAGTTTAGATTAGGGGGAGACAGAGAGTGATTGAAGTGAAGATTTGTAAGGATTGCATCTCGGGTTTGCACGACGGTTCAAGCGTGTTCTTTGGCTGAGCATCTCTTCCCTCTTCTCTTCTCTTCTCTTTTCTCATTTTTATGTTTTGTATTTTGATTATCTTTGTTGTTTTGATTTTGGATTTATGCAAACATTTGTTAGTTTCTTGATCTTGTGTTGATATCATTTGGTGTTTTCGGAATTGTTGGATTATTTTATTGGATCCTAGAAGTTTATTGTCTTGTGAGAAACTTGATCACTTTCTTGCATGTTGTTGGTATTTGGATGAAAGACTGAAAGGTGAAATCTCAAATAGCGGAATCCTAGGATTTGTCTTCATTATGTGATGTCTTGAAAGAGAATTACGAATTGAAAAACCATTGATTTGATAATCGTGTGCCTAATGAACTTAAACTAATCGAGAAATCCATGAAAATTGATGATTGATTTGATTTAGGTATTTCATTTCACCTTGAAACAGGGTAGTGATAATTCGATTATCGGTTTTAAAACAACCATTAGAGGAAGAAGTGCTTGATTGAAGCATGAATTGGGAGGTTGCTAGTTTTGTATAATTCCTTGAATATTTATCCATTAGATTAGATACTAGATTAATTTAGTTTCAATATCAAACTTTGATTCGCTTAGCATATCTCGAGGGATTATAGCCCATTAGTTTCACATAGTCTTTGTGGGATCGACTTGATTAGCTACAATGCCACCGTGCACTTATGGGCCTATCAAGTTTTTAGCGCCGTTGCCGGGGACTAGCGTCGAATATTGGGTTTATCTCAATAGGTTTGATTAAGCATTTTGAATTCCTTTGAAGAAAAAAAAAACCAAAACAAAACCGATTTAGAAAAATAAAAAAAATTGAAAGAACAAAAATTACAACAATGGCCATTTTTCATTTCCCTCAATTCGAGCATGAACTATTTTGAAGGTATTTTAAGCATTTAAACATATTTCTGCTCAATGAGCTTATTCTATTGGTAAATGGAAAATATTGGACATTGTTGATGAGGGTGTGAACAGTAAAACTCAAACTCTTTTGAAGTATTGGGATTTTCATGGTAAAAATATTGATGACGCATGTTATTTGCTTAAGTGGATTGCTTGGGATTTATTTGAGTTTGAAAAGGCTAGTCGTGTTTCTAGATATTCATTTCTTGATCCTTGTGCATTTTATGCTAGATCTTATTATGCCTTTTTTTTGTGTGATTTGTGTAATTCTTCTGACCATGATATAAATTCATGTCTTTATTATGCATGCTATGCGCAACCTAACTTTGTATCACCCTAGGACAATACTAATGTTGTCATATCCTTACCTAACTCGTCTTTTCCTTTAGCTTAGTGCATGGGTCTCGAGGTGAGTGAGCCTTTTGGGTTTGATGCTAGGATTGATGTTTCTAATGCATGTTTTGAGTCCGAAGATATTTTAGATGAGGTGCATAATCTAGATGAGACTCCTTTGGAGGGGTCACGTGATGTGTTTATGCATGAGGAGTCTCCTAGCCATGGTTTTGATAATATTGTTTCACCCAATCCCCATGATCATTCCCATATTTCCCCTACGTGTTCGCAACCCTTTGTTTCCCCCGAATATTCTTTAGATGCGCCCATTGATAATCCTATGATTTTTTGATGCTAATGTTGATTTGGGACATGCAGACAAAATGTTTTATGTGCTTAGTGGGAATTTTGATAATTTTCTGTCCCTCTGTTGCTTTAGAGGGTTTAATTCCTCTCTTGATCCATATTACATGTACCTAGAGGAGTTGCCTAGGAAAATCACGTGGACTATATTCTTTAATCCTTCGTATGATTTTTCTATAGCCATTGATAAACTTAAGAGGATACTTATACTCTTTGGTGTGATTTGGGTTATTGCCTCTGACCTGGTATTTTCGAAATTGTGGTCCCGAGAGTTTGATAAGCTCCTGCATGCGTTGACGATATCTGATTTAAAGGGCTGAGTCTTGAAATCATGATGGAGTGTCTGATGCTCCATGTGCCCCGGTTATTACGAGACCGCATAGCTTAGGTCCACTCTGCACCTAACCTGATGAGATTGTTCTCCTTTGTTTTCCCTTCACTTTCCCTTACTTTCTTTCCTTCGAATGATAATGTTTTATCTAAGTATGTGGGAAGGGTAGTTTTTATGTTTTCTATTTTGACTATTAGTTTGCATACATGTTGAAGCATATAGTTTTACATTCCTTTTTGTTTGCATGTTGCATTTAGTTGATTTTTAGGTTTGCATATAGGATTGCATGCAGGGATGGTGTGGATTGGTTTGAGGTAACCTCCAATGAAGCTTTTGTTTAGGCAAGATAGCTTTCATGAGCTTGAGTAACTTTTGATGTGTAATCCCTTTTGGTGCTAAACTTTTTGAAGGTTTGGTTAATATTTCTTGTTTTGACCCTTCTCTTGGTTGAGAACTATTTTATCCCTTAGAGTCCTTAGCACTAATGTTTGTATGTGGAGTCATTTTATGAGCTTATTGTGACTTTGGTAGATATCCTGTGAGATTTTGAGCTTTATTTGGACTAGTCATTATATTTAGTCTCATGTTTCTTTCTTGTGTGTGACTCTTCCATGTTGCATCTCTAGAGCTTGCCTAGATTCTTACTCAAAACCACATTACTATGTGCAAATTTGATGATATGATAGAGGCATTTCCTTCTTTGGTCATTTTACCCACATAGCGAAATAGCCTACCTTTGTATTACATGTTTTTTCTACTTTGCTAGCCCCTTTGAGCTTATATCCATGTTTGTTGTGATCCCTTCATATTAGGCCTTGGCCAAACACATATTCTAACCTTTAAGCAAAGTCGATGGAGCATCACTTTATCTATGTAGTGGGTGGTTTTGGAGATAATCGAGTTTAAGGTGGCTTTGGTATGTTGGTTTGTTGAGGGATTGATATTATTAAGCATTTGCTTTGGTTCCCTCTTGTTTGGGTTGTGTGTTTATATATTCAGTTGTGAGTTGATAGTTAGTGATCATATGCCTTTCAATAATTGCAATTTTCATTTCCTTTCCCGAAAAAACCAAAACAAAAAAAAACAGAAAAATTTATGTTGAAAAAAAAAAGGAATATGAAGTCATCACTACAAAAACGCAGCCCATCTCCGACGGACAAAGCGACGCGTAAATGGCACGTCGGAAAATATCAGAGAAGTCGACGGAAAAGCAGGCGGGGTCCGACAAGCGTCAGAAATTCTGACGGAATTTCCGACGGAAGCCGCGCCCGTCGGAATTTCCGACGGAATTCCGTCAGATTCCGTCGGTTGTTTGCGTGGATCTCGAGGCCCGTGTTCGCGTTCGTTTTTAAATTTGGGGGAGGGCGTTCGTTTGGCGTAGTTTGCAAAATTTAGAGAGAGAGGGTCTCAAAGAGGAAGAGAGGGAAAAGAGAGAAAGTGAAGGTTGAAGATTTTTGTAATCGGTAAGTTATTTTTTTTGTTAGTACGTTGGTTAAAATTGAAATAGTTAAGTTATTTGATATTTTGTACGTTTTAAATTTGTCGATTGTGACCGTCACAGCCGTGCCGCCGCCGCTACAGTTCGTCACCGCCCCCGCCGTCCCCCCGCCGCTACAGTTCGTCACCGCCCCCGCCGTCCCCCCGCCGCTGCCCCGTGTCTTTCCCCGCCGGTAATCCATTTGATTTTCCGCATTTGAAGGTTAGTCGAAATTGTTTCGCTTTAAAATTTTAAAATTATATTCATGTTTGTTATTTTAAATTAAGTATTTTGAGCATGTTTAATATGTTTTATTGCTGTGAATAATTTAAGTAAAATGAGTTCCATCATTATAAAATGTTAAATATGTTAACCATGTATGTATTTTAAGGTATGTTTGATTTTGTTGTTATTTTTGTGAATTTATGTATTTTTTGGTGAATATGCGAATAATATGCCTTTTTTGAGATGTAGTTAATTTTTTATATGATTTGGTTGGTTTAATATGAAATTTATTTGTTCGTAACATATGGATGTAAATTTTATTAAATTTTTATTTCATTTCTGAAGTGTATTTATTTGAATAAGTGGAATATTATATAATAAATATGTACATGTCACCACAAATGTTAAATGCGTTAAACATGTATGAATTTTAAAGTATGTTTGCATTTCTTTTTATTTTAAAGTATGTTTGATTTTGTTGTTATTTTTGTGAATTTATGTATTTTTTGGTGGCTATGCGAATAATATGCTTTTTTTGAAACATAGTTAATTTTTTATATGATTTGGTTGGTTTAGTGTGAAATTTATTTGTTCGTAACATATGGATATAAGTTATCTCACCAAAAACGTTAAGTGCGTTAAAGATGTATGAATTTTAAAGTATATTTGCATTTCTTGTTATTTTTTTGAATTTATGTATGTATGTTAAGTATATATTAATATAAGTTTAGTAAGTATGTTAATAGAAATTATTTCGTTTGGTTTTGTTTAATTAGATGAGGTGGGAAATCGGTGATGTCATTTGTTATTGTTGTTTAATGAGATTTATGTAGAAAAATAATATTGTTATGTGAAATTAATTATTTGTAGCATACATGTTTAGTTACATTAATTGTTGTATTTGAGGTGTTGTGAGAATTTTTTATGATAAGGAAAAAGTATTATGTATTTCTAATTTAATATTTGGCGTATGTTGTTCTGAATAATTAAACAGCATGTTTAGTATGTGCAATAATTCTAATTTAATATATGTTTCGTTTTGGTAAATGGTTTAATAATGTTAAGTGCGTGTTTTGTTCGAATTGTTGTGTACATTAATTTTTGGTGAATATGTGAATAATATGCTTTTTTTTGAGACGTACACATACTAAAAAATCTGCTTTTTTCGACGGAAAATGGCGAAGAAAAATTACATCGACGGACTGTTCGACGGATCCAATTTCCGTCGGAAACTCCGACGGATTGGTCATATTCCGTCGGAATTCCGTGGAAGATTCTGTCGGCTAACCTGATTTTTTGAACTTCTCTTTGCCCGATAGAAGTTGTAGGTTTTTTTTTGAGGAAATGCCTGTCGGACGGAATATTCCGACGGAATTTTCCAGCAGATTTTCCAACAGACAGGCATTTCCGTTGGAAATGTCTAATTTTGAACTTATTTGGAATTTCAAATTCATCAATTTTTTTTGCATTTTTTTTAGAAATAAGTAAGCGGACGAAATTTTCCGTCAAACAACACTTTTTCCTGAATTTTTTTTAAAAAAAATCCAATAAGGTGAAGTGGTCCAGTGCCACACCTCTTGAAAAACCCGATTGCTCGAGCAATCGGACACTCCACACACACACACAAACTTTTTTCTATCTCCGCCTTAGCCAGTGCCGCCCTCCTCCAGCCACCATCACCGCGCTCTGCAGCCGTCCGACATCCTTCGCTCCTCCCTCAAAATCAACCCCCTCCACTGCCTCCACTGGTCGCTGCATTCAATGTAGCACTAAGAAACTCCCCATCTTTGAAATGAGTAATTGAACCTAATGTTATTGGAGAGAACATTAAATTGTCATTAAAAGATGAGGAGTTTCTTAGTGTTACATTGAATGTGACGAGCAATGAAGCATGTTTCGTTCCTGATATCCGTCGGCTTCCGTCGCCCACTCCGTCGGCCCGCTTCCCGACGACTGTCTCTTTCTGTTGGAATGTGTCCGACGGACGGGAGATTCCGTCGAAACCAACGAGTGTGCGGGACTTTTTCCTACAGCCGTTTTCTGTCGGATTTTCCATCAGAAAATCATTTTTCCAACGAAAAAACGTGCTTTCCTGTCGGAAAATTCGTTGGAGAAATCACGTTTTTTAGTACTGGTAGTTAATTTTTCATGTTATTTGGTTGGTTTAATTTGAAATTTATTTGTTGCTAACATATGAAATTTATGTTAAGTTTGTTTTTCATTTGTGAAGTGTATTTATTTGAATAAGTGGAATAAAATGTGATAAACATGTACATTTTTAATTATTATGAAATGTTGAAGTATGTTACACATGTGTAATGTGTTTTGTTTTAGGGAATACTTTAAATTTCTTAAATATGTGAATATTTTCTTTGGTTTGTGATATATATATTAACGTTTTGTAAGTATGTGAATTGTATTATATGTAATTAAGTTGGTTTGGATTTATTTATTTCAATGAAGTACGAAGTAATAATTTCATTTGTGTTTAATTTTTATTATTTAAGTATGTGAAGTGTTCTGCTTAATTAGGTGTGTTATGATATATTAAATAGTTTTGTTTTGAATATGTTCTAATTGAATATGTGACGTATGTTGTTTTGAATAATTAAACAGTATGTGTATTATGTGAATATGTGAAATAATTTTAATTTAATTTATCTTTCGTTTTGATAAATGGTTTAATAATGTTAACTGCGTGGTTTTTTCGGTTTGGTGTTCAATGTTTGATGTTCGATGACATTTATTTTTTCAAATAATATGTAGTGTCTTGAATTTTTTGTTGAAATGTTTAAGTATGCTAAGTATGTTTAATTTTTATTTAAGTATGTGAAGTGTGAATTAAATTATGTAATTTATGTTTAATGCTTAATTAGGTGTGTGATGATATATTTAATGGTTTTGTGAAATATATTTTTATGTAATTCATACATATATGTTGAACTGGTTGAATTCATTTGTGAAGGATTTTTATTACAATTAATTGTAGTGTACATAACAATTAAGGAATTCATATTAGGAACATATGGATGGGCCGTTGCATCGTCAATGGATGTATAGAATAAGAAATCCTAATGGACATGGACTTAGAGAGGAGTGGTTGGAGGGAGTTAATATGTTTGATGAATTTGCACGAAATCAGGAGGAGTATAAAATTAATGGAGTTTATAGATGTCCATGTGTCAAGTGTAAGAATATGCAATATTTTGCACCGAACGTTGTAAAGTCCGATTTGTATAGAAAGGGATTTGTGAAAAGCTATTGGTATTGGACAAGTCATGGAGAAGAAGATAATTCGGAAGTAGGGGGTGCAAGTAGTTCACATTCTATGAATTTTGATTGTGATCACAACGATTATAATGATATGGAGAATATGGTGCATGTTGCGTTCCAAGCTAATGAAATGAACATGAGTAGTCTGCATGACGTAAATCTTGAGGCCTTTTACACTATGCTTGAATCTGCGCAGAGACCTTTGTATGAAGGGTGTGACATAACTGAACTTGAAACATCTGTGAGGCTACTGAGTATTAAATCGGGGCACAACATGTCTCAACATTGTTTCAATAAAGTTGTTGGCCTGATGAGAGATATATGCCCTTCTGAAAGTGACATTCCCAAAAATTATCATCAGCAGATGAAAAAAGTGAGAGACTTGGGTATGGATGTTCAGGAAATTGATTGTTGTCCGAATGGTTGCATGCTTTATTATAAAGAAGAAGAGGGTTTGTCCGCATGCAAATTTTGTGGACATGCAAGACAATTACCGAAGAACTCCAACCAACGAGGTCGTAAGGATGTACCATATGCAAAAATGCAGTACCTATCTTTAATTCCGAGATTGCAACGATTGTATGCCTCAAAAAAGACTACCATCCATATGAGATGGCATCATGAGCACCGCCAAGAATCGGGTGTTCTCCGACATCCCTCAGATGGTTTAGCTTGGAAGCATTTCGACCAAAAGTATCCAAACTTCATTGCAGAACCTCGGAATGTGAGGTTAGGTCTTTGTGCTGATGGTTTCGCACCATTTTCCATATCTGGAAGATCGTATTCTGTGTGGCCAGTTGTGGTAACACCTTACAACTTACCTCCCGAAATGTGCATGACTACCCCATACATGTTTTTAAGTTGTATTATTCCGGGTCCAGCAAATCCAAAGAACAGGATTGATGTGTACTTGCAACCCTTAATTGATGAGTTGAAATTGCTGTGGGATGTTGGGGTTGATACATTTGATGTATCAAGCGGTGCAACTTTTAGATTGCATGCCGCATTGATGTGGACTATTAATAATTTTCCCGCATATGGTATGTTATCTGGATGGAGTACTCATGGGTTGCTAGCATGTCCGGTTTGTATGCATCAGAATTGTGCATTTCAGTTATAGTATGGACGAAAGCCATCTTGGTTCGATTGCCATCGTCGGTTCTTGCCTCGGAATCATTGTTTTAGAGCTAATAAAGTTGCTTTTCGTAAAGGGAAGAGCATACACATTGGCCCCCCCACTAAGGATTCCTCGTGAGATGTTGTCTGATACGGTATCGACTTTGCCTAAAGTGACTACAGATATCAATTTCCAAATTTCGGGATTTGAGGAGAATGAACATAATTGGACAAAGCAAAGTATCTTTTGGGAGTTGCTGTATTGGAGGCATCAACTTTTGAGGCATAACCTTAATGTGATGCATATTGAGAAAAATTTCTGTGAAAATATTATAAACACAGTCGTGGATGTTCTAGGAAAAACAAAGGATGATATCAAAGCAAGGATGGATATGTCTATTTTGTGTAGTAGGCAAGAGTTGGACTTGGCTATAAGAGGGTCAACTGATAGATTGTGTAAGCCAAAAGCCAAGTTCGCACTATCGCTACCTCAAAAAAGGGCTGTCTGTCATTGGTTGCGGAAGGTTCAGAAAAAAATTGTCTGTATGTACTGTAATTTTTCACTAACAATAGTATCAAAAATGGCGCGGTTTTATTTTTTTGTTCTTGTTTGTTAGATGTCTGGACACAATGGTGGACGTGGTCGTGGTCGAACGATCAGGAATGATACCGGTAGAGGAGTACCACAACCGACTCCACAGTATGATCCCGCTGATCAAACTTATGAGCCGAACACCTTCAGTGGAATGTTTGGAGGTTTTCTTGATCCAAGTCAACCATTCGGAAATTATTTTGGTAGTATGAATGAGCAATCCCACCTGCAACCACCTTTCTTTGGTGCGGGTATGCAAACACCAATTCAACCAAATATTCCTTACATGGGTGATGCTTCATCTACTCCATTAGTTTATCAACAGTTCGGTACTGTTAGTCCGCATTTCAACAATAATCAGTTTATGGGGCAACCTAGAATGCCAAGTCACTCAGTGCACAATGAAGGGGTCCCCAATGAAGGGGGAGGAAGAGATAGACACAGTCCTGCACCTGAAAGTGACACAGCGAGCACCAATAATAAGATATATTTACAACCTGATGGTGACACGTAAGTTTATTATGAAGTTTGTAACTTCTTCACTTCTCACATTCTTTTGACACATACAATCTTTATTGCTAACCAATTCTTTTTGTGTTCTTAGTTTTGTTCCATATCAGGGTGTAGTTCAGAAAATAGTCGAAAGCTTTGCAGGTAAGTACCCACGTCATTGGACCACGTGGAGGGAAGTTCCACAATCTCAGAGAGACATTTGGTTCAATGAGTTCAAGGTTCATGATTATTTATACAATGAATTTGAAAGTCGTGATTGGATTGTTAATTTGGAATGTTTGATTACTAATATATATACTTCAATTTTGCCGCAAAAACACTACTACTGGCATCCAGACACCGAAAGTCGGATACGGCGTAACTTTGAGTACAGAGGTGCACTCGACTCAGGGACCTTCTAGGATACGCCAGGAAGTACAGCAAAAAACTGAAGTGGTTACCACCTAGTGTTTGGAATGATATGCTCAAACATTGGAGTGACAATGACAACTTCAAGAAATTGAGTGAACAAAATAAGAAGAATAGATTGAGTGATGTTGAAGGTTTTGGTCCTTCGTTGCATACATGTGGTTTAATTCCGATTAGTGAAAAGAAAAGGCGTTTGGTAAGAAATTTGATTATTAATAAATGTATTTGTTATATATAAAGCATGATATGGATTGAGGTCATCGTTCATCATCCTCGTTTATATTTAATTGCGATTTACTTTTTTTTTTCAGGCCCAAACATTAGGTAGGGAGCCCACGTGTGAGGAATTGTTCAAGGACACTCACTGCAAGGTGAAAGACAAAACTTTTGTGGACAAAAAATCTGCCAAAAAATATGTAAGTTTCACACATTCTATTTAGAGATAATTCATATGTTACAATTGTAGGTTTGGTATAAAATAGTTTTATTTTTTATAATTTTCAGGAGGATCATCAGAACAAATGGTAACAGTACTCCCAAACTGCAACTCAAGGGGGCTCTCAATTGCCACCTATGACCCAAGAGGAGTTTTGGATTAAAGAAAATCTCAACAAGAAAGGTCGTGTATACGGTTTTAGCGCGGAGGGGCTCAAGTTGAAGAAATCAGCTACTATTGCAACTGCACGTCACTCATCAGCTGAGCATTTTGATCCAAGACAGCAAGCACAACTCTTCAATGAGAGCATAACTAAGCAAGCAGAGGCTATAACTCAAATAGCCAATAAACAGGGGAAGACAGAGCGCATGCTGAAAAAGTTTTAAGATTTTTCAAAGGTCAAAGTGCACGCTCCTCCAGCCAGATCAACTTGAATCTCGACGATGAAGAGGACTCCGAAGACGGCAACGATGATGATCCCACAAATTTATCCGACTCCGAATAGTTTAGTAATTTGCGTACATTCTAAACAATGTCCTATGTCGTAATTCATATTTAATTCAGTATGTTTCTTTGGACAGATATATATATATAAAATTTTATCTTTGGTAATTATATTATTACGTGCGTATTAATTTTGTGTAATTTTTTTTTGGTTTTCAAGCAAAATTCCCTACAAAATACTTTTTCTTTCGGATTCTCAATTATTTTTTTTTTAAATTTTTTTTTTTAAAAAAAGGAAAATTCCAACAGAAATTCCTCCCCCCTTTTTCGAGTTTCGCTTCCTCCGATGTTGCAGGGGTGTCCTACGGGTGTTCCGACGGAAATATTCCGTCAGAAATTCTGTCGGACACGGTCGGATTCTGTTGGAAAATTTTTTGCGACGAGCCGAATCCCGACGTAACGTTTTCCGCCGTATTTTCCATCGGAAAAATACACTTTTTTCGTTGGTATTTCCATCGCAGATCAACTGTGTTTTTGTAGGATCATCTTGTGAGGGAAAAAAAGGGAAAAAAAAAAAACCAGAGAAAAAAACTCTGTGATTGGCATTGGAAATGTACATAGCTTGTATTCCTTCTTTGTCAACTCATTTCCTACATGATTCATTAGGGTATGCTCATTATGTTGTTGGAGTTTGAAGTGTTAGTGATTTTTATGGTTGCTTGGTGTTTTGTTGGTTGCTCCCTAGTCACTTGGCTAAGTAGCTCCACATTGCCCAAATACATTTGTCCATTCCTTTCCCTTAACCCTTCTAGTCCACGTTACAACCCTATCAAAGTCCTCTTGATTGTCTTGTGCGCATTGCATTTTAGTGATGGAGAATTTGAGAGTCTTGTAAAGCATATGATAGATTGCATCTTTGGAATGAGTTTTGAGTGAACCTATGCTATATTTCAAACACATGAGTGGGAGTGATTCACATTTTCCAAAAGTGAGGTTCTACATGCCCATTTGGCTTTACTCAATTCCATGCGCTTGCAGGAGATGCTTTGTGGTTCTTTAGGGGTGATCAAGTTTGATACCGAACTTCTGGTCTCGTAATTTTTTGAAAACCTTCTTCTCCTGATTTAGAAATGTGTTGCACGCTATTTGGGATTGCCGTTGATTGATATTCTTGCTTGTGATATACTGTGGCTTGCCTACTTTAAAGAGGTTGTCAACTTTTGAGTCCTAGATGTTTTTGCCCTCGTCGGTTTTATCTAGTGTTTGTTTGAGGACAAGCAACGGTTTACGCATGGGAGAGTTTGATAAGTGCTTAAAGCGTATATCATTTTAGGGTCATTTTATACCATTTTTAGGGAAAATTATATGCTTTATGTGATAATTTATACTTCTTTTTCCGTTTTACGCTTGAGTTTGGTGTTTTTGATGATATTTTGCAGAAATTGGCTAAGAGAACCCGACTTTGTCATGAAAATCAATGAAGAATTATGCAAGGATGTAAGAGCCCACAAAAATTGACCAAAAACCTGCAAGATATATGGTTTATCCGGGTATATATCATAGGTAACCTATGATAGCATACACAGTCAACCCAAGTTGACTAGAATCAACAGGGCAAAATGACCAGAGGGCACCATGGGCAGCCCATGGTAGATGCAACAGTCTGTGGTGGAGGTGTAACTCCTAGCCTGTTTGTTTTCTCGTATCGTGTAGCTAAGGTTGATTGGGTTTTGCTATAAGTACCCCATCCCTCAAGCAGCAGAAAGATACATCCTATCACTCCATTCTCCATATCATTCTACTTAGGATTAGAGTTAGATTAGGGGGAGAGAGAGAGAGAGAAAGTTGAAGTGAAGATTTGTAAGGATTTCATCCCGGGTTTACACAACGATTCAAACACGCTCTTTGGCTGAGCATCTCTTCCCTCTTCTCTTCTCTTCTCTTTTCTCATTTTTATGTTTTGTATTTTGATTATCTTTGTTGTTTTGATTTTGGATTTATGCAAACATTTGTTAGTTTCTTGATCTTGTGTTGATATCATTTGGTGCTTTTGGAATTGTTGGATTGTTTTATTGGATCCTAGAAGTTCATTGTCTTGTGAGAAACTTGATCACTTTCTTGCATGTTGTGGGTATTTGGATGAAGGACTAAAAGATGAAATCTCAAATATCGGAGTCCTAAGATTTGACTTAATTGTGTGATGTCTTGAAAGAGAATTACAAATTGAGAAACCATTGATTTGATAATCGTATGCGTAATGAACCTAAACTAATTGAGAAATCCATGAAAATTGTTGATTGATTTGATTGAGGTATTTCACTTCACCTTGAAAAAGGGTTATGATAATTCGATTACCGGTTTTAAAACAACCATTAGAGAAAGAAGTGCTTGATTGATATATGAATTGGGAGATTGCTAGTTTTGTATAATTCCTTGAATATCTATCCATTAGATTAGATACTAGATTAATTTAGTTTCAATATCAAACTTTGATTTGCTTAGCATATCTAGAGGGATTATAGCCCAGTAATTTCACCTAGTCTCTGTGGGATCGATCTTGATTAGCTACAACGCCATCGTGCACTTGCGGGCCTATCAGGCGGGCATAAAAGTCAAAGCTTAAATCTTCTAAATTTTTTTTCTCACATATTCTTTGACTCATATTTTCCTTTTATCATGTCTCATATTTCTTCTCTAGTGAGATAAAAGACTGATGCCTTTATTGTCTTATGGTCGGGTACTTCTCCTGCATCAAATATCTTCTTTATAATCCACTCTTCTAAACAAAAGAGGGTCCATGGTTCTATCATACATCTTTGGTCCTAGTTTGGCCACTTTTTCCATAAGCTTACTACTTGTTCTTTTACTGGAAGAAGGGTTTAATTATAGTCTGGCCAAGACTTCTTGAATTATAAGTTCTAGTAGGCTTTGGGATGGCTCATTAGTTTCCATATTCCTATGGTTAGGAACTTCATTGTGAGCTTGATGGCTAGGCTGAAATGACAATGGACTATTAAGAGATTCTTCTGAACACATGGGCTTATAAGGGAGCAAATTGTTGTACTTATTTAAGTTTGACATGTTGTAAGAGAAATTTACATCAACTCATTTCACATAAATATGTAGCGCACACATATGTATTCATTTCATATTATACATATAGCATTCATATCATAAGTAGCAATTACATGTCCAATTTAGATTGTCATGCACACCCAAGATGATCCTTTATGTCATGGCCAAATTTCATCCTAGCACATCTAAATAAATGTGCCACTAGGCTCACTTAGAAACTTAGATTTACATGCCCATATCATTTGGTTCTCATTTGTAGAATTCGAATTCGGGTTCCTAGTGGCCATATTTGAACCTAGGGTGTTTGAATCACCATCATAGTTTGTGTGTAAGTTATGCCCATGAAGAAAGCCATTGCATGATTTCTTGCCTCGCCATTACCCATACCGTCTCAATTTCTATAGATCCTTCAGATGCCTAACCATAGAAAGCACCACCCCTTCAACGACCACCCATGTTGTTGCTATGCCCATTATTCAATTTATTAAAATTTTGAGAGTGTTAAGGCTTGACGGGAGATTTCGGGGCATGAGTGGAGGAGTACCATACCCTCAATGTCTGACCCATCTGAAGTAGTGGAGCTACTAGACTCGCTATTTATACCAGCTAACCACACATAGTTGGCAGCATACATATACACCGATGCATTAACTAGTGATAGAAGGGGAATTTGGGTACCTCCTAGGCTACATTCACGGAATGCATTTATGAAATGTTCTAAGGGTACATAGATTCCTTCCACAAATTCCCCAATTAGCAACTCTTATGTGACACACCTCCAAGATGTATCCTATCTCTCAAAGTGGTCTTTATGATTGAAAGGGTTTTGACTGACTCTAAAGCCCAGGTATTTTTCTACGGCATTCATGGGATAGACCACATAAAAGGTGATGGGTTTGACTAGCTCAATGCTAGGATTGCAAGTTAGGTTACCTCACATGAAACGAGATGGTAGTGGTAAGTGATGAAAGCAACTAGCAAATTTTTCCCTAGGTTCCAATCTTACTTGATATGGATTTCCCACTATGATATGTAAACCATGTACACGTAACATACAAAGAATATTATATACAACTTACATCAAGATGGGGCAAACTTACTTATAAACCATGCATGATGCAATCCTATGACATATAACTGATTAATTACATACCTCATTGCCTCATTAGCTTCTCAAAACGGGCTCTGATATCACCTCTATAAAACCTTATAATTAACATCCTACTTAACTAAACCAGTTACATAGTTAAGGTGGTTTAGTAGCTGAAGACATAAAGAGATTATGGGGTATTACCGCCACTTGCTCAAATAAACAAGGCTTTAAAATACAAAATTAATTTGTTTTCTTAAGAACCGTGAGTAGGGCATAGAACATACAACTCTTATTCATTTAACTTAACCCATTGGTTGATCAAAATATCAAATTACACATTATGCTCATACATTGTAAATGGAAATTCTTTAGTTGCACCTCTATGGCTAGCCCATTTTTTGTGTGAGAGTTAACTTGAGCTGAATGACTAGGACCTTTTGTGCACTATTAGCCTTCTTTTTGTTTTCCTATTTCTTCGTTCCCTATAAATCATTGGGGAAGACACAAATAAAAAGGCAATAAAATTAGCATGAACTTGTAAAAATCATTGGAGAAGACCCAAGGCATGTAAAAACAAAGTAGCAACCATCTTGAGCTGGCATAAAAAACACTCTTAAGCAAATACATTTTCATGTCATAAAATCAAAACTACCAATTTTGGTTAGCCAATTCGATCCAAACAATAGCATGTGCTTATAGATATAATTGAGTGCAAACGCATAGTATATGCAGTACTTGGGAGGGGCACTATTTAAACGTTATAATTTACTAAGTCATGGCTAGCTAATAATTATAAAAAATATTCACTTTTCTATCGATGTACATATACATATAATCCATGTGATAATTGGGTCTTTTGCAATAAAAAAACATTTACAAATGTACACTAAACATTTAGTCTTCATTTGCATGTGAAAGGTATCAGTAACAACGTACTTTGATTGGTTTTCTTTGAGCTAGGGGCTAGATCTATGCGTATAAACACATAGTATTCTTTAACCTTATATCCCCTTTTTTTTTCAACTTCTTAAATTATGATTTTTGAGATATTTACAAAGGACCCATACCTCTACCTAAAACTTACTAGGAAGGTTTGTGTATGCAAAATCTTCGATTTGCGGCCTATACAATGAGAGATCCGAATTGATCTCATAGCCTATGCACGCTAAAAAATCCTTAAAACTTCCAGACACCTTACGATTTCTTGTCCTTAATCTTTTAACCCTTCCCCTAAACTTGTGAGCTATATTAGCTTAAACGTTTCAAGGATAGAAAGAAGAAGAGATGGCTAAGTACCTTCTCAGTGCTTGGGGAATAAGGAAAGCGGGAGAGTTTTGAGGATCTTACAATTAGGTTCAATCACAAGCATGCATGAACTCCTCTCCTTCTCACTAGGCTTTATATCTTAGTTTAATTTCTCAGTCTCCTACACCAATAGTGCCCCATCGTTATCTTTTTCCCTTTGTTTAGTCCTCTTTCTCTCCTCCCAACCAAGATATACCTCAGTTTGCTTCTTGTACGCCCACTCTTCTTTGCTTGTTGTGAGGGAAAGCTATAAGGAGGAATATGGTAGTTAAACATGAAGGATAAGGAGGGAGACCAGGGTGAAGATTATGCTTTTTATAGACACTTCATTTGATAGATATCAGGCATATTCTTGTTTCCCTTGCCTTCATTGTAGTATAGAAGAATTAGGTACTTGGCCAACTCCCTTAGCCAACTCGAAGTGTCATTTGCCTGATTTGGTCATAACATGTGGTGTCCTTACCCCATGCCTTCTCATTTTCTTATAGGCTACAATTTTTGTGCAAACTATGACCGAGTATGATTTTCCTTTCAGTCCTTTGATCAATTTACTTAACTTTGTCAACTCAAATTTTATTTGGCTAAGGTATTTTTCCACCTTCTCCGAAAATGTCAACTTCCATGTGATAATAATCTTTCTCTCCTTAATTATGTAGAATATCTAGGTAACTAAGTCAAAGGCAAAGTGTCAAAGTCACATTATGACACATACAATTATGACTAAAGGTTCATACCTTATTGTTAACTTTGAATAATGTCAAGGTCAATCCTTATCCTTCTTCCTAGTGTAAGTGGCTCAAAACTACGAAGCTAAGTGACCTTAATGTGGTTAAACATGTAAATGTTAGGCTTTTGTTATATCTTTGAATAATTCCTAATGTCAATCCTTGACCTTGATATAGTAAATGAGGTAAATCTTAGAAAGATTAGATAGTTATGCATTGAGCTGCCATTTTTACACATGATTGGCCTATACTTATAATAAGTTGAGCATACTGAGGCATCCAATGCTTGACTTTGCTAACTAGACTTGGCAAATGGGTCATTCGGTTCGGCTACGGGTTGGGTTAAGTTCGGGTCGGGTCATGTTTGGGTTAAGTCATATTTCAGGTCGTTTCGGTTTGGGTCGGGTATAGTTCGGTTCGGGTCGATTTCGGGTCAACCAATTTTTGGTCAAATATGCCCGTCATGTCAAAACAATCAACTTTGTAGAAAATTTCGGGTCGGGTATGGTTCGGTTCAGATCAATTCGGATTTCGGGTGAGCATATGTCGGGTGTCGGGTCAAATATGGGTTCGGGTTGTTTGGGTCTCGGGTCAGTTTTGCTAGGTCTATTGCTAACCATAAAATTCATACACATAACTTAATTGGAAAATTTATCTAAATTCATGCATAAAAATATACATGTAATTATAATTTCATGTAATTTCACATATAACTTTTAGTTCTTATAACTTGCATATAACTTATCAAATAATCTTTACATACGAATTTATCATATAAAATTTGACAGGCAGTAGTACAAAATGTACTTACAGAAATCAAATAAAATATTAATTTTCTTTTTACTGTAATATACTCCATTTAATTTTTCATATATAACGAATGTTACTTAAATGGTATCACTTACTCTTAGGAGTAGAAGATGGGGAGATATCTAATTCTACAATTCCCTTCTTATCCTTATTTGCCCATCATGTTTCTCTACATCTATTTTGCTTATTTGAAACTAAGGTCTCCATGGAGTCTATCTCATATGAAATTAGGTGTCTTAATTTTTGTTTTTCCTTAGGGAGGGATGTTGGTTACTCAAGGGGAATTTGGGTAGGTTGAGGCATATTGATGTGAATGTTGTATCATGTTCTAAAAACCTTGTACTTTATTATACTAATGACAACTCCCCTAATAGTTGGTACTTGGGTTTTTTGGAGTGGGATCAAGAATGTTTTTCTACCATAGCAAAATCTGAAATTAGTCAAACTAAAATGCAATAACTTGTGTCTCTCTTAGAGATTGGAAAACAAGGAAACCTATAGCAAACTTATGGATAATCTTACTTTGTAACAGAAAAAATAGAGAAATAGTTGATGAACGAGTTCTTATATCGAGGTCTCAAAACCAAGCAACTCACCTTGTAGGACCCTGCTTCGAATATCACAACATACCAGAAATAGAGAAGTAACTCATTTTGGTTGGAGGAGGTGGATGATTACACACATTTTTTCTTCCAACATGTGAAGATCAAGGCCAAGAAATTAGCTATCAAGCTATTGAGAACTGACAACAATTTTCTTATCACTAATGAGGAGTTGATTAAAAATGAGATTGTTTCCTACTTCAAGAAACTATTCACACCACTTGAAAAACCCTCATAGGCAAGATCAGCTCTTTTACAACAGGTATGCCAGAATATTGACTTTAAACTACTTGACTATAAAAAAATACCTTTTACTTTAATCATTCCTAGAAGATGAGACATAAAAAGAAAAGCATGCTTTCCAATTGGAGCTTACAAATCACCTGGGCCCGATGACATTCTCCTAATCTTCTTCCATCAATCTTGGGACTTAGGGCCTGTTCTTTTCGTGGGTCAATCCACTTTTACCCACTTCAATCTACTTCAACCCATTTCAACCTACTTCAACCCACTTGAAAAAAAAAATACCAACTTCAACCCACTTCAACCTATCTCAACCTACTTCAACCCACTTCAACCAACTTCAACCCACTTCAACCCACCCCTTCATAATTTTAATAACTTGTAAAGTATCATGTGAGATTTAGGGCCTGTTGTTTTCGTGGGTAAATGAGGTAGGTAAAAGGGTGAAGTTGGTTGAGGTGGGTTAAGGTAGGTTGAAATTGGTATTTTTTTTTTGGAAGTGAGTTGAAATAGGTTGAAGTAGGGTGAAGTGTGTTAATGTTGGTTGAATTCGGAATATTTTTTATGTGGTGGGTTGAAATGGATGAAAATAATGAGAACGTCATTAATGTGTGATAATTTATGAAGTTATCCAAATTTTGTGAAATTTTTGTTTGTTATTTTTTATTTTACATTTTTTTGATTCTTAATTTCTAATTTTTAGTTTTTATTTTTCATTTTTCATTTTTCATTTTTCATTTTTTTTGTTTTTACTTTTTTATTTTTTATTTTTTTTTATTTTTTTATATTTCATTTTTTTGTTTTTTCATTTTTTTATTTTTTATTTTTTATTTTTTATTTTTTACTTTTTTATTTTTTATTTTTTTTATTTTTTTATTTTTTATTTTTTATTTTTTATTTTTCTTTTTTCCTTGTTCTTTTTTATTTTTTCTTTTTTAATTTTTCATTTTTTTATTTTTTATTTTTTATTTTCTATTTTTCTTTCTTTTTATTTTTCTTTTTATTTTTCATTTTTTTTCATTTTTCATTTTTTATTTTTTA
>JACYFF010002017.1:7548673-7574130 GCA_017589665.1 Selenicereus undatus | reverse complement strand
CACTTCAACCTACTTCAACCTACTTCAACCCACCTAAAAAAAAATACCAACTTCAACCTATCTCAATCCACCTCAACCAACTTCAACCGACTTCACCCTTTTGACCAACCCAATTCACCCACGAAAAGAATAGACCCTTAATAGGTTGTGAAGACTCACATGCCTGCTTGGAATCACTTAACTCTATTTTTCTCTTCAAAAAAATTCAATGTATCTCTATCACCTTTATACCCTGGGTGAATGATCCCTAAACCATCAAAGTTTACCGCCCTATTAGTCTTTGCAATGTGATTTTTAAATTAATCCCATCATCACAAATAGAATCACTTCAATCCTTCCATGGATCTTAATTTCTAAGCAAAATGCTTTTATAAAAGGGTGGTTCATTAAGAGCTGCTCATTGCTTGCATAAGAAGTGATAACCATAATAAAGAACAGAAAGGTGGGGGTGGGCGTTTGCAGCAATCAAAGTTGATATGAATAAAGCTTATGATATCTTATAATTTAACTTCCTAGAATAAGTACCTTTGGCTAGGGAGTTTCCGAGCCTTTGGATCAAACTTGTTTTGCCATGCATCACCACCGTTAGATGTTGTCTGGAAGTCAGTAGAGTCCCGACTAAAGAATTCCAACTTTTAGCAGGGATCAGACAGGGGACCCTTTATCCCCTTATTTTTTCATACTCTACATGAAAATACTCTCTACAACTATTAGAAAATTTGAAGTGATGGACTTCCTAGAGGAATCAAAGTCGATAGGGACGCTCCCTCAATCACCCATCTATTTTTTTGCCAATGATGCCATTTTTTTTATTTTTTTTTTGGTGGAAGGTGACATACAGAGTGCATTTTCCCTCAAGATAGCTCTTGATAATTTTTGTCATGCTTCTAGTCAACAAGTTAATATATCTACATATGCCATGGTGACCTAATATGTCATAGGAGGACACAAATGAACTGAAGGTCATAGCTACAATGTTGTTAATGACTGTAGAATATATATTGGCCCACCAATTTATATTGGTAAGAACTCTATATCTTATTTAATTCCATCATAGATAATGCCCAAAGGAAATTATGGACTTGGAAGGCAAACTTATTCTCTCAAACATGGAGACTGGTATCAATTAATGCAATTCTTATGGCCCTTAGCCAGCATGTGTTGTCCATTTACAAAGTGTCTCAGTGTATTATTCATAAACTAAATCAGTTAACAGTGAACTTCTTTTTGTGGGCTTGGGAGTGTTAGTACATTTATCTACTAGATTAAAAGAGGTGAATTACTCAAACCATGAGGTTTGAGAGGGCTGGAAATAGAAAATGGTGGATGGCTTAATGATGTGCTACTCATGAAACAAGCATAGACAACAAGCTCTAATACACTGTCACTCCTACATAGAATCTATAAGGCCAAATATGGATTGCCCTCACCCCTTTTGATGGAGGATAACCAAAGAGCTAAATCAAGGGCTTCTTGGGGGTAGAGGGGCTTAGTAAAAGCTACCAGACAAGTTAAACATCAATTCTCCATAAGAATTCGGAGTGGTCAACAAACTATAATTGATGACCAAGGTGAATACAAAACAAGTAGATCCTTTACTCAAAAAAGAAAGGAAGAGGTAAATCTACGTAACAAAAAAGTGGCTAACTTATGTACTAATGGTGGGAGGGAGTGGAACACACAACTTATCAAGCAGTCCTTTTAAGCGAACAGTTGCACGCAAATTTTTTCTTTGGCTATTAGAGCTAGTGACGTTGATGATGAAATATTCTATCCATTTTCAAGAGATGGATTTCCTATAGCTAAATCAATTTATGCAAGACTATTCAAGACCCAATTGAAGAGGCTGATTTGATTTCAGAATTGTGAAAAATGATATGGAGACTATATATACTGAACAAATACAAGGTCTTCATCTGGCGGGCAGAAGACAATGCAATCACCATAAGGGAGAATTGTCAAAAAAGAAATATCACTCAAGATGCTTTATGCAGGCTATTTCACAGGTTAGTGGAAATGATAGCTCACTTATTTCGTGATTATGAAGTTACGAGATACATGGGGAAGTTTAGCAATTTGGGCATCAGGATTACCTAGAAGTAATGGATGACCCAATGGATAAGCTATTTAACTAAGATGTCAGATAACTAGAAAGAAGCACCATTGTTGTTCATTCTCATTATTTGGCACATTTGGATGCACATAAATGAATGTTTATTTAAAGGATGAAGAGTTGACCCCGTACTGATAAACCATATGGTCAACCTGGGCTACGCTTTCCAATTAATTAATAGAGTAACATAGAGAAGCTTAGAATGGAGTGATAGAGAACCTCCTAATATCCCTTTGTTCACGAAGGGAATCAATGATACTGTGGAAAATCAAGTTTCAATTTGTATCGATGGAGCGTGGGATTCGAGATCTTTGAGGGCAATGGCAGATTAAGTCCAACTGTCAATTAGTAAGAGCTTTTCCAAGGACACTAGAAAGGGTTTAGCATGTCTTCATTGCAAAGTGAATTCATGGCTTTACGTGAAGCTATCAAGACGATGCTAGCTTTAGGCTGGTGTAGTTTCTTAGTTCTGACAGACTCAATTAACATGATATGCATCTTCAATAGGGAGATGAAGTTGGATAAAGAACGTGTTATTATTGTGGAGAATGTTAATAAGTTACTTGAACAGGTGACTTACTGCTAGATATACAAAGCACATAGGGTCAAGGTTGGACTAGCACACAAATTGGCTACTAAGGCTAAGAAATGCGGTGTCTAATCTATCTGTTCATTTTTTTTTTTTGGTTTTATTATCCTTTTTGTATGCCTTATTGAATTGCACTTTGCCCTAACTTTACCCCCCCCCCCCCCCCCTCCCCCCCCCCCCCCCCCCAAAAAAAGGGACACACAAAATAAGAGGCCCAAAAAAGGATCCCCAATCGGCAAGCCTAACGAACATTATCCATAGATAATGCAGGCTTTCCCCCTTTTTTTTTAACAAACTATGCCTCTAAAGGGGGAAAAGCAAGAGAGAAAGAGAGACTCTCGTACTTTCTTGGCCTTGTAACCCTAAATTTGTTCTGTCGCCTACGCCATGAAGAAACCACCACATTCTAATGGATACTCCCATGTTTCACTCTTGTCTTACTCTTTGCCCTTCACTCTATTATTCTATCGGTGCCTAGACGCTTGTTGTTGTTCCAACTGTGACACATTTTATTTCTTTGCCACCGCCCCATTAAGCTCTCTCGTTGCTTTACTTGCCACCAACTTAAAGCCTGTTCTGATCTAACACCATCACTAAGATATTTATGCTGGCCTCGCTATCAGCTAGATTTTCCACCATTATCTTTGTCATCTGCAATAAACAACCCTTAGGTAAGTCACCTACACCCTGTTTATTCATTTTTCCTTATTAAATTTGAGTTGCAGAGGCATAGCCATTGGTTTCTGCCTATGGTAAATTTGTCTGGTATTTTTTGCCTTAAATTGATATCAAAAACTCAAAAGATTAATTAGAGAATTTGCCTTCTTTATTCCACTCACATCTATCTACTAAATGTCATGTGGAATTCATACCTGAATTTGATTGACTATTTATTGTTTGTGGTTACTATGAATTAGATATCTAAATTTCTAGTCCCAAAAAAACTGCTTTATTAATTCATGTATGATATTGGTTCATCACCAAGGATTTGTAGTATGCATCTATCTCAATGAAGCTTTTGTTTAATTATTCATGAAGTTTATCTTCTTTTTCAGAATCTTTGGTTTTGCTTGTCTCAAATTGGCTGCCATAACTTTTGCTTGCAATTTGTTTGGCCAAACTAAGAAGATCATTCCTATGCTTGAGCTAGGAACACATGATCTGGTTTAAGGTTGTTTGATTGATAAGAATAGATGTTGCATAAATTCAACTGAAGTCATTGTGATCAGTATATTAGTTTGCTTGTCCTTGAATTATCCTTGCTCAGTATGGGATGGTAGATGTTATATTGGTCTCTTTGAGATCCTGCTATTTTATGCTTTCGTATTTTACTATTTCATACACTATGCTATTGGCTCTCTCAGGCCCATTTTGGTGAATTTGCCCCTCATTGTATTAGATAAGTTGGGTTTTAGGTCAATTTGTTCATGTATTATATTCATGAATTCAAGGGTTAGTTTGTAGAACAAGTAGAGGGAGATTATTTTGTGCTTGTATTATACTATCATGGCCTTCCATGCCCTTATTCCCTTTTGTTAGGCTGCAATGAATATTTTTCAAGAAAGAAGAACCTGCCATTGCTAGTGACTTGAATGTATAAGGACCGATCATTAAATGGCATACATGGAGGTACAGCTTTTACCACGAGTCATTTCATTCCTTTGGGAATCTTTCCAGAAAAATTGAGTGTATGAAGGTGATTTTACTTCTTCGGCAATGTCAAATCTCGAACATGCCTATGCTCACATTAATTTTCGTTGTATGTATCTTATTATATAAATGCCTCGAGTAATTGTCATTGTGTTTTGTTGCTACAGCAAGAGGAAATAAGTATTGTTACTTCTCTCCTAAGGCCATGATTCAGACCAATCCTGAAGGATTAATTAAAAAAGTTATTATTGATTTTGAAGTATGTTGGTTTTATGATTCATTTCCAAGACTTTATCACTGTAAGAATGGTTTGGTGTCTACTAACTATTTTAGTAGTAATTCTTTTGGTCACAAAAGCAGTAAGCATTTCGTTGTAGTGACAGGCTTGACGAAACTTAGGACAATGACCTTCTCGAATTCTCAGCTTCTTAAGTTGGACTACACTACCTACCCTCATTTGTTCATTAGTTATTGTACGTTGATTTTGTCATAAGTTTATGCTTTGAGTCTATATATGGTGAGAAGACATAGGGTTTCTACTTTATGGTCTAAGGCCAATCCATTTAACGATCCATATGGATCATATGAGTCTTTATTTTTTTCTTGTCAATTAGCATTGCAAATCTATTGTAATTTTGGGTCTTCTACATTTTATGATGTTATTAATCTATTTGGTGAATGGAATAGTGCTTATATGCTATTCCCAGACGAAGTTTCTACCTGATCCTTTATATCAATTAATGCATCTATTGAAGCACTTCTCCTCTTATTAGTTCTATCAAAATCATTTGTTGGAATGTTCAAGGGTCAAAGAAATCTCAACTTCAACTAGAAATGGGATTCGTCAAGCTAACCATTAATCTAAGTATTCCTTTTAACTTGAAACTATGGTTAAACAACAGAGCATGGGTTGATAATAAAAAAATTTAAGGTCCCAATTCTGTGATACTGTTCCTACTGATAATCATATGAAAGGTATTTTGGCTCTCTAGAATTTTGATAATGTTGATGTTAATATCACGCTTATGGAAAATAGTGCAATTCATTTCTTTATTTATGACAAATTCAATGATAAACAATGTATTACTTCAGCTATTTGCGCGCCGACATAGGAGTGTAAAAAGAATAAATTTGTTAATATCTTAAAAGTCCTAATGATATGATTGACCTTTCATGTTGTATCATTGCTGATTCTTAATGACATGTTGCACCCTTTTGAAAAAATTGGGAGTGTCCCATTAAAGGTTGTGAGAATTAGTAGATTGAAAAAATCTCTTTCTTATAGTAAAGGAATTGATGCCAATGTCCAAGGCAGAATTGTCACTTGGAAAATTTCTTGTGAGGGTGGCTTATCTATGAAAAGCTTGACACACTGATTTTTAGAGAAGATTATTTTCAATTATTCCCTAATTACATGATAAGAAATGGGCCATTTAGATGCTCAAATTTTGCATATGTATTTCTTAATACTGAGCTGTCACCCACCTGAAAGGGGTCAAATTTCAGGTATCAGCACTCATGGGCGCAGTCAAACAACATACTCAAAAGGGATTGGAAAATAATGATACGAGGCACTCTGATCTATCGAGTAACACAGAAATCACAAAAGACCAAATTTGACCAAAAAACTTGGAGTAAAGCGCACTTGTAGAAATTTTAAGCAAAAAATTGAAAGAAATGTCGAAGAATTGCTCCAATCAGAAGCAAAAATTGTACTAATTCTAATAGCGATATTCTGAACAATTGGCATTATTGGCTAATTAAACAATGAGAGAAAATGTGTCTCTTTACCTGAAAATACTAAGGAAAAAGGTAAGAAAAAATTTGCTAGCTAATGGTGATAGAAATCTCGTTACTTCCATCAGACAATGAAAACAAGAAAAGGATATGGCAAAATTATCAAAGTCAAGGATAATTCTAGGGTTTGGATTGTTGAAATCAATCAGATTCAAAACATGTTTGTAAACATACTAACACAACAAATATTAAAATTGATGTTCCTAACTTGATGGCAGAAGAAGACTACCAAACAATCCTTAAACCCAGTTAGGATCAAGAAATCAAGGATTCTATCTTTCAAATGGATAAGTACAAAGCCCTAGGTTCAAATGGCTTTGAAGCAACCTTTTTCTAAGGCTATTGGCACATAATTCAGAAGGATGTGTGTGATGTAAGTAAATCCTTCTTCCCCAAAGGGAGAGTACTTAGGCTAATCAATCACATGCTTAGATGAAGAGCTCAACTACTACAAGCCAATTTTGACTAATCAGTCTATGCAACAACATATACAAAGCCATTTCTAAAATTCTAGTTAATAGAATGCAACCAATCATGGAAAAGTTACCGATCCAATTCAAAGTGCATTTGTGCCAAAACAACAACATTCTACTAACACATAAAATCATGAAAAAATTTAAGAACATGAAAGGTAACAAATCTTGGGTGACTCTTAAACATAATATGAAAAAAGCATACGACATAGTGGAATGAAACTTTCTTTTCAAAACACTCGAACAACTAGGTTTCCATCACAAATGGGTTGATTGGATCTATGAATGTGTAACAGTAGTATCGTACTCTATCATTGTCAATGATGGGGTACTCTACTAATGTGATAGTGCTTCATAAATAAATTATGTGTTTCGTATTTCGTATTACACTCCAGGACAATCTAGGAAGAATACCTAAGATGCGTTGTTTTCAAAGGCATGCCAAAGTTGAAACCTTCTCAAATCCAGTTAGCGAGCTCCAAAGTTACAAAATTGAAAAATTAAAAATATCTCCAAAGCTGTAACAGTTTCCTTAATTCAACCAAATATAGAATTGATGCCTACACACACATAGTGCAGTGTTTCCAACTCTCGACTGCAATTAGTAAGCAAATAGATAAAAGTATTAGGGACCTCTTTTAGAAGAAACCTGTAGATATTAGAGGGCTACCCATGGTCTCATGGGAAAAAATTTATCTACCAAAGAAAGAGGGCGACTTGGACTTAGGAGAACGGAAGCAGTTAATACTACTTTTTAAAGCAAATTAATGAGCAACTAGTTCCATGACCAAAGTTTATGGGTTGAGCAAGTTGCAGTAAAATATTCTAGTAATGAAATTTTTTTCATTGCTAAGCCTAAAAAGTTATACTCATGGCATGGAAATGCATACTAAAAAATCAACAATAATTGCGAAAGGATCAAGATGGAAGGTAGGTGATGAGGCCAACGACAACTTTTGACTTGTAATTATCGTGTCAATGATAGTTTAGCCATTATCTTGGGTATTTCAGATGCCAATACTATTGACACCTATCTTGAAGTCTCACGGTTTATTACCAACAATAAAGAATTGCTCGACTACAATCAATGGTCAATGATCCTCATCTATAATTAATAATAGCAAGATCTATCCCATTTAACTCAATAGCAACACCTCCCATAAAGTCTCACAGCTTATTATTAGCAATATGTTTGGGTCTTTGTGGGGATAATGAATTTGCTACTAAGACTACAACTTGTTTTGCTCACAATATGAATTTAAAAATTCACATGAGTGGGAATATAAAAGGATTCAAAATTTAGACATTATACCCTAATTAAAGATTTTTCTATCACAGCTTTTCCAGATGTCCTTTCCCACACCGGGGACTCTTCTAAAGAGAAGTATGCATATTGATCCTATGTGCCATGTATGTAACACTGAAATCGAGCATGCACAGCATCTGCTCGCTCCTAAAATGTAGTATAGCCCAAGAGCTCTAGAGGTTAGAAAAAGACCACAACTAGGTCAATGTTCATATGCTTACCACACTTCAAAAAAATTGTTCAAGCTTGGCTCTTTAAGCTTAGACTATCTAAACCCTCTGTTAATATGGATATATTAGTTACGCTTCTGTGGAGCAAATGGAAAATTCAAAGCAACTAAATATTCCACAATGAAGGATCTAATCCAAGAATCACTTTGATAAGAGCAATGAAAGCTAACATTGAATGGTGCATTAAACGTAAACTCACACAATCAATACACCCAGCAAACCCAACTTTTTAGCCGTTAACTGTAAAAAGACTCATTAGGTTAGCATGAAGGAAGCCACAGAGTGGACTCATCAAATCAATTTTGATGCATTGAAACCATCTCGAGGAGTAGCAAAGGCTTATATTTCATAATTAGGAAGGAAGATTCATTTAGACAGCATCACTCAATTGGAAGCAACATCAATTTTGGTAGCTGAAGCAACGACTATGAGAAATGGTATCAAAGCAGCAATATGAATTGAATTTACTAATGCCCATATCGAGGGAGACGATAAAATTCTCATCCAGATAGTACAAGGTGACATTTAAGCATCCTTAGTGTAGGGTTGAGTGGCCCATATTTCATCCTTCATGGAGCGCCAAATGCTTTGGCCACAGGCCGTGGCCAAATGCAACTCAAACCAGATTTTCAAAGGGGCCCACGGACTATCTGTGGTCCTAATCATGGTTCATGGAGTCTACAGCAATATAAGCTGCTAGCGTTGCTCGTTCTGACCCAGTGATCGCCTTATAAGGGGTTTTGCCTTAGGCTCAAAGACATCATTGAGAACACAAGCAATTAGTCTACTATTCTTGCTTTGTGAAATAGCATTATGGGTGAATTTGTAATCACTAATTGATCTCTCCTTGGGGCACATCATTCTAAGATCAATTCTGTACTCTCCTATCACCATAGTGGATTCTTTGCTTATTGCTACCCGTGGTTTTTTCCATTTTGGGTTTTCCACGTAAATCTTAGTGTTATTGGTGTCTGTTTCTTTTGTCTTGCTTTATTATCGTATTTTGTGATTCAGTGTTGCTTTCACTCAAATCCTAAACCAATGCTAACAAGTGGTATTAAAGCAAGGCTATAGGATGGCAATAGTTATAAAATTTGATATTCCTAAATTCGACGGGAAGATGAGTTTCAATACTTGAAAGGTCCAGATGATGGCCATTCTCAATAGAATGGCTTGAAGAAAGCACTTGGTGGTAAAACCAAGAAACCTGCTACCATGATAGACGAACAGTGGGAGGAGCTTGATGAAAAGGCTCTTTCGATGATTCGGCTATACTTGGCAACCCATGTTCTCCGTGAAGTTCTAGATAAAACAACCACGGCAGATCTCTAACTTCGATTAGAAGCACTATATACGACCAAAAGCCTAGAAAACAAGATTCGCCTAAAGGAACATCTGTACACATGTTCTATGGTAGAAGGTACTCCTATCCAAAGCGATATAAACGAGTTCAACTCTATTATTTTTGATCTGGAAAGTCTGGATGTGAAAATCGAGGAAGACGATAAAGTGATATTGTTGGTTGTCTCCTTACCCCCTTCCTATAAGAACTTCAAAGAAATCTTGTTATACAGTGACAATGAAACTTCATCTTTCAAGGATGTTAAGGCTAACTTATTGTCCAAAGGAAAGTTTCATCTTGAAGAACGTCTAATGACAAAGCTAAAGTTTTGTTAGGAAGAGGGAGAACCTCTTAAAAGGAGTACATAAGTAGGAGAAACTCCATATCAAAGTCAAAGGGACGTAAATCCAGCAAATTCTGCAAATACTGCAGGAAGCCAAGGCACTTAGTTATTGAATGTTACAAACTAAGAACAAGAAGGAAAAGGAAGAGATAAACATCAGTCCACAAAAGCTTCGATTGTTGACTCCAAGTCGAATGGTGATGTCTTACTTGTCACCACCACAGATAACAGAGGTGCTACTGAGTGGTTTCTATACTCTGGCTGCACCTATCATAGGTGTCCGCAGAAGGATCGGTTTTCAAAATATGAGCCATTGGATTCAAGCATTGTTCTCAAGGGCAAGGACGCTCAATGCAATGTCATTGGCATTGGTCCCATCCAAATCAAAACCCATGATGGTATATTGAGGAATCTTTCTAATGCCCGTCATATTCTTGACCCGAAACACAACTTGATTTCACTTGGCACCCTTGAATCCAATGGGTGTAAGTATTCAGCTGAAGGTGGAGTTTTGAAAATCTCCAAGGGTGCTATGGTTCTCATGAAGGGAGAAAGACGTGGTAGTCTCTACATTCTCCAAGGTACTACTGTGACCAGCTCTGCTACAGTTACCACCACCTCATCTGAATTAGATCATACTCAACTGTGGCATGCTTGCTTGGGCCACATAAGCGAGAAGGGAATGATGATTCCAAGTAAGTGAGGTCTTCTTGGTAGCGCAATACGGGCAAACTTGATTTCTATGATCATTTTGTGTTTGGGAAACAAAAGAGAGTCAGATTCTCTGCAATAGTACACCATAATAATAATACCCTCGATTACATTCATTCTGACTTGTGGGGTCCTTCTGGAGTTCCTTCATTTGGAGGAAAGCACTATATGCTAACCTTTGTAGATGATTTCTCCCAAAGAGTCTGGGTTTATTTTTTGAGTCAGAAAAACGAGGCATTTCCCATGTTCAAGAAGTTCAAAACTCTTATTGAGAACCATACCGGGCGGAAGATAAAGAAGCTTACGACTGATAACTGTATCGAGTTCTATGAGTCAGATTTTAATGAGTTCTGTGCCATTCAAGGTGTGGAGATATAAGACCCTAGTCCAAAAGCCTTAACAAAATGGGTCGCAGAACGTATGAATCAGACTCTACTTGAGAGAGCTTGTTGTATACTCTCCAATGCTAATTTATGGCATCATTGTGATTTTTAGGCCGAGGCTATTTCTACTACCTACTATGTAGTGAGTCGGTCTCTACAGTCTTCAACTGATTTCAAAATCCCAGAAGAAGTCTAGTCGGGTAATTCTGTTGACTGCTCTATTATGAGAGTCTTTGGATGTTTTGCCTACGCACATGTTAACAGCGGGAAGTTAGCTCCTTGGCAGTCAAAATACATGTTTCTCGGTTATGCGTCTGAATCTAAGGGATAATAGCTGTGGTGTCCTAACTCCAAAGAGATCATTCAAAATTGGGATATTACCTTTAATGAAATTGCTATGTTTTCTCCTGGAGAAAAGTCTACTATTTCTTTAGATGATCAACAAGATAGCCGTGAGAAGTTGGAGATAGAGGTTTCTATAAATGTCCCTCAAGGTGGAGACACTTTACCTTATTCTAGCAATGAGGTCCATTTTGAAGAAAGCAATTCTAATATTCTAAGTTTAGAAGCACTGCAGGCTACAGACACTTACTCTATTGCTTGTGATAGACCGTGAAGAACTATCAAGAAGCCAACACATTATACCACTGATGATAAAAGTGAACTAATTACATATGTTCTAGTAGTTGCACATGAGATACCTGAAGGTGTCGAACCTTCTACTTATTCTGAAGCCATCTCCTATCCCAACTCCTCAAACTGTGCTCATGGCAATGCAAGAAGAGATTGAGAGTCCATACAAAGAATGAGACTTGGGAGTTATGTGAATTGCCAAGGGGTCATCGTGCTTTAACGACCAAGTGGATCTACAAATGAAAGGAGGGCATTCCTGCGGTTAAGAATGCAAGGTGGAAAGCATGGTTGGTTGTTCTAGGCTGCGACCAGAAGGAAGGTATTGACTTTAATGAAGTGTTCTCTCTTGTAGTACGCCATACCTCCATTAGAGTGTTACTTGCTTTTGTTACTCTTTTTTGATTTGGAGTTGGAGCAATTAGATGTGAAAACAGCATTCCTTTGTGGGAATTGGAGGAAGAAATATACATGAAGCAACGTGAGAGTTTTATAGTTCCTGGAAAGGAAAATCATGTTTGTCACTTAAAGCAGTCCCTATATGGCCTGAAACAAGCATCGCGACAATGGTACAAAAGGTTTGATGCATGCGTGATAGGATAAGGCCATACACGGTGTCACTATGACAATTGTGTATGTTTTCAACAATTTGATGGTTCCTTCATTTATCTGTTGCTTCATGTTGATGATACACTTATTACTTCTAAGGACAATTCATTGATCAACAAGTTGAAATCTCAACTTAGTAATGAGTTCGAAATGAAGGACCTAGGTGTAGCTAAGAAGATATCGGCATAGAGATTCATAGGGATCGTAAGGCTAGTAAGCTCTACTTATAACAAAGGAAGTACCTTGAAATTCCCTTGATAGGTTCAATATGGGTAGCTGTAAATTAGTATCCACTCCTCTAGCTGCTCATTTCAAACTATCAATCGAGTCATGTCCAACATTTGAAAGGGAAATGAAGAAAATGTCTCAAATTCCCTATTCTAGTGCAATTGGCAGCCTCATGTATGCTATGGTTTCCACTAGACCTGACTTATCCGATGCAGTTAGCGTGGTGAGCTGCTATATACATAATCCTAGTAAGGATCATTGGGAGGCTGTAAAATGGATCCTTCGCTATGTGAAGGGTTCTCTTGATAGATGTCTAGTTTGATAAGTCCAAAACTGCAACTTATAATGTTGCAGGATCTGTCGATTTTGATTACGGTGGAGATCTTGATTATAGGCGCTCTATTTCTAGCTACATTTTCTCTATGTGTGGGTGTCATCTTTTGGAAAGCATTCCTAGAGTCTATTACAATTTTGTCCACTATTGAGGCTGAATACAATGCTGCAACTGAGGGTTTTAAAGAAGCTACATGATTAAGATGCCTTATAACTAACCTTGGTATTACACAACGTGTCACTACAGTCTTTTCGGATAGTTAGAGTCATATTCACCTCACCAAAAATGATGCCAACTACTCTAAGACCAAGCTTATTAGTATTAAGTACCATTACATCAGAGATACTATTGTTGTAGGAGATATTATCGTGAAGAAAGTTCATACCTTGGAGAATCCTACAGATATGCCCACCAAACCTCTCCCTATTACAAGTTCTAGCATTGCTTGGACTTAGTAGGCATTTAGTGCTTTTGAGTACCTTTCGGGGTCCATTCTGCGAGGCTCTGCCCTTCGAGGTTCTTTAGTGATGTTGTTTGCTCGGGTTGATGAATTTGGTCCCAGGGTGGAGATTGTTGGGTTTAGTAGCCCAAATTTTGTCCTCCACATAGCCTAAAATGGTTTGGCCATGGACCGTGCCCAAATGCGACTTAAACCAGATTTTCAGACGGGACCCCGGACCGTCCGTGGTCCTGACCACTTTTCGTGGTGTCTTTTGCGATATACGCCGCTAGTAGTTCCTCATTTTGACCTACTGATCGCTTTATGAGGGGTCCTCCCATGGGCTTAAAGACATCATCGATAACACAAGTTATTAGTCTACTATTTTTGTTTTGTGAGAGAGCATTCTTAGTGAATTTCCAATCACTAATTGATCTCTTCTCCGGGCACATCGTCCTGAGATCAATTATCTGCTCTCCCATCACCACAATGGATTCTTTGCTCATCGTCGTCTGTGATTTTTTCCGTTTTGAGTTTTCCATGTAAATGTTGGTGTTACTGGTGTCTGTTTTCTTTATCTTACTTTATTATCATATTTTGTGATTCCGTGTTGCTTTCACTCAAATCCTAAACTGATCCTAACACTCAGAGATCCAAGTTTTGGGGTAGGATATTATTACTTTTCTTCAGCATGGTTTATCTTTACATTCCACAATTGTGTGAGATTTGCCCCTCATTGAGACTTATTGTGTATCCTTTATGAGGATAATCTATGGAGAACCCTTGAAAAAATGGTTTCTTAGGTTATATTACTCACTTACCTTTCTTTATAAAAAAAAAGCATGTTTTTTCACAACTTAAAAATTATTTTTTATTGACTCTTGATCTGTCCTGTCTCCTATTCACCAATAGTCTCATTGCTACCTTGGCACCTCTATGGTATTACACTACTAGCGTACAAATGCCCCGTATAAACCACAACCGACAATTGAGTTGCGATATACAATATGATTCTCAAGTAATACTGGATAAGTCCTATTCTGTGTATAAGTGATATTTGTTTATTAATTTCATTTAAACGATTATTTATGATGTTGAGTAAATCCAATATTAAGTAAATCATACGTTACATATATAAAATATTATTTAGGACTCAGCAATGCTTGAATAGAGGTTGAATCCATGCATCTGGTAAATGGCCATTTAAATCAAGTTCAATTTCTATCAAATAGAAAAGGCTAGCTACTGAAGTCAAAATGAATAAGTTTAAATTGAGTCAATTTGTGCTGAGATATACTTGAATAAACACTCAATTTGTTCAACCTCCATATCAAATTGGTCAAATAAAATTTCTATTATTATTTGAATTAGGTACTTCAAACTCATATGAAAATTAGAGTTGTCCTGCTGTAGACTAGCTATAATTAAGAACCGAATAATTATGAACAGTTGGTTATGTTTGCATAGTATGAATGAGCATATTTTATGCGTAATTATCATATTATATACCAATGAATAGCAGGGGTTTTCATATTAGCTATTGGTTATTTATGGTCAAAGTTGAGTAAATGATAAATATAGAAATGATCAAAAAGCATAAGAATATATTAGTCTTATTAGTGAAAAAAATAATTACATGTGTCATTTTAGACGTAAACGACTAACAGTGAACTCGAATGTAGCGTAAATACATAAAAAGAACATTCACCATGGTTACGCTACTAATACCTAAAAATTTAATTTAGCAGCATCGATAAACCACCATCACCTCCATCTCCATCTCGACCTTCACCTCCACCTCCTCTTCCTCCTCCGCCTACTGTTCCTACTACTACTAATAATAATGATGATGACGATGATGATGACGATGGTAATAATCATAATCATAATAATAATGACAACAACAATAACAATATGAGAAAATTAAGTTTTTCCAATTAAATATTAAACATGTTATTATTTTTAAAAAGAAATCTAAGGAAAATATATTTTATATTAAAAATCTTATTCAAAAAACCCAGAGACATGAATGTGTTGCAAAATAATCATTTCAGATTACCGTAATTGTTACTGACATGGGATATTGTGACAAAATCAAGAGTGAATAGTCAATGAAATAGTTATGTAAACCCCATTAATTAATTGATTGCCTTAACTAATCAGTAATTGGATGTTGTTTATTTCAGCACAATTCAATACAATTAAGCACAATTCAATATAATTTAGTACAATTTATCATTATAAAAGTATTCAATTTATTAGATTGTGATTGAATCCAAATCTCCTATTCTTTATCAATAATTAGACTTATTTTACTAATTATATAAATAGGTTATTAATGTTATTATAATTGAAAATAATGTTTACATTATGTAATAAAATAAAATGTTTCATAGTTTTAAGTATAATATAAAAAATATTAATATTATTATATTCATAAAATGCATATTATTTGATGAAGTATTATATTATGTAATTGCAAAGATTTGTTATAAATTATGTAACACTTATTTTAAGAATGTAATTAAAATTGAAAGAAAAGTTTTTTATAAAATATTGCTAATTATGAATTAATAATTTACTACCAAATTTTATATCCAATATATTTTTACACCAAATTCATTGGGATCTCTTGATTAAAAAACAAATGTTACTCTGTCTCGTTCTCCTCCTAACAACCCACTAATAAATTTAAATTATTTTATTGTAGAGAACCCAATCCAGTAATCCACATCATTTAGTGCATTATCTACTAGAAGAGTCAACTTCTAATTTATTAACAACTACCAAAAAATGCATATTTTAGGTATTTCTAATTATAATTATTTCCAAAATTGAATTAGTTTTGCAATCCATTGCTAAGAGCACAAAAAATTTATGTGTTAATAATAGCAACTATAAACTGAATATATATTCGCAAATTATTTGCATATTATACACATCTTTTTAAAAATTCATTTAAAATTTAATTTACAACAGACATAGCATATAAAATTAAACTCATTGACAAATGATCATATTGCAACATAATATAAATAAAAACATGTTTACAAATATTCATTTTGTGTGTGTATAAGAATTATACAACTATATAAACATATTTCCATATTTAATTACAATTAGCTGCTAAATATGCAAACTCATTCAATACCATTTAGTATGTTTCAACTAGGGTTGAGCAGGACAGAGTACCCAGTTCTGGTTCCAAGTTTTCAGGACCCGAGTCCGAACCCGGTTGCAACCGGTTTCAAGAATTAACAACCAGTCCCGGACCTAGTTCATTCGTGCCCGAATATGGACCCGGCGGGTCCGAACTGACTTCGGGTTTGAAGCTAGGTATCCAATTTTTTCGCTCCACCCTAGTTTCAACATGTTTCAACATGATTGAGTATATTTTATCAATAAGTATTAATAGATACTTATCGTAAATCTAAAAGAACATGTCCAATATTACATTTTTTGTTTAAGCCTCCAAAAAAGCCAAAAAATGAAAAATGAAAAATGAAAATTAAGCACCCTACAGCGAAGCACAAAGGGTCAATAGCCAACATAGCAAGGGATGCATATTAGAAAGTAGACCTGGCAAGGTTTGGGTACATGTTAGTTTAAGTTTGGGTCAGGTTATATTTTGAGTCATGTGATATTTTGGGCCGGTTTGGTTTGGGTTAAGTGAACTTCAGTTCGAGTCGATTTTGGATCAATCAATTTTCGGTTCAATAAACTTATCATGCAAAAATAAGTAACTTTGTACAAATTTCAGATCGACCATGGTTTGGTTACTTGTCAATTTGAGTTTCGGGTCACTTTAGGGTGAGTCTATTTGAAATATTATGTATGGATCCGAGTCATTCAATTTGAGTTTCGGGTCTCGGGTTAGCTTCGACAGGTCTATTAGAAAAAGAAAATCAATTAGGAAATTAATCAGCCCCTATATTTGGCCCTATTCTTTTCGTGTGTATATTATACATGTAGAGTGGAAAAGAATGGAATAAAGTTGGAAGGAGTGCAATGGAGTAGGTAAGAGTAACTTGTTCTATGTAGGAGTGAGAAGGAAAGAAATGGAGTGGAAAGAGTGGAATGAAGTGGGAAAGATTGGAATAAAGTGGAAGTGAGAAGGAATGGACAAATCAGATATGAGGAAAAATTTTCATATCTGGATCCTGTCCGAATTATAAATCGGACATTCCAATTGGACTTGGATTCGGACTTGCACCCGGACCCGAATGTTTGATGTCCGGATCCAATTGTTCGAATGTTCGAATTTCTGATATGATTTTTGGACATTCTGACCGAAATTTTGTGTGGCTAAACCCGAACTCGTTTTTTCAATGTTCGAATCCGGTTGTCCAAAGTTTTTATAAATTTTTTTAAAGAATTCGGACCAAAATTACACATAAAAGTAGTTGTCCAATAGCCGAATCCGGTTGTTCGATTGTCCGAATTTGTCCGAACTCGAAATGGTTAAAATTCCGGACAATCCGGATCCGAATCCTCAAACTCGAGCCCAACCTAGATTTAAATTCGGACATAAATAATTGTCCGAATTTTAAATTCGGACGTAAATTTTGTGATCGCACCCAATTTTTTTCATATTTGATAAATTTGAGTAATCGAATCGGATAGATTTTGTCAGATCTAGCCACGTACTGACATACAGCCTCCTGGAGAATTTTTGTAGACCCTTTCCCCCAACTCGTACGTTTACTTTTAGCTAGATTTAAAAAAAAAAAGAAAACAAAAAAACAGAAAAGGAAAAAAAAATCTTAATCTTACGCTATATTCGTTTACAGAAAGTAGCGCCATCGTTCCCTCACCATGACTCCAGCGCCCTTTTGGCTATTTGAGGCTTCAGATTCTCTCTCCTCCAATGCCCTTTGCTAGCTTTTGTTAGACATATAATAAAAAAAAAAACACCCAAAAAAACAAAAAAAAAAAAACGTACACACAGAGAAAACCAAATACAGCCCACAGTTTCAACCCACTTTCAACCACCTCACAAATGCCCCTAAATTTCTCATTCAACCAGATTCTGTGATCCCCATTATAGAAAAGAAGCATATTCACACTCTCACGTTCTCTCTTTCTGGCTTCAGCCCTCTTCTTTCAAAGTCCTTTGCACCTTTTCATTCTTCCATTCCATAACTTGTAGGCATCAAATTCTGCCCACTTCTTTATAGGGTACCCACCAAGCCTCGTTCCCTCCACGCCACCTGCGCAAACATTTTAGAGGGAGAAAGAAGAGAGAGAAAATGCAGTCACTTCAGCAGAAGGCCTCGCAGTACAGTGGCATCGCTACAGATGATGCATTTGCCATCGATGAAACCAATCTCTATGAGAAATTGGGTCTGCAGACTTTCATTGATCTTTCCACTAATTTCTATACCAGGTTCGGAGATTCTTCGTTTACGAACTGATCCTTTAAGGAGTTTGCAATTCAATTGAACTGGGTTTTTGAATTTTTGTTGCCCCGTTGATGTTTGTGCCTTTGTGTTTGGGCATTTTATCTTAGGGTTTACGATGATGAAGAGGAATGGTTTAGGTCGATTTTTGCGAATTCGAAGAAAGAGGATGCTATTCAGAATCAGTATGAGTTCTTTGTTCAAAGAATGGGAGGCCCGCCTCTGTTTTCTCAAAGAAGAGGTAATTTGAATCCGAAAGTAGTACCGCTTACTGCATATGTTTGTGCAAATCTCTCCGTCTCTCGCTCTCTTGCTCTGGGTGTGTCTCTCTTTGTGAAATTGTGGGGATCGCTGAAAGTTTGCTTCTTTTTCACATGCTTCCGTTAAATCCTTTATTTTGGGATTCATGCTAGGTTTACATGTTATTGAGAAGGGGTTTAAGGCGGGTTTTCTTTTGGATCCACTTTGGGTCGTCGGTTGTTGCGAAGAGAGGTTCGAGTGGGTATTGAATTTGAGAAAAGTAGAAAGGATGTTCGACTTCATGAGTTGGAGTATTTGATGGTTATGGGTGCTGTTTTTTCTGATAAATGCTTGAATTTTGATGTTAGCTTAGCTTCTTTTTTTTTGGGGGGGGGGGGTTGGTCGGAGATTGTGAAGGACGGCACTCCAGTCCTACACTCTGTCATGAGGTGCAGTGTACAAGCATGAAAACATATAGATCGAGTGTTGTTTTCTGGGTCCACTAAGTTAGCAATCGGTTGACCTGCAAGCATGAAATAATGTAGTTGATCTTTTGAACATAGTGCGTTTTGCATTTGATTTGGATATAAGATGTCAATTGTGATAGGATTTTGCTTTTATGTATCAGTTGTAAGAAAGAAATTTCGCTTTGAGCTTGAACCCAGAATAAGATTAGCAGAGAGGGTGGGGGGGGGGGGGGGTTTGGGTTAATTAAAATATGCATCTGTTGGTCAATATGGTTAGTTTTACCATGATTAAACATACTAAATTGAAAGTGATGCTTCGTATATGTGTAACAGTGTGGATTGGTCAGGTCGGAGCTAATTGGCTTTGTAGATGTCTTTGATGTATATTTGAACATGCGCATTGTTTAAGTTTTTGGAGGGTCAAGGAGCTTCCATTAATGGTGTTCATGAAAAATATTCCTACCTATGCAGTATGTTCTTGATTTTCTAATGGAGGATGGTGAGTCTCGTTTTCTATTGTGTGACCATATGGTCAGAAACACCATTAATCCCTAGTTGAAGGGTAACATGCATGTAGAACTTCAGAAAGAACTTGTAAAAGCTGACACAATCCTTCCTACAGAATGATTGCGCTCTAAGGGTATAGTGTATGGTTTTGGTTTTTGAAGTGATGCATCAATGTCCTGAATGTTGTTCTTGTGCAAGGGTAGGGAATCATTTCTAGTTAAAGATGCAGGTTTTGACCTATATGGGTTATTTGATGAAAGTGGAGATCATGGGTGATCAGAATTAACGGTGCTAAAACAACTTTCCATGACATCTTACTATTGATTAGCTTGTTTCTTTATGAGATTCTTAAAGACAAGCATATTAAGTGCGTAATTATTGTTAGGCGTTTTCTCAAGTTATTTGATGCATTAGAGTGCATTCTCGTAGGACCTGAACAGTGTTATCATACAGGAGGCCTATATATTCAGCGAAATACATGTTACCTCCTTCGCTGAGTATCCATATTTGGGTAACATAATCCTGCAATGAAACTAGAACATGGTGGTTGCATTCAGGATCCAGTTTAAGGATTTAGGCCGATCACATTATGGGTGATAGTTGAACTGCCACACACGATCGGATCGTGCTGAGGATATAGAGATGTTTGCCTCTAGTTCAGAAGCCCTCTCAGGATATTAATGTACCTATTGTTTTGGCTTTGTCTGTGCAAGATGTTTTGGTTTGATCCTGGAGGTTCAGGTTCAGTTTCCCTACTTCGTCAACTTGTGATGGAGAGTACTTATCAACCCCAGAAAATTATTGATAGAATGCAATTTCAGCTCAATAAAAACTTTATTCAGCTTTTCTACATAATTATAGTAATGTTTGCTGATAATGTTCTGTCCTAACGAAGTGAAGTTTTCTACTCAATTCCAATGAAGCTTTCCCTGGAAAGTCACCTAGGTAATATTCTCAGTGACAGGTTTCATTTTTTCTTGGAAAGCTATTTGGAATGTGCCAGATGCTCATGAGCATGTGCCGGCTCTCAACGCATCATGTAGCTTAAGTCATACAAAGCCCTTTTTGGGATGATGTGCATGCACATAATGGTTTCTCCATAAGCTAATGATGACAATGCAACTTTTTATGTTGTTTTAGTTGTACTAGTGGGATCATTGCACTCTTTCACCAAAGTGTCCTAAGGGTTGAATTCTTTGAAGTCCTTGATATTTTTTAATATTTATTTTTTTGGACTCATGGACTCTGGCTGGCAAACAAAGCTCAAATGATTAGAATCATCGTGGACTCTGCTTCAGGTCTTGTTGGGTTTTGAGCGTAGTTACCCTAATCTGCTCATATGATCTGTGTCAGGTCAGTTTGTGTGTAACTGGTTTTGGATGAAAGCCAATGGCAGGTCAAGTTGTCGTCGGTTTATTTCAAGTAGGGTTAATAGTGCTTGCTGTATTCATGTTAAAAATCTAGTTAATTGGGTGCAGGTTTGTCTTAACTTGTGGCTTATAGGATAGTCTTCCAAATATGGAGGTTTTAAATCGGACTCTCTACCTGTGAATAGAAGACTATTCAATGTGTGCTCCTAATTCTACCAGTGGGGCTTCTACATATTCTGCCTCAGCATTCAAGATCAGAATCAGCTGAGTTTGCTCAAAAACTTGTTGTCTTTGGGTGCAGGCCACCCAGCATTGATTGCACGTCACAGGCCATTTGCAGTGACTCACCAAGCAGCAGAAAGGTGGCTTCATCATATGCAACAAGCTCTGGACACTACTCCTGCTATTGATTTTGATTCCAAGACTAAAATGATGAACTTCTTCAGGTCACAGATGATCTATATACTCTTCTCTCTCTCTTTGAATATATCCTTACTGTGTGCAGTATTCTACAGTTTGCTGACCAGCTAAATATCTTCCCTATGATTAAAAAAAATTTCACCTCTATGTCTCTTGAGCACAAATCAAACAAATTTGCAGTGGGTGTCAGCCCAGTTTAAGTTTTTGGGGCTTATTACCAATTACTTAGATTTGAATCCCATCTACAGCAGCTTTTTCAGCCCCTTTTGCAAGATCTGAAATCCTTTTTTTCCCCGAACTTTAGTTGTGTATTGCAAATTTCTTGTCAGATGAACCTATTTGCCAAAGAGCTTTTTGAAGAGCTTTTTGGCCAAAAAAAAGCTTTTTTGATCAAAATTAGCTTTTTGACCAAGTAAAAAAGCTAATTTGGGTGTTTGGTGAAAGAGTTTTTTAAAAGAGTTTTTTGGGTCCAAAAAATTAATTTGAAAAAGCTAATTCCATGAGCTTTTTGGAAGAGCTTTTTGAAGAATTAGCTTTTTGTCTCACAACTTTATCATAAATAGCTAATTTTACCAAACAGTTTTTCAACAAACAGCTAATTCAAACAGCTAATACAAATAGCTAATTCAAACAGCTAATACAAATAGCTAATTGGCCGAAATGAACAAAGCTAATAGCATGTAGATGCTCTTTTGAACTTCATTTGTTTGATGGATATTCTTATAATAAATCTCAGAACCTGAATTTTTGCCACCCTAAGTGTTGGTTATTATGTTCGTTTGTTTTCAGGCACACGGCATTCTTTCTTGTAGCAGGAGACGAGCTGAAATCTCAAAATCAGCAAGTTGCATGCAAACATGTGGCCAGCAAGCCTGCTGCAGAGTGATTGTACGATGGAATTCTCTGAAATACTAGTGTTACTAATTAAATCTTATAACTGCCATTGATGAATTGTAACAGGTCATTTATTTGAGGTTAAAAACCGCAAGAAATTCTACTGGAGGTATCTTATTCTAGTTCATATTACCAATTAATTCTTGGAATGCTTTTTTTTTTTTTTCAGGTGGGGGTTTGGAAAATAATAATCCCAACTTTAGGGGTAGTGCAAGTCAATAATCCGAACTTAAGAAATAACCAACAGCGATGCAAATGTTCGATATTTCTACTATCAATAATCCATACTTGAAAAAACTAACCAATAGTGGGCCGGAATAGGAGCATTGGGGTATGGTTTTTTTGCAGTACAAATTATTGACAGTAAAAATATCTAAAGCTCAGAGTATTGATAACTATTTCTTAAGCTTGAATTATTCGCTTCCACCACACCCAAAGGTCAGATTATTATTTTCCAAAAATTCTTTTTTCTTGGGTGGGGTTGTTTATATTTTAGAATGTATGTCGAATAACAAAAAGCTTCATAGGTGATAGAAAATTTACTCTTAGAAATGTCTTCTCTTTGGTAATTAAGAAGTATGTTACCATGGGGCAAAACTGTACTCGCATCTTTGGGTATTCTTAAATAATTAGGGGTGTGTTTGGTAGGGGAAAAAATTATTTTTTCGAAAAATAATTTTTTCATTTTACGCCGTTTGGTAAAATAAGGAAGGGAAAATCATTTTCAAGGAGAAATCATTTTACCTCATTTGAAGGAAATTGTTTTCCCTTGAAAAAGTAGGAAAAATGATTTTCCAAGTTCAATTTTATCTCTCGTTTTATTTTCTTTTAATTGTACCTAGAATCACTTTATTTTCATTCTCATTTTGTCTCTCATTCTTCCCATCTTCTTCATGTTCATTATGTTCATCGATAATTTTCATCGTTAATCTCTGTAATTATTTCTTGAGTTCTCTGATTTTGTTACAGTTGTCCTTTTGAAAAACTTCAAAATCTGAGACACCCATCGTTTCCCAATTCATCATTTTCTTTAATCTGGATTTAATATCACTCAGTCAATTGACTAATCCTTGGAAATAGTGAAAAAATTAAAATTCATTAATGTTAACTCTCTCTTTTGTTAGATTTGTTACTGGGTATATTTCTTACTGATATTTTAGGTTTGATTTTGAAGAGGAGAGAGAAACATAATTCTTTGGTTGGGTCGGGTCAGAGTAGTGAGCAGGGAAGGGGGTTGATAGTAAAAAGAAATGAAGTGAGGTCGAGGGGTTCATTGTATCAAATATAGCAAAAAATGAAGTGGAAAGAAAATGATTTTTCATTCTACCAAATAGCTGAAAATGTACGTGAAAAATTATTTTCCTTAGGAAAATATTTTTCATGAAAAATAATTTTCTGGGAAAATAATTTTCCCCTCTACCAAACACACCCTAAATCCATGATAAGCTCACATTCTACCAGTCGATTCTTTAAAGACTCCTTATTTACGAGATGTGTTTTGGACTTCTGTCTAATTTGGAAAACAAAGTGCTTGATATCCACATACTCTCATGTCTATAAAGATCCTGGAGTTCGTTCCCCGCCAAATACGATATGCCTCAATGACTGCCTTAAAAGCAACTGCCCTCTTCAATTGGGAGCATTGCTCCTGCCAATCAAGGTTAAGAGAACCGACTTGGTGATCAAACTGGTAAGCTGAGTAGGTTGATGAATCAACTGGTCGGACTGTTTGGACCGAAATTAGACCGATTGACCCGGTTTACCGTAAAATTGGATTTGACCGGCATGACCCGGTGAAATTGAAAAATTTTACACATTTGTATGTTGTATTTTTTTTTTCTAATTTATGACTATATACAATACATTAAACTACTAAAAATCTTAAAATAATGATATCATAGATTTAATCAACCACTACAATCACACAGGCACTCAAACATACATCCAAATACAATTAATCAACCACTACAATTACACGGTCAGGCACACATCCAAATCCAATTAATCAACCCCTAAAATCACACACCCACACCCACACCAAACATCTCAATTATATGAACTCTTAATTAGCCGACTAGCCAAAAGACAACTAAAAACCAAACAACTTTACCAAGCAAAGCTAATTGGAATTTAGAAAGAATTAAACATCTCACCAACCAAACAATCTCACCAAAGCTAATTGGAACCTCACTAACCAAACAATCTCAATTTATAAGAATTCAAACATTACTTGATGCAATTTGCAACCAAGAGAGAGAAGAGCTGCTTCAATGGCCTTCCACCGGCAACAGTCGCAACAGAGAGAGAGGAGATGGTTGCCGCAATTGCTTCCCAATAGAGATAGTCAGACAGAGGAGAGGAGTTAGAACTTAGAAGCTTAACATTGCTCATAAAGCAACGAGATAGAGTGAGAGAGATTTAGAGAGGGACAGAGATGGATCCAAAAACATCAAACCTTGTCGACTTGTCGTCGAGCGGCGTCAGAACATGAACAGGGTGGCGATGGGTGGTGCCGTTGGATTGGGCTGTGGCCTGTATGCTGTGGCAGCGTGGCTAGGGTTTCGAAGAGCGGGTGCTGAGTCTTGAGAAAGGGCGTCGAGAGAGAGACACAGAGGGACGAGTGGTGGGTGAGGTCATGACAATAATGAAATTAAACAAAAAAAAGCCTTTTTTATATCAGCTAGGAAAACCTGGTTGGACCGCAAGTCAACCGGATCAACCGAGTTCCTTGGTTTGACCGAGTTTTCCCGGTTCAACTGACAACACAGTTTTTTAAAAATTTTCCAGCCTGCTTGTAACGCCCCAATCCTAAATGATTGATTAGCCTAATATCATTACTCAACTACTATTTATTAACAGCGGAAGTCTTTTTTGAACTGGGAGCGTTACCGCCGTTCTGTAACGGAACAAGGCCTTTGGATTTACCTGTAACCCTGTACTTACTAAACTGCATCTGTATACTCAACTATTGAAAAGAAACACG
>JACYFF010002017.1:7481767-7495591 GCA_017589665.1 Selenicereus undatus | reverse complement strand
GTCGGGCTTGCATGTCCTATCTCGAAGAAGTTAGGCCAGGGATTAGTATCTAGTCCTAGTACTTCTCAAATTCCATTCCTTGCTTCTCTTTGAAGTTTCTTATGCAAGAGCTTGGAATCTTCAAAAAGGGATAAAAGGAACTCACATTTTGGTATTGAGTGTTGATTACTGTGACAAAGATTAAGGCCTCATTCATTTGGAGGTACCATTAGGAATATGCTTTGTTAACCAAGTGAAGATGATGTGAGTACCATGGATGCTTAAGAGTACAAGAATGCCCTATCTTCGAAGGGGAAAGCTATGAAAGGCCAGAGTACTCTAACAATTCAAAATTGGTGTAGCCTTTGTGTGGATGCACTTTTGGCTTTGAGCTTTTGCCACAGTTATGGTGTAATTGCTCTATAAGGACATGCTTGTACCTTGTGCCCCTTTTTGATTGGTGATGGAACTTTAATATCTGGGATTTTTATGCTAATTTCAAGTGAAAATTTCACATTTCATACTATTTCTAGTTTTGTTTGCTCAATTCGTGCTTTGCCCCTTTATTGCCTCCTGACTTTATTTCTTTGGCCTATTTTAGAGTGGGTAGGGATCATATAGTCACATAAGTGGGCAATTAAGGTTTTTACCCATTTTTACCTTTTCGGTGTCTCTTTCTTTCTTTAAAAAGAGTTTCTCAATCACCAAGGTCAACGCTTTACACCAAACTTGAAACACACATTTCCACCTGGGTTATTCTATCAAACCTTGCAACTAATTTCTTGAATCATTATGCCAATCTCAAAATGGCCGCTGATTTCTTCTAGAAAAACATGAAAGAGTGCTTGCACTATATGAGGGTATTACAAAGGCATCCCACAGCGAGCAAAGGAATTTTGGTGGTTTTGGGTATGAATTTGATGGTCTATGGTGTGTATACATTGTTGATAGTCAATGGCATTCGGCCAAAAGCTTTACTAGTAAGGCAGATGTTCCAGTGAGCTTGAGTCTAGATGCTCAATGCTTTCTTTTCGTTTCCCATGACCTAAAAGCTTTGTATTGAAAACCCCTCAAAGGGTTGCACGTGATCTTTAAGGAGCATATCAAGTTCCAATTGTGGCTTCCTCTGCCCTCTTTCCTGAAGTGGTTATTAGAGTTCTATAATTTTGGACTTTGTCCAATTCACTTCCAATAGTATTCTCAGCATCGTTGCATATGAGCTTTTTTATCTTGTGCACAATAAAAAAAAGCCAGTGTGGATTAATTTATTCAACTTCACTGGCTCTAAAAGTCTCCCAATGGCTATGACTTTACCGAGTTCTTGTTGGTTTATGACATCTTAACTAGATCTTTCATTCTCTATCATTCACGTGCATGAGAATTATTTTCAAGGCCTTGATGAGCTTGGGTTTTGGTGAGCTTATGTCAGGCCCAGATTGTTAATCTTTGGCAAGTTGATCTTGGCAGGTTGATCCAATAATTCTCTTTTCTAGTTTTCATTGGGCTATGGCCAAACACCTCTATTGATTATATTTTTACTCAAATAAAACTTCATACTCCACACTTTTAATCGTTCTTAGTAAGTTTAAGGTTCTTGACAAAACTATAGATATACACTCTTAGGAGGAACTACCTCTAGTTCATAGTAATAATACGCCAACCATCATTGTAATAATTTTAGTGATTTTCGGAATAACAGCGATCGTCTATTGTTATTTGACCCATCAGCAATATTGAAGACAATATGGCAATGATTAGGACATATTGAAAGCCTATGGATGACTATCATTTTTGGATAAAGTTGTAGCCACTCTTGCACAATTGCTCTATTCATTCATAAATTAAATGATTTGGATTCGTTTTCTCCATGTAAAGTGCCTACCAGTATTGTCAATAGTGGTCATTCTATCTGATGGAAAAAAAGAGAAAAGAACTTTGCTTCATGCAAGCTGAGCACCTCCAATTTTATCTACAATTGTTTCCATATGGTTGAACTCACCAATTAAATACTGAGGTAGATATCTGATAGAGTTATGATCATAAAGATGATCCCAATGCCTTTTAGATCATTCCTGAGCATGTGTATATATTGTTGAATAATTTAGGGTTGAATATGGTACTAGATAAGCCAAGTAAATAATGAAATAGAATACTTTCCTTAAGACCTATTTGTTGCACCACAAATAATCTTAAGGATAATCTACTTGGAAGAACAAGTGTATGTATTTCAAGGTTCTCTTGAATGTTAATCGATGAGGGTGCTGCAGTAACTCACATTGAATATTAAAAATTCTCGTAATTGTGATTTCACTCCTCCTTATATAGAGGAATGATCCTGCCCGAAGAGACACCAAAAAGGATAGGATAAGGTGGGTAAAGCTTAAAGAGGTACCTTACTTATCCATCTTTTCACAAAATGGATTGGATAAGGTGGATAAACTTGAAGAGACACCATGCTTAAAGATGCTTATCCACCATGCTTATACATTGTTGATAGTCAATGGCATTCGGCCAAAAGCTTTACTAGCAAGGCAGATGTTCCAGGGAGCTTGAGTCTAGATGCTCAATGCTTTCCTTTCGTTTCCCACGGCCTAAACCTTTGTATTGAAACCCCCTCAAAGGGTTGCACGTGATCTTCAGGGAGCATTACAAGTTCCAATTGCGGCTTCCTCTGCCCTCTTTTCTGAAGTGGTTATTAGAGTTCTATAAGTTTGGACTTTGTCCAATTCACTTCCAATAGGATTGTCAGTATCAATGCATATGAGCTTTTTTATCTTGTGCACAATAAAAAAATCCAGTGTGGATCAATTTATTCAACTTCACTGGCTTTAAAAGTCTCCCAATGGCCATGACTTTACCGAGTTCTTATAGGTTTATGACATCTTAACTAGATCTTTCCTTCTCTATCATTCATATGCATGAGAATTATTTTCAAGGCCTCGATGAGCTTGGGTTTTGGTGAGCTTATATCAGGCCTAGATTGTTAATCTTTGGCAAGTTGATCTTAGCAGGTTGATCCAGTAATTCTCTTTTCTAGCTTTCATTGGGCTATGGCCAAACACCTCTTTAGATTATATTTTTACTCGAACCAAACTTCATACTCCACAGTTTTAATCGTTCTTAGTAAGTTTAAGGTTCTTGACAAGACTATACATATGCACGCTTAGGAGGAACTACCTCTAGTTCATAGTAACAACACGCCTACCATCATTGTAATAATTTTAGTGAATTTTGGAATAAACAGCGGTCGTATATTGTTATTTGACCCATCAGCAATGTTGAAGACAATATGGCAATGATTAGGACATATGGAAGGCCTATGGATGACTATCATTTTTGGATGAAGTTGTAGCCACTATTGCACAATTGCTCTATCCATTCATAAATTAAACGATTTGGATTCGTTTTCTCCATGTAAAGTGCCTACCAGTATTGTCAATAGTGGTCATTCTATTTGATGTCAAAAAGGAGAAAAGAACTTTGCTTCGTGCAAGCTGAGCACCTCCAATTTTATCTACAATTGTTTCCATCTGGTTGAACTCACCAATTAAATACTAAGGTAGATATCTGATAGAGTTATGATCATAAAGATGATCCCAATGCCTTTTAGATCATTCCTGAGCATGTGCATATATTGTTGAAGAATTTAGGGTTGGATATGGTACTGGATAAGCCAAGTAAATAATGAAATACAATACCTTCCTTAAGGCTTATTTGTTGCACCACAAATAATATTAGGGATAATCTACTTGGAAGAACAAGTGTGTATATTTCAAGGTTCTCTCGAATGTTAATTGATGAGGATGCTGCAGTAACTCACATTGAATATTAAAAATTCTCGTAATTGTGGTTTCACTCCTCCTTATTGTTGTTGCTTTAATAACCGCAAGTGCACAGTGCCAGTTGTAGTTAGCAACGGCAAGTACGGGTCATGTCCACAAGGAACTTGGTTTCAATCACCGAATCCAACCTTTAACACTCAATTTAGGCCAGAGTCTAGTAGAGTGGGTTTTCACTAGAAGTTAACTATGTTCAATCTAAAGTTGCTACTTTTATCTAAATCAATGGTGACAAGGGTCCTGGATTGGGGTTCACCACACTTTGATGTTCTTAGGATTGTAATCTAGGTCATGCGAATCCGCCTACAAGACAACTGAAATGGAATGGTTACAAATTAATCACGTCTACGCCTTCTCTCGAAGGTCATTAGACTGGTCAAGTTATCCTAGTTACCTATTTTCATGAAACTAGAGTCGTAAGACCACAAGATTGTGTAACCCTTAATTCCCAATTGAAACCCTAACTATTTTCATGTTAAGAAATTCAATCGCTTGCAAAACCGCTCTAAGTAAAGGACTTAACTTTCGTTAATCTCCTAAACCCTAATTACGAACATGAATACAACCCTTTCAGGCAATTCGTCTAACACCTGACACGCTAAGCGAGAGTTCAATGATAACATAGGCATCAATTCGCGAAAACCTAGGACATCAATCCAAATCACATCAAAGGGGCTACGCCCAATCCAAGACACAAGATTTAGCCTCTAATCGTCATTCTAATCAGATTAAAATCAAGAAAACGAACATGCTCAAAGATATTCAACTTTGAATTAAAACAACGCAAAGGGAAAAGGTAGAGGAATGTACTCTGTGTAATTTGCAGCAACAATCTACCAAAAGCATAAAGAAATCTTGATCCACTGTCTTGAATTTCACAACAATCAATCTAAATCCTATGAACCCTAATCGCCGTTGTTCGAGAGAGAAGAAAACGTAGAGAAAAGCCTTCCCCTTAATTACAACGCCAAATCGTGACTGTACGGGGAAAACTAATGTGGCACGGTCGTGCCACTCAGCACGGTGCGACCGTGCCACTTTGCTGCCCTTGTTTTCTCGCTTTCTTGGGGTGGCACGGTGTCACCGTGCCACTCTCTTTTGGCTTGAAATCCTCATTTTTAGCTCCTATTTGGCGCGGCGCTAGCTTGTTTTTCTCATTTCTTTCAATCTAACCCCTGAAAACACAAAAACACACTTTTAAGTAGATTCGAGGTAAAGAATGACTAATCAACCTCTAAACTCTCGGGATTTTACCAGAAATCGCCAAGATGAGAGGTAAAAATCATGCCTAAAAGTGTGTGAAATAGAGGTCACTTATATAGAGGAATGATCCTGCCTGAAGAGGCACCAAAAAGGATAGGATAAGGTGGGTAAAGCTTAAAGAGGTACCTTACTTATCCACCTTTTCACGAAATGGATTGGATTAGGTGGATAAACTTGAAGAAGCACCATGCTTATCCACCTTTTCGGATAAGCACTAGAAAAATATGTCACTTTTATTTTATTCTTGGAAAATTCTAACAATCCCCCGCCTTTTGCAAGATATAGAACAAACCCTTGCCATTCCAGCAAATACACAATCACAACCGAGAACACAAGGAGATTTATGCATAAAAGAAGTATCTTGCAATTTGAACTTCCATTTGGTGAAGCATAATTTCAATTAATCTGAATGTAAATAGTACACAAGTCTTTGAACTATACATCCTCTTTGATTAATTGGATACATTTCACATACAAATCTCATTACACACTTAAAATTTGACACTATTATCTAGCCAGGTGTCCACATCCGTCATGAGTGCATCAAGCCAAGCCTTATTACTCTTTGAAGTAGCCACACTTCACACTCAGTTAGGTAGACCTTAGAAATATGCTCGTGTAACACAAGCCATTCAATCAAGATCTATTAAGAGTATAAAACTTACCCTCTTATAACATTACAGTACACAAGCACTTTTACCTTGGGATAAAATATATTAGTGCTTCCAATCACTATGCAAAGTTGTCACTCATTGAACTTAGAACGTAATGTCATACCCCGAATTAAGTTGAGGCTTCTTTGCTAGTAATTGTAGATATGGGCTGAAGTCCTATCCCCCTTGATGTTCTCAACGCCAAGTCTCTTGCTAGACCCTTAGTTAAAGGATCTGCAAGATTCTCATTTGTTTGCACATAATTAACTGTGATCACTCCATCTTTGATCAACTGATGGACAAAGGCATGTCTAAGTCCAATGTGCCTTGATTTTGCATTATAGACATGAATATAACCTTTGGACAGTGTGGTCTTGTTGTCACAAAGTATGGAGAGTGGTGGCATTGGTTTTGGCCATAAAGGCACTTCTAATAGTGAATTCTGCAGCCACTCTGCCTCCTTACTGGCTGCAGCCAAAGCTACAAACTAAGCAGCCATGGTGGAGTCACTAATGAAAGTTTGTTTCTTGGATGCCCAAGACACTACCCCTCCACCAAGCAAGTATATATAACTTGATGTAGAGGCATAATCCTTTTTGTCAGTAATCCAACTTGCATCTGAATATCCTTCCAAGACCGAAGGATAACCTGAATAGCATAGGCCATAATCTTGAGTTTTCTTCATGTATTTTAACACCCGAAGTATTGCATGCCAATGAAACTTACTAGGATTACTAGTATACCGGCTTAACTTTTCAATGGGAAATGCAACATTCAGCCTCGTGCTTGTCATGGCATACATCAAGCACCTTATGACCTTTGCATACTTAATTTGTGCAATAGGTCTCCCACTATTACGAGTTAACTTATAAGTTGGATTGAAAGGAGTGGCTACTGGGGAGCAATCTTTGTAATTGAACCTTCTAAGCACTTTCTCAATATAATGAGATTGAGACAAATGCATTCCATCATTATTTCTAATTATCTTGATATCAAGTATAACATCGGCCTCTCCCATGCCTTTCATGGAGAACTTGGAAGATAGAAAACACTTGGTTTTCTCTATTTCCTCTAAGTCAGTGTTAAAAATTTGCATGTCATCAACATATAAGCATATAACCACACCTTTTCCACATTCAAACTTAGAATATACACATTTGTCAGATTCATTGATACTAAACCCATAAGATAGCACTACTTCATCAAACTTTTGATGCCATTGCTTAGGTCCTTGTTTTGGGCCATATAATGATCTTATGAGTTTGCATACTTTGTTTTCTTAGCATGAAACAACAAAACCTTCTAATTGTTTCATGTAGACCTCTTCCTCTAATTCACCATTTAAGAATGCTGTTTTGACAACCATTTGGTGAATTACTAGCTTTTGAATTACAACAAGAGCAATGAGAACTCTTATGGTTGCAACCCTTGCCACCGGTGCATATGTGTCAAAGTAGTCCATACCATGTCTTTGGTTAAAGCCCCTTATGACCAACCGGGCTTTGAACCTTTCTATGATACCATCTACTTTCCTTTTTCTTTTAAAGATCCACTTTGATGTGATAGGCTTACATCCCAGGGGTAAATCAACTAAGACCCATGTGTTATTTTCCATGATTAAGTCCATTTCATCTTGGACTGCTTCTTTCCCAAAGGAAGCATCTTGAGATTCCATAGCCTCTTTAAAAGAGTTAGGATCCGAATCAATGCTATAAACATAGGGTATTTCATTTTCAATGGAATCCCTTGTTTGCTCTATCAAATAGATAAAGAAATCAAAACCAAAGGATTTCTCATTTGTAATCCGTTTACTTCTCCTTATTTCCAGTATATCTCGTTATTCTTGATCATTACTTGTAGTGATAGTGGTTGGAATAAGATCATTTGGTTTAGGAATTGAAGAGAATATAGTTTCATCAAAAAGAACATCAATTGATTCTATCATGGTATTAACCATAATAGAAGCATTTGGTTATGCTACGTTCAGCATGACCTATAAAGATGCACTCAATTCCTCTTCCTCCCAATCTTCTTTTCTTGGATTACGGGACTCTTACAATAGCCCTACACCCCCAAACTCTGAAATAACTTAGGTTTGGCTTTTCCTTATTCCATAATTCGTAAGGAGTAATTGAATTCCTTTTATTAGGAACCTTATTTAGGACGTAGTATGCTGTGAACATTGCTTCACCCCAAAAGCCTTCACTTAAATCGGATTTAGAAGCATAGCATTGATCTTTTCCGTTAGTGTTCTATTTTTCCTTTCTACCACACCATTTTGTTATGGTGTATAAGGTGTTGTGACCTCATGGATTATACCAGTAGATAGGAAATAACTTAGATTATAATATTCACCACTCTTATCCGATCTGAGACTTTTAATAAGGGTTTCACAATGCAACTTAGATTCATTCTTAAATATCCTAAACATGTCTATTGCTTCACTTTTAGCATGTAAAAGGTATACTTGGCAATATCTTGTAAAATCATCAATGAAAGTGCCATAGTATTTCTTTCCCCTTAAAGAGGGAGTGCTATGAAAATCTCCCAAATCACTATGAATTAATTCAAGTAATTTAGTCATTCTTTGAAAAGTTGGACAAGAGCTTTTAGTGATCTTTGTAAACATGCATGTCTTACATTTCTCTATGTTTCCATCAAAATCAGGAATTAACTCAAGTCTTGACATCTCTTTTAATCTTTTATAATTAACATGCCCAAGATGATTATGCCATAGAGAAGATAAAGAATACACAAGCATCTAAGCAGAATCATTCATCTCATCATCACTAGAAGGAGTAATTATATTTAACTTAAACATATCACCACTAGTATAACCCTTCCCCACAAAGGCTCCCCTTAGGCAAGATAAGCTTATCAGCCTCATACACTTGTTTGAAGCCAAACTTATTAAGAAGAAAATCAGAAGCAAGATTCTTTGTAACTTTCGGCACAAAATATACATAATTCAAAGTAAGAATTTTTCTAAAAGTTAAGACTAACGCTACTTGGGCTATTCCTTTAACATCAACAGTAGAAGTATTGCCCATGTAGAGCACCTTCTCATCTTCACCCGGCACCAATTTCTTGAAGAAAGAGCGGACCTCGCACACATGCTTGGAAGCACCCGAATCAACCTACCAATCATTGTCACTTTGAACAATGTTGATTTGATCACTGATCATGGCCGCAAAGTTGTCCTTTATCTTTGCCTTTTGGTTGTTCAAGCCATGCTTGCGCTTCCAAATGGTACACTCTTTTTTCTTGTGGCTCGGTTTGTTGCATTCCCAACAAACCACTTTAGCCTTCTTGTTGCCCTTGTTATTGTTATACTTGTTACGCCTCTTCCTGTCTCCGTTAGGCACTTGACTCGATTTGCCATCTTCGATAACATGAATCTTGGAGACATGCTCTTTTGACTCATCCTACACACATAACTCTTCTTCTATTTGAAGATGGTTAGCCAATTCTTCAAGTGATATTTCTTCTTTCTTATGTTTTAAAGTTCTTGTAGTGTCTTTCCAAAAGAGAGGGGAAGTTTGTCCACTATAGAGGAAACTATAATGGTCTCATCCATGTGCATTTTGTGTTGCTTGAAGTGACTTAGGATTCATTGAATTTCATGCAATTGATCGAGAACAGAGCATCCTTCGACCATCTTATAATTATTAAATTGACTAACAAGGAAGTTCTTGGTAGAGGCATCTTCTGTCATGTACTCATTCTTTAGCGTCTCCCATAATTCCTTTGTCGATTCTATGCCTTGATAGACATTGAACAAGGCATCCGACATGCTATTTAAGATATGGCGTCGACAAATGTAGATATCGTTCTCGAACTTGGATCTTCAGCGGGCTTGCTCCAAAGTCTCGTTTTCTATCTCCATGGGGTAGGGAGTGTTGAGCACATACACGACCTTCAAAGTTGCAAGAAGAAAGTGCATCTTCTTCTGCCAATGACGGAAGCCAACACCCTCGAACTTGTCCAACTTCTCACAGTTGGAAGTCATTTCACGAATTGAAGCCACTTTGAAATAAGTCTTAAGATTGTTAAAGAATTTGGGGTTGAATGTTTTACTGGATAAGCCAAGTAAATCGTGAATTAGAATACTTTCTTTAAGACTTATTTATCACACAACAAATAATCTTAGGGATAATCTATTTGGAAGAACAAGTGTGTATTTCAAGGTTCTCTCGAACGTTAATCGATGAGGGTGCTACAATCACTCACATTGATTATTAAAAATCCTCGTGACTATGGTTTTATTCCTCCTTATATAGAGGAATGATCTTGCCTGAAGAGGCACCAAAAAGGATAGGATAAGGTGGATAAAACTTGAAGAGGTACCTTGCTTATCCACCTTTCACGAAATGGATTGGATAAGGTGGGTAAACTTGCAGAGGCACCATGCTTATCCACCTTTTCCGATAAGTACTAGAAAAATTTGTCACTTTTATTTTATTCTTGGAAAGTTCCAACATATATGGCTAAAAATATAAACAATTTATGAACAAAAATATCATAAATAAATAAATATTTTTTTATTGGTCTTGGATCGTCCATTTAACTGGAGTCAAATTACTGTTGACCATGTGGGCTGTCTCATCACATACTTTCTCCATTCACAAGACTCGAATTTGAGATCTTTCTTATGAGGAATAAGTGTTAAACCACTTGAACCACCTATGTTGATATAAACATGTATATTAATGGCCCTATCTTCTTTCATTAAGACTTTGGCAATATCATGGCTATCACGTAAAATCAAAATGACATAAGAATGATTAACTAGCAAATTATAATCAAAGAACCCATGACTAAGCTTACGAACAATCCGTTGGGTGTTGATGTTGTTAACCGTAGTTTCTAAAGAAATGAGCAAGTTGGGTTTATGGTCCAATTGAAGAAATTGATTTTCCTTTCAGAAATTGCTTCTTGGCACCTTAGATAATCCACCATATAATTTCGTTATTACATAATAGCAACTAAGAGCACCAAGATGCCCAAAAGACAATGGCCATTTAGCATGTGTTGATTTGAATACCAAAAATATTAAACTTATACGTATAAAGAATACATTAAAGGAGGCATGCATGTAACACAAAAGCTCTATTTTGTATGGGCCAATAATACAACAATTCTAATTAAATAAATAGCATATGCCGAAAAGATTATCAACATGATACCAAAACTGAATTCCTGATAAGTTCGCATTCGCCATGTTCCGGTAACTAGCTGGTGATGTATCGCCCAGCTCTTGCTTTTAAGTTATCACCGCTATATTTTTTTAAGATATTATTTTTATTATTTAATTAGATTTGTGCTATAATTATTAAAACCTTCTCATATAAAAGTATATACCTTTATAAGATTAAAAGAAAAGAATTATGAGGAGGCTAGAGAACAAGAGCGGCTGTGGCTGCCATGTGAGGACCTCTCTTTATTCTCCCATCCCAAAGAAGCTTTTCCATTTTATTTATTTATTTATTAAACAGGAAGCAGAGAATTTTGGGTGACGAGTCGAGGGGCCCTCAGATTAGGACTTGTATTTTTGTCTTATGTTCTTGTGAATACCTTGCTTCCAAGAAAAGCAAAAGGTCATGCCAAGCATATGGACTCCCGTATTCAAGCCATCCATATTAAAGGAGCCACTCGGGAGTTCTATTTCACTGCAAAAGAGTGACTTACTTTTTCTTTTCCCCTTTTTCTTTTTTTTTCCCCTCCTTTTGAGAATTTGAAGTTCTTGAAAATTAGATTATACTCTCTGAAATATACATTATACTTTTTCTCACTATATTTTTGCTCTTTTTCAAATTTAAAACTTATCTTTTAATCTTCGGGTTCATTTGATCCCTAAGTTCTAATACATTATATCTTTTTCTTTATGTTTTCTCAGGTAAAATTAGACACAAATTGTCTTTGATAAAATTAGTCCTTGATGATTGTGTTATAGTGGAATACAAAGCATTATACTGTACACAATACAGTCTAAATATGGTATCGTGAGATTTTGTCTCTACAATTGCGTGAGAGTATTTGTTTTATCTTGTGTTTTGATCATTGTTATTTTCTTGGTCATCTTGGAATGAATATTGTGAAGGTTGCAACACGGTTCTTCAATGACATTCAACAATTCAAGTACAATCTCTTGTCCGAGCAATATTTTGTTAACAAAGTCTATACTATATTAATAGGTCTACAATCTGAAAAACAAAGTGATGGATATGTGAATCTTTTCCGAGGCTGCACTATTGAAAAATAGCGACTCACATGGGAAGATATGTTCAACATGTACTAGTTTGGATTTCCTGAACCTACAATTTTATTTTTGCAATGAGATTGTGTTTATTTTGGTTAAATTTACATTGTAGGTGCCGAATAATTATTTAATATTTAATAAAATTGTCGCTTTCTTTCTTTCAAAAAAAAAAGGCCAAACGATAGTTGAATTTTACACAGAAGCACGACAAATAGTAAGTAGCCCATGCTCACGTTTGGGAAAGCTATAACTATACCTTTACTATTCTATAGTTGTCTATAACTATGTTATGGCTATGTGCATAATTTAGTTGAGTGTTTGGTAATCAATTGTGTATTTTCATTTACTTCATTGTATCATTGAATAAGTTGTTTTATTTTATTCATTATTTCTTAAGATAAGGTGTATAAGATTATGAACATCATTTTTATTTGATAAGAAGAATTTTTGTAAGTGTTAGTATTCAATCTTTTTTGTTACTCATCTAAATATAGTAAGATTAAAAAAAACAGTCAATACCTTCTTAGAAACAAAATTAATATGCAAAGTTAATATAAAAAAGAAATACTATTGAAATTAGCATACAATAGAATTATTAATGACAAAATCCCAATTGTCACATAAGTTGATAGGAAAAGTTGCATTTCAACAACTGCCTCAATTATGAAAGTTAACTGTTATAGAAATTAACTCGTTTATGAAGTTTATTGACCAAACAACATTGTTAGAAAAAATTCACAAAAATTTTAAAAAAAGTTAACCAAAATTTGTACCAAATGCAACCCATGTATCCTCTTGAGGTCAAACTTGATAGGTACATTGGCAACCATGTTATTTTTTAAATATTTCAGTAGAAAATATGTGTATATTGGCAACTAGGCCATTAATGAACAAAGATGACTTTGATAATTGGAATTTCAGTAGAAAATATGTGTATATGACCTATGAACTTTTGGCATATGAGTTTACTCAAGGTTTCCACTATATTTATGGGTGCAACCCCCCCCCCCCAAAATAAAACTATGATAAATTATGTCGTATGGTCATGAGCTAATATACACTTTAAAAATTTATGAAAAATATTAAAAACTGAAAATTTTATTTAGTTGGGACCATTTAATCATCTCAAAAAATATATATAATTGAAAGACTGGAAGATGATGACTTGAAAAAAGGGAAAAAAAATTGTTCCATTAACTAAATGTTTGAACCAATAATAAATCAAAAAATTTATGTAGATATTGTATGTATGCTTCTTTAGGGTCTACCTTTTAAATACAACAAATTATTTTTAAAAAATTAGAATTTTCTTAAGGATTTAAGGAGAAAGCCTCTTTAAATCGTTTTAAAATAAGCAAAAGAATGGTTCGAAAATTTGTATTATTAAACCAAATTAGCTTACTAATTGAACAAATTAAATCTTATATTTTCCTAAATGACCCCACCCTATTATATAATGTCAAAAATTAAAATCTAGCTGATAAGCTTTTTTGCCCCGCGATTAGCATTAAACATCTAGAAACAACAAATCATTGATTAAATCTCTTGTTCTCGTTGTGCTGTATAAAAATTGAATATATTTCACATTTTCATTGGTTGATTTCTTTTCATTTTTATTGTATTTTTTAAATTTTAAATTAATTCGTAGACAAAAATAAAATGCAATCTACTTATGAGATTGTTTTTTCCCCCTTGATGTATTTATGTGAACTCAAAGTCACGTGTTTATATTATGCTTAAGTTTCCACCTGTCATTCATATTCGATTTGATATATTAAAATAGGTGTAAGCACTCAAAATTTGTTCGTGCCATACCAAAATTAAATTTAAT
>JACYFF010002017.1:7439671-7457209 GCA_017589665.1 Selenicereus undatus | reverse complement strand
TTTTGGAATTTGGGAATTGGATTGCAACTTGGTGTTGGGTATTGGATTTGGCATGTTGTGTTTGTCTTTTTTTTTTTGACAACTTGATGCTTTTTTTTTTTTGTTTGCTTGAGTTTGCTTGCAATTTGGCGATGTGGGAATCTCAGATGTAGCTTGGCTATGGAGAAATAGTAAACGGAGTAATTTTGAAGAGGTTTTTTTTTTTTTTTTTTTGAGAATTTGGATTTGTTTGTGATGTGGCTCTTTATGGACGTTTCCAATGTTGTATTTTGGTCTTGAAATACTTCTCAACATTTGCAACTACTTGTCTTGAAGAGCTTTCTAATTTTTTTTTTTTTTTTTGGCCATGACCAATAAAAGTTATGACTTCAGTTAAAAATAAATCCATAGGAAACCCTTTTATTAGACTGACGAGTCTTCTCATGCCTGCTTAAGCCGTTGTAACGTTGCATTCATTTATTATTGCATTTTTTTGCGTATTGTGATATCATGGTCGCTAGCTGAACGATCGCATTTTGTCGCTTGTGCTTTTTTTTTTGTGAATGTAGACACCCCTTTTTTTTGTTGCGCTTGTACTGCTACTTGCGCAGGTTGAGGAGTCATTTGAAGAACCACTTGCGACACGGTTCGCTGCTTGGCCAAGGGCCTTGAACGGAACTGATACGCACAAAAGTGGTATGAAGATTTGAAGAACCACTTGCGACACGGTTCGCTGCTTGGCCAAGGGCCTTGAACGGAACTGATACGCACAAAAGTGGTGTGGGCAGTGAGGAGCAGCTACCGCGGGTGTCAACCAACATTTTGATTGACTTTGCACTACACCTCTCCCCTCTCTAACATTTATCTTGTCCAGACGTCGTTTTGCTTACTGATTTCTTTCCTGAAAAAGGATTTAACTTTGTGTTTTCTTCTATTTCCAGGTAATTTATAATGGTATATCTTAAGGAGTTTCAGCGTGACGGCAGACTTCTTCTTTCTGTCGTAGATAAGGAAGGCGATGATCCTCGGTCAGGGAATTGCTTCCGAATCTACCGTTCTTTAAGGAGGCCGAAAGCCAACCAGACACCTATTATAGAGCCATCATCCTTCCCTTCCAAATTTTCCATTCGGGTGGAAAAGGGCGCGGAAGATGGTTCCGTCGGGTATTTTCTGCAGAGCACCTATCATGACAAATCCAGTCTTCTTACTGAATTTCCTATGCTCGGGCGTCGCATCATATCCGGGCAATCGAGATGGGGCCCGAACATGATCCTCTATGGCGATTTCGGCTATATTCCCCTGTTTTGGGAATGGACAGAGCATGTGCTTTCCTGTTTTGAGGCACGCCTGCGAAGATGCGCTTTATATGAGGCGGTGTATGCCTCGCTCTACTCTTATAGCCGCGATGTACATGTTGTGCGTGCTTTTTGTGAGAGTTGGTGTCCTACCACCAACACTCTTCACACGATATCCGGAGAAATGTCTATCTCATTGTGGGATTTGCACAAGCTTGGTGGACTCCCAATTAATGTCAAGATATATGATGAGACAATCCCCTGCCTCCAAGCCTTTGAGCACCGGGACAAGCAAAACTTGAGGACTATGCCATCTTCCTGCAAGTTTCTGTTCGCTGCTTTTAGATGCTTGGAAAGGATGTCTACCGGTGAGAAAGGCATCAATGCTAAGACTTGGATCGATTTCTGGTGTAAGAAGAAGCTCATCCACAACCCACCGACGTGGTGTCGCCCGCGTAGCTCGACTCCCACAAGGACGCAAAATCCAAGTGGTCGGATTCAACCGCAAGATCCTTGCTGGAGTCGTGAGGAGTTAGAAGTCTTCAAAAGCTTGGGGGTTCCGAAAGAGAGGAGAGAAAGCACCTATCTGGCAGCGTATCTATCATGTTGGCTATGTGTTTTTGCACTTCCAGAGACCGGGGAGAAAGTCATTCGCCCGGGCACTTTTGAGGCTGCCAGCCTGATGGCGTCTGGTACTACCTTCAGCTTAGCTATCCCTGTGCTGGCCAGTATTTACCACGGCCTTAATGGGCTTACTATGGCTGCAAAGCCTTCCCATTCACGGTCATTCTTCCCCTGGCACTATCTCCATGGTTGGGTTGCCCATTATTTCAAGACTCACCATGCCTTGCAACCTCCCCCTCCGGGCCCTTTGATGGTGCGCTACTCCAGGTCACATATGACGCGCAGCGACCTTGGAGATGTTCGCGAACTTATACATGAGGGCAGAGTATCTGACATGGCTTGTCTAATGCTGGGGAAGAACCGATCAGAAACCCTTATTGACGATGGGACTTTGGATTCAGATAAGTCAGATTACCTGATCTCTCTTCGAGACGGCTTCCTTCCCATCCGTCGGGATACGACCTTTTATGTCGAACCCTATAGCCCGCACCGATTTAGCAGGCAATTTGGGTTTTGTCAGGGGATCCCTGGAGCACTTCTCGAAGATCCTCGCAACCGGGAGGTGTCATACGAGAATGCCCTTTTATATTGGAAACGACTACTCTTTCTGGGGACTGCATCTCAGGGCTCTCTTCCTTGTCGTTCCTTGGCCTTGAACCAGCACATCTCTTCGGCTTACAAGATTTGGTGGCCCAAGGTGACCATTAGTGACCTTCGTTCCAGCGCTTCCATTCTGCAGAAAAGTACGGAAGCGAGTTCATCCCGGCAAGACAAAGACGCAGAGGTTGGCTCGTCGAAGAAGGTCAAAGGGAAGAAAGGAAAGGATCCGGTGACCGATTTAGATGCTGAGGGTCCGGAGTCTGGTGATGACGCTCGTGGGTCTCCGAGAGTTCACCTTGCTGAGAGAAAGCGAGGTTTGGCACCGGACAGTGAGAGCGAGCTAGAGTCTGATGCGAACTTCAGACACGGGGGGCGTAAGAGGCGCGAGACCACGACCCCCAAAGCTGCCATAGTCAACCTTGGGGATTGCTTTTTTGATGACGTCCAGAGCTGCTCAGGCGAGCCGGGCGATCTTGAGGACGTATGTACCATTCCCTCGCCCTTTACTGTGATTTATTTTTGTTTTGCTGCTTTGGTTTTGATCAGCATAGAATGATTCTATACTTATCATGTTCTACCGCCTTTTTTTTTTTTCCAGATTGGGGAGTTTGACCTAGCACAAGAGGCGACACCCATTGTCGATGAGCAGTTACTTGAGGACGTCAGTCTTGCTGCTAAGTCTTCTGCCCCCAAGGCAACCCCGGGTATTGGCAAGGACATTGAGATCGTGAGGAAGCAAACATCCCCTCATAAGGTTGGGAGTTCAGCTTCTAGGGAAACAGAGACCTTGCGCACCCCGGCTAATCAAAGTCATCACTCAGTCGATGGCCCTAACTCGCTTGAGGTTGCTTCTAAGGGATTACTCTCTGCTGACGCCAATGTTGGCACTCCTGGGGGTTCAAAAGGGAAACTTTCCCGTGCAGCCGCTCCCTCCACTACCTCCTTCTGTCCCGGACCCGGCTCTCAGAGTATTTTTACCGCCGCCATTCGAGTGATGGGGTCCGAGTATTTGACCAGTCTGAAGAGTGTGAAATTTGAAGAAGTTGAGGGAAAACTTCAAAGTGCCCCCATGATCTATAAAGGAATTGAGCGGCTTTGCGGAGACCCGACCCCTTTGAAAAAGAGGGTGGAGGATTATGGGAGCGCCGTGTCAGCCTTCTTATCCTTAAAGAAGGCAGCTTCCTTGTGCCGCCACCCAAATGATGTAGCGAAAGAGAAGGCGCTGTGCATCGAGCAGGTTGATCTTGCGCGCTCACGCCTTGCCACTGCGCGTGCCGATCTTAGTGCGGTGACGGGGAAACTCAAGGGGGTGGTGCAGAGGATTACTGATTTGGAGGACGCGCTTCGCCTTGCCCGGGAAGAGGAGCGCCAGCTTAAAGGTGACGTCCAAGTCCAATCTTCCCTACTGGAGGCTGCTGAGGAGGAAGCTAATGTGAGATCCAAAGCTCTTGCTGACCTCGAAATGGTACCCACTCTTTCTTCAGATGATGCCAAGGAGTTGGAGAGGCATGAGCAGATCATGCTAGCACTGCAGTCCTCGCTTGATCCCAGCACTTGGATGGACACGGATTGATCTTAGCAGCTGTCTCTTTTTGTTTTTTTCCTTTTTTTTTTTTTGCAAATATTTGTAATAGACTTTGTGTCCTTCTTTATATGAAATTTGATCGCTACCCTGCTGTCTTTCTTTTATTATATTTGACTGAACTTGATATTTAATCTACCAAGCTGCCTACGTACTTATGGAAACATTACAATTCCCAATAAGATCAAGTCATCACGTAGTTCAACATAAATAAAACAAAATAAATTTGTATATATTTGTTTGCCGTGCACAGTTTATACTCTTGCGGGCCAGGAGTATTACAAGTGAATTTAACTTGAAAGAACGAGCAGTTTAGGCTCTTACTTAGGAGCTTTACAGCATTCTACTCTAAGGATAATAACGCTTCAAGAATTTTCCGTTTATGGGTCCTACGCGCACTCCATCAGCACCAATTATCTTGTAGGCTCCATTTGTGTAAACTTCCCTTACCACATATGGACCATCCCACTTGGAGGTGAATTTGCTTCCAGATTTGTGGGAGACAATAATCGGTCTTCTTACTGCCAATACCTGGTCTCCGACTTGGAAAGACCGCGGTCGAACCTTCTTGTTGAATGCTCTTGATAGACGGGCTTGGTAACATTCCAGCTTTTGAAAGAATCAGAGGAGTCCCACCGAGCGTGCCAAATTTGTAATCACAAATTACAAAGATTGAATTTTTATAGATTCAATTGGGTTACAATCTCTATAGATACAAACTCCTCTGATTCTTTCTCTCAAGGGTTGGAAAATCCATCCTTGAGAGAAAGAATCAGAGGAGTTTGTATCTATAGAGATTGTAACCCAATTGAATCTATAAAAATTCAATCTTTGTAATTTGTGATTACAATAGGGATTAAGAAATGTAATTTAATAGTACCTAATACCTTCCATTTTTGTCTTTAAAAAAATGCATCATGATTATTGAATTTGTAGTAGGCCGCATAATATGTTTTCCTCCATTATTTGTATTTCATATTCCATTTTTGTTCTCGCATCATGATTTATATTATGCTTAAGGGCGTGTTCGGCAACAGCGTTTTTGGTAGCGTTTGACGTTTTGATTAAGTCAATACACTCATCACGTAATTTTTAGTGTTCGGTAACGTAGTGTTTTGACTAGCATTTCAAGTAACATTTAGCGCTTTAAGTAGCGTTTTTGAAAAGCTAATAGTATTAACGTTTTACATTCAACAGTAGTGTTTCATTTTTTTTTACCAAAAATTACCCTTTGGAAATTTTATCTTTGAAAATTATCTATATCTTTTTATGTCAATTTACATTAATTAGCTAATCCAACAGCTAAATTTACCGAACATATTTTATTCAATTGCTCTTCTAAACAGCTATCCGCTAACAGTTAAGTTAGAAACGCTATCTGCTACCTGAACAACTATCCGTTACCTAAACCGCTATCCACTACTTGAACCGCTAATTTTGCCGAACAGGACCTAAGTTTCTGCCAATCATTCATATTCAATTGAATTTAAACAGACGATCTTTTTTATGCAAAATGAAAATATTGAATTTGTGAAGGAAAAAAAAAATCTCAATTATCTATTTTGTTCGACGCCATATTATGTTTTCCTTCATTATTTGTATTTCATGATGGAAAAATCTCAAGATTTGTATGGAAAATATTCCATTTTTACTTCATGAGACAAACAAGTTGATAAGTTCAAATGTTTACATTGGTATTTAGGGTTCCTATGTAATTTTAAAAAATTGCATTAATCATACGAAGCACAGATTTACAACTACTGTAAACTAACATTGTGCCTCGTATAAGCAGAAAAGAATATGACGGATGATGCAAAAATTGCAACTTGAAGCAGAAAAAAGTTTACACTGATCTTGAGTGCTGATTCATTCCTTGCTCAACTGGTGACATGCGCCAAGTACTAACTCAGCCAATTCAACACCCCATATTACCAAGAAAGAGGGGAGATTTTTTTTTGGGGGTTGGGGGGGGGGGGGGGATTAGCTGAAGAGCCTGGTTTGATTAACCATTTTAGATGGGCCTGCAAAGCGGGCAGAAAAAGAGCGTGTCAAGTAGTCAGGCTCTCTGCATTCCAACCCATCATCAAAATTTCTTAAATAAGCTTGAGGATCATACGCTACAATGGCTGAACAATTGTGACTAGACTTAAAAAAGATCCTCCGTTTCTCTTGAATAATCTTCCTCCATAAGACCTTCCATCTGGACTCTTGATTTTGGTTATCCTGATCATCGTTTTCATCATGATGATGGTTATGGTATCTCTGGCATAGTTTGATGCATTGCTGCCGATAATTCTGATTTTTCTCCCTCCTGCTCGATGATCTGCTGCTACTGCTCCTTCCAAATGTGAAGCTCTGGCTTTTCCTACTGTTCCAATCTTTAATCTTCATTTCACCGTTCTTTACGCTAAGTAAATGAGGAGGGAAAAGGGTGTTTCTTCAACAGGATATGTCAAGATGGTATTAAATTAGGATAAGGGAGGATGAAAATAGGGTGATTTTATTTTGTGGAATTGAGTGAAATGTTTCCGAATGTGCTCATGCGAAGCAAAACAAGAATCTATGTATACTCGCATCTAGTAAAGGTTGGTCTGATCTAGTTCATCATTTCAATTGTCCCTCCTTCCACTTTTTACTTCTTTATCATTATTTTTTCTTTTGCACGGATCTCTCGCTCTAATTTAAGAGCATATGACTCAACTTGCCTTGGCTTACCTTTTCTTTAATCTTGGATGTGAATATCTGGTAATTATTAAAAGTAGTAAGATTTTCTCTCTTGGGGTTTTTGGATGCAAATAATCAAATTTGGGTGGGTTGGATGTCAACAGTTTAACCTTTAGAATAAAGGTCCATTGGTCCCACATGAGGCCTATTTATACTTTGTAATAAGTAAATAATAAAAGCAAATAATATGCAGAATTGGTGGCAAAAATGCTACTATTTCCTAAGTGAAAATTACTGAGAACAAGTAAGCCCCAAAAGTGGAACGATAGGCACGATTTTTGATGATTGAATTATTGGTGTTAAAACCCTTAAGAGTTTGACTAATCATGCTCAAAAATGATGTAGAAGCATCCTTAGTCATCATTAAGCGCACAAAGATCCTTGTATGAAGTCCAAGGTAGCTTCTAAGGGCCTTAATGATATAGAAATAGCTCATATCCTAGGTTCAAATTGGTCCAAATTCTTCCCAACCATTGAGGTAAATTTATTGTTTAGGGTCGAATTTGGGTCAAATCTTAGTCCATCTTGAAGATTAGAGAGTCACCTTTCATATAAATAAAGTTGCAACCATTTCACGGACATTTGTCCCTTGAAAGTTTCAGTTTATGTCAAGAGTATAGCTTGGCAGTTTTAGCTAGCGCATCAAATTCGAGTAAGCTCCAGTTCTTGATCAACTTTAGGTTACTTTTGTTGTGTTTTAAGGCATGACAATATGTCCAAATTTTTATCAAAATCGATCCCAAGAGTTGGCTAAGAAGTCCATCCTTGACTCCTTTTATGTAACGTGAGAACGAAGAAAACTTCCTTCTCTCCGGTTAATGCAACTCCAGCATCCCATTTGGATTTCTTCTATTTCGAGTCAATCCAAGGCTGTAGCAAGTTTCCACTTTCGCTTAATTTAGTATCAATTGGTTACTGAGCTTTGAAGGTAATCTTGGCACTTTATATATGTGTTTACTCACTCAATTGAGGTGTAATAGCTCGCTCGCTTAGGGACTGTCCATTTCATATTGAACTCCACTTGGCTTCTTTGAGTTTTCTTGACTTTTGCAACTTGCACTAGCTATTGGAGACTTTTGTAAGAAGGCATGTAAGTCGCCTAAAATAAATTCTAATGCTCATAATATGATGAATGAAAATCAGATCTTCGCGAAAATCTTTCTTAAAAGTTTAAAGTTATTTATCTACATTCCAGTGTGTTGGTGAGCGTAGGTCAATATCTTTATCCTTAGGGGCAATGGTTATCTTTATCCACTTTGGCAGTGGCCCCTCAAGTTTGGTAGTAGCAACTTTATCCAAGTTATATATCTCTTCCTTACTTATCTTTTTTTTTTGTCGATTCAAACAAAATTCAGTTAAGACCTTTGGACCTCTCATGTAAGCATATGCATCAAAAAGGCCTTTTTCTGAATAAACCATAAAACAATTATTTATTACATCTCAAATTAACAATTTATTTCATACATGATTTAAATAGTATAAGAGATTGGGGGCTTAATTTAATCTATATGTGAAGGCCACTTAGAAGGCCTAGATCATGTGATTAAGCCTCCAACTTCGGCCTCGGAGAATACTATAAGGGAAACCCAAGGGAAATTTCAGCACTGTTTAAATATAGTTTGCATAGGGAAATAGAGAAGAGCTTAGATTTAATATAATTTCCTAGGAAGAGACAAATATCTAGCGAGATAAAAGTATTTAGGAAATAAATCGAATGAGACTAGAGGTGGAATCCTTGTATGAAATCTCTAAAAGATTTCCTCTAAACTCCTACAAAAGTAAGGCTAGCATCATCCCCAAGGGTAAGCAATTTTATAATTTAGCAACATAAGCTTTTCTTTATTCCAATATTTCATTATTGACTCCCTCTCTAACTTGAGCGTCATGTGCTCTTTAAGGAGAAAACATTCATCCTACTTATTGAGCTCGTTATTGGCACTCAAGGTAGATATCAGTCCCCTTTAGATTGTTGTTCAAAGTATTCTATGAAGGACCATTTCTAACCTAGATTAAAAGATTTTGAACCATCCGTGGTAACCTAAGAAAGTCTTGCCTTGAATAAAGAAATTCCAAGGGGTAAAGAAAGGTGGGGATAGATCCCACACTAGAACAGAAAATTTGGAACCAGAGTAAAGAACTACTCCTCATAGGTAAGGGGCAGTTGTAGAAAGTAAAGAACAACTCTAGAGACTGGCTTTAAATTTGTTCTAGGGATTAATGAAGCCCTCAAGGGAGCCCTTTGATGGAAAAAATGTGATCCTTTAAGAAAGCTCACGAGAAGCCATTCCCTTTAGGGCCTTCAAGAAGATCAGCCAAGGACATCCTACACCCCCTTTGCTGTGATCAAAAGGAGAGGCTAAATTCAAATGATGAAGCTAGCGAAGAAAGGAAGCACCTAGATGGAGAAAGATGAATATGGAGGAGTTTCAGTACTTTATCAGTGGACAGAAAACATTTAACAGTCCACAAAGGACTTACCAAGAGTTTACAACAATGTCAACAAGATCAGTTTCTATCTCTGTAAGGAACAACCAACTCTCTAACTGGAAACACACTAGGTCCAATGTTCGGAGGGGAGAAACTAAGTGGTAGAGGTGGTGTTGGTAGGGTGCTTGTTGAGTTAAAGTCAACTTTTAGTGTGGATATAGTAAATACTTCTTTTCCTAATAAAATACAAATTTCCAAGATGTACACTTATGATGGAACTATTGATACCAGAAAACATCTTAGTGCCCAACTGACACATACATACCTCTTGCTTTCTCCTAGCCAAGCCATGTTGTGGAGTTATTTTCGCACTATACTAAAAAAAGTGACAAAAACTTGTTTAGCGGACTCCTTATCAACTCCATCAAGATGTGGGAGGACCTACGAACCAAGTTCCTTACCCACCTTATGGGAAGTAGAAGGCTAGCTAAGATCAGTCCCTCCCTTGCTCATATTGTTTGAAGAGATGAGGAGAGCTTGAGAACTATTGTATGAGGATTGAACAATGAACATGTCTCCATTGTAGAATTAAACTAAGATGTGGTGCTTGCAATCTTCAAGAATAGGTAGATCCTGACTTTAGATGGCACCTGCATTAGAAGAACTTTGAGACCTTGTTAGAGGTCCCAAAAAATGTCTAAAGGTACCTTCAGGCATAATGTGCTAGGAAGCAGAAGTGGTTGGAGAAGGGGCTTTCTAGTAAGAAGGATGAGGGTGCATAAAAAATGTGGAAAGTGAAGGTGTTGAGAAAATCTAAATAAGAGAGTATTTTTACAGTGCCTAAAAGAGAAATTCTAATGGAAATTAATAGTAAAATTTGTAGACAAGGTACTCCATGACCTCGTTGGGAAACATCTCAGGGAACCCAAAGCCGAGCACTACGCCTGCTATACGTAAATATGGTGGGCATCAACGAGCTAGACAATAGAATCGCCAAGAACCCTAAGCTAGAACCTAAGTTGCTGTTATATGAAGTGTTTTTGAAGGGAGAACATGGAAAAAATTTCCAGATCGAAGTACACTAGAGAGAGGAGTTTATTGAGAAATTTAGATGTTTTCTACATGAGTTTTCATATGTATTTGCTTATTTAGCCTATGAGATGCAAGAAATATGCCTAGATGTCGGGGTGCACAAACTGACAATAAATCTTAGGCCGAACTAGTAAAACAAAAAAGAAGACACTTTGTTTCGGATAAGAACAAGGTTGTCCTAGAAGAAGATGATAAGATGCTAAATGTAGTATTCATTAGGGAATGTTACTACCCTGATTGGTTGGATTATGTGGAGACTATTAAAAACCTAAATGAGACTGGAGATGTGTGTTGACTGTATGAACTTGAACAAGGCCTGGGCAAAAGACTATTTCAACTTCCTGAAATAGATCAATTGGTGTATTCCACCAGTGGTAATGCATTATTGTCTTCTATGGATGCTTACTTTGGCTTTCATGAAATACTTCTACGAAAACTCGATCAAGACAACACATCCTTTATTATATACTAGGGCTTGTATTGCTATAAGACCATGTTGTTTCAGACTCAAGAATGCAAGTGTAACTTAGTACATGCTTGTAAATAAGTTATTCCATTGTTAGATTAGAAGAACAATGGAAGTTCATATTGATGACATGATAGTCAATTCAAAATTCTAGGATTAGTGTTTTATAGACTTGAGAGAAACTTTCATCGCACTTAAAAGAACTTAGCATGAATTTAAACCCTCAAAAGTATGCCTTTGGGGTAAGAGTTATGAAGTTCTTAGGGTTTATGACCAATGACAATGGGATACTAGCAAATCAAGAAACCAACAAAGTTATTCTAGAGATGCAAAGTCCCAAAACTGTGAAAGATATGCAAAAATGCACGAGTTATAAGGCAGCCTTGTGGAAATTTATCTAAAATTATACACAGAAGTGTTTACCCTTCTTCAAGTGCCCAAGGTTAGCCAAGGATTTTCAATGGATAGAAAAGGCTAAGCATGAAATTAGGTAATTGAAAGAGCATTTAGTAGGGATGCCAGCTCTTACTAATCCAGTCTGTGGGAGACATTGGTCACATTTCTCACAACATCATCTATAGTTGTTTGTGTAGTACTATTAGTAGAAGAAGAGAAAAGGCAACTCTTGGTGTATTTTGTAAATTATGTTTTAGTAAGATTAGAGTTGATCTATCTTAATGTTGAAAAATTATCTTTGGCTTTGGTCAATACACCAAGAAATCTTAGGCCATATTTTGAAGCACATGCTACTAAGGTCTTGACATACAAGACACTAAAGAAGATAATAATAAAGTATGATAGTTTGTGAAGGATATTATTGTGAGTAATCGAGATTTCTAGGTTTGAGTTGAAGTATAATCCTAGGACATTAATCAATGCAGAAGCTCTTTCCAACTTTCTAGCTAAATGCATATTCAAGGATTAAAGTAAGTCTCTAACATTAAGTAGTGAACAATATATATAGAAGGCTCTTTCACACAAAATGAAGTGGGGGTAGGAATGATCATAATCTCACTAGAGGAGGAGAAGTTTGAGTTTGCCTTGAGGTTTGCATTTTCAACAATGAACAATAAGTCTAAGTGCGAGGCCGTTATAGTTGGCTTGTAGATTTGCAGGGATCCAAAAGCCACTAATGTGAGAGTATTTAGTGGCTTATAACGTACGTGTGCAGCTAGGTCGTGGATGTGTTCAACAGCAAAGGAAATTGGACAGTGAAGTATTTGACCAAATCTAGTAATTCCTACAAAACTTGAAGGGCTTTGAGATCACCTATATAGTATGATCAGAGAATCAACAAGCTAATGCCTTAAGCAGCTGCCAAGCTCCTTAAAGATTGACTTACCACAGATAATTTATTAGGAGGTAATGAGAAATAGGAGAATATAAGTTGAAGAAGCCTACTTAACTTCTCAGGATGATTCCTAAATCATAGAACTATTATAGTACTTGGAAGAGGGAAAGCTACTAGACAATCCTACAAAGGCTAGAAACTCAAGAAGAGGGCAATCTTGTACTACATCTTCTAGATAGAATTATACATAAGGGGATTCACAAAGCCTTTCCTTAAGCGTATTGACGAGCAAGAAGTAGTGTGTATCCTATCTAAGATTAATGAAGGAGATCGCGGTGCACATGTATAAGAAAGAATGCTGGCAAGGAACGTCCTAAGACTAGGCTTTATTTGCCAATAATGCTAAATGATGCAATTTCCTATGCTATGAGATGCGAAAAGTGTCAAAATCTGCTCTAAGAATGCATGTGCCTGCCATAAAGCTGTCAGCTAGCATTAGACCTATATCCTTTATCAGATGGGAGATGATAATCTTGGGACCCTTTCGTTAGGCAATTAGTCAGAGAAAGTTCATGACTATGACATTTGATTGGTGCACCAAATGAGTGGAAGTAGGATATGTAGCTACAATTATGGAACAAAGGGCAACAAGCTTTCCATGGAAGAATGTTATAACTAGGTATGGCCTTCCCCACATATGTAATAGTAAACAATAGTGATTAGCGCCTCAAGGGATTCCAAAACCACTTTATAGGACTTAGGATCAAAATATATAGTACATCTGCATCAGGCCACAAGTAAATGGACAAGTTAAAGCTGGTAACAGCTTAGTGATTCAAGCCCTAAGGAAGAAAATTTAGGACGCTAAAAAGTCCTGGGTAAATGAACTGAACCACAGTCGGCATTTCTATGGGGCATACTTTATTTATGATGGCCCATGGCACTGAAGCATTGATCTACTAGAACTAGGGGACATGAGCCTCAAAATGTAAACGTACGATCCTAAGCTTAATGTGAGAAGAAATGGAGATAGTGACTTAACCTATTGCCATAAATCAAATAACAATATGCAGTAAAGAGATAATTCTACAAACCTAGAATTACTTGAACATGTAACAGAAGGGTTCACTAGAGGCCTCTTCAGCTAAGGATTTGGTCCTCATAAGCATGTAACAACAATAACAACACCTCCCAGTGTGGGTCCTGCTTTCGCGGGGTCTGGGGAGATCCAACTGTAGGCAACCTTACCTCTACCGGTATTTCTACCCATAGAGAGGTTGATTCCAGAAGACCCACGAAAAGGTTTTGAGAAAAAGTTTTGAGAAAAAGTTTAATAGAGGCAAGCGCTTGCAAAGCATACGAAGATGACCAAACAGTGTCGAATAAGCTGAAACTGAAAGAAAACTGAAAGAACGTACCTCAACATTCCCCGTTAAGCATCTGCCGTCACTTCAAAAAAAGGCACAACTTGCATACGAACACAACAGACCCTACCAGCACTTGCGAACAACTACAGAGACGCTACTCAGCCATCTAAGATTCTAATCCTATCCCGCCAAAGCCTCCTATCCTGGGCCAGATCCTCCGACAGACCCACTACTATCAAGTCCTCTCTAATCACCTCGTCTAAACTCTTCTTCGGTCTACCCCTTCCTCTCTTACCATCTGGAAGGGCGATAAACTCACACCTCCTCACTGGTGCAACCGTACTTCTCCTCTTGACGTGGCCGAACCATCGGAGTCGAGATTCCCTTATCTTTTCTTCTATGGGGGCCACTTTAGCTAAGTTCCTGATTACCCCATTCCTAACTCTGTCAATCCTCGTGAAACCACACATCCACCTGACCATCCTCATCTCAGCTACCATCAACCTCTGGACCTGCGTCTTTTTTAGAGGCCAACACTCCGATCCATATAGGACAGCCGGTCTGACTACCATCCTATAGACTTTGCCTTTCAAACCTAAGGGCACCCTTTTATCACACAGCACCCCTGAGGCAGCCTTCCATTTTTGTCAGCCCACTCTTATGCGCTGGTCAATATCCTCATCAATGTCTCCGTTTTGCTGGATGATCGAGCCAAGGTACTTAAACTTATCCACCTTAGGTAATGGTCTCCCATCCAGGGTGACTTCTCCCCCCTCTTCTGTCCTTCCGCTGAAACAACAATGCAAGTATTCCGTTTTCGATCTACTTAATCTAAAACCTCTCGCTTCTAGCGTAAGCCGCCAGCTCTCCAACTTTTCATTCACCCCCTGCCTGGTCTCATCGATAAGGACAATGTCATCTGCAAAAAGCATACACCAAGGAACCTAACACATGGCCAAATTAGAAATATCTGAACAAGATGGTGCCAAATTAGAAAGCTCTATTGTACATCAAGCAAGAAGTCTATCCAGTATTTACAGAGTGAGGGCCAAGGACGTATACCTAACACATGGCGTATTGACAACCAGAGGTGTTGTTATGTTTATTTGGCTAAAGTGGTTATAAATTTTTATTTCATCAAGTCCTACCATATTACTCAGTCTTACCTTTACTAGCATTTGTACTAATAGTGAGAAACTCTGTAACTGTCTAATAGCTTATGTTAATTTTTGCATATAAAGAAAGCAACATGTGATTTCTTCTATAACGAATTATGATATGAGCCTCAAAATAAAGTGTAATTTGTGTGTCATACTCTTATCAAAGTAGAATATTAGAAATTTTGCTAAAAGAGACACAAAGACAACATAAAGATCATAGAAACTTTATTAAAGGCTATAAATTGTAGCAAATCCCCTTAGTGATATCCAAAAAAAAAAACATCCACACAGATAAAGAAAAAAGGAATAACACTATTTAATTATTCTCCTCTTGGACTTTTGAATCTCTACACTAGTTCCTTCTATAATATTGTTTAACATTTTTGGGATTTCGGCCTCAAGATTATGTGGGAACGCTCATTAATACTGCCAAGCAGTTGGAGCCAACACTCTCTTTCTTTTTTTAGCTCTTCTTTAAAGGCTACAATCTTCTAATGTGTTAGTTTAAAAGCAGATTTGGACTTAGCCTCGTGTTGGCAAAGTCTCCTTAAATGAGAGTTTGTTCAGTTTTAGCCTAAAGGTGCTCTTGCTATTCCTGGCTTAAGGCATCTTTTACAGACTCTAACTTTCTTAGCTCCACTTAGATGTTTTAGCCTTATCCGAAGGATGATTACAAGCTCATTAAGGACACAATCTCCACATCCTTCAGGTCCCAGCAAGGAAGCTTGGTCTTACTAAAGGTTGGAATCTCAGTGATAAGTTGAGGAAGTTCACCCTTAATTTAGGAGGTTCAGAGATAAGGACAGATAGGGAAGGAGGCGACCTAGTCCTTGTGTGAGTATCCATCCATAGATTTCGTAATGAATCTGTCCTCTTGGGTGTTTGAAGAGAGGCTAGGAAACTGGGCAAAGTACTCAGAATTCGCTTTGAGGACTTTTTTCGTAGCTAGGATAGGGGCAACTGATCACATTCTTTAGAAAACTCTTTAAGAGGTATGTTGTGCAGCAAAGCAATAGCCAGAGAGCCAGAGGCAGAAGTTGTTGTCATAAAAATTCCATACGCCATCTAAGAGATAATATTATACTGGCCTTAGGGAAATGAAGGTACATGTCCTAATAAAGGAACATTCTAACCACTCCTTTTCATCAAAAATTCCCTCTTTTAGGGGCTTAATGGAGATGAGTATATTGGTCATTGACACAAGCTCCTAAACATTAGGGTTGAACTCTAGCCTGACACTTGGGGTAGGACCCAATGGTGATGGTTTGATTTCTATGGCTAGGCAAGTAGTCATACTAACAATCTCCGTGTATATACAAGTCTCTAAACTTTTATCATTCTCACTGAGAGAAGCTATGCTCACAAGGAGATCATTTCTATAGTGGCGGTTGGAGTTCTCATCCCTACTATTTCTTTAGCTCCTACCTTTGAGCTTCCCACTACTTGTTCTCTCTGGTTCCCTCTAGAACCTTAAATACTTCAGGAGGGAGTCTGGTTGGGCATGCATCTCCATCTTCCCCCTTTATTACGTGTTCAAAGTCTGTGTGTGTGCTTGAATTGGGAACACATAGCTAATAGGTTAGAAGAATAGACGTACAAGAAAAGAAAGTAAGGAAAAATTGTTAGGAAAATAGAGCTTGCACAGTTAGACGACAACACACTTGTCTTCAAATATGTACGCTTGGGCTTCCATAACTTTATGTTCCCAATCATGCTTTGCTTGTTGAATAGAAACTTCTTGTTCAAATCAACCATCTCCTTGGAAATTTCACTAGTAGGAAAAAGACTAAGACTTAGCACTATTCTTTATGAAGATCCCTGATGTAAACACAGGCAGCCTTCCATTCTCTACAGTCCTAAGGCTTGTTGGCAATGGTATAACACTCTCTATAAAGCTAGACATTACACTAGTCACTAGCCGTGAAGCATTAAAAGCCAGATATTTATAAAAACTCAACAAGATAGGGTTTAATCTTATGTAGGTGATAAATTGTTTGAGCATCAAAACAATAGAGACTTAGAAGAATTGGTAAAGGTTATCTGTGTAAAGCCCTGAGAAGTGTTTAAGGAAGGGATACAGGAGAAGTGTAAGCCCTTGGTTAAAGAAAACAGCATAAACTACACAAAATCCCCTTTGGGCATTGGCGTCATTGCTTGTGATGATAGTAAGGAAAATGTTAAACTTCTAAAGTTGAGATTCAAAGCCTTCAAATATCATCCTTGGTGGGGTGACTCTTCACCCACTTCCAATGGCTTTCATCTGGACAATAATTTCAAATTTTAATAAGATGTCCAACAGGCTCCCGAGCTTAATAGAAGCATTGAACTATGTAGGTGACAAGCCTGATAAAATGAAGAATGATCCCTTTGAGAATGACCAGGTAATGGCCTTGAAACAGCAAAACCCATACATTTCTAAAAACTTAATGAGATAGGTTTTAATCTTATGTAGGTGATAAAAGAGCAAATAACTGACTATAAGAACTATAGAGACTTGGCATAGTTGGAAAATTTTGACCTATAAAGCCCCGAGAAAAGTTTAAAGGAGTGAAGTACTAGAGGTGTCAGCCCCTCATTGAAGAGATCAACATAAACTACACAAAATCTCTTTAGGGGATTGGTAGCATTGTGTGTGAGGGTAGCAAGGCAAATGTCAAACTTCTAAGGTTTATATTTAAAGCTTTCAAATGTCTTCCTTAGGTGAATCACTCTCACCTACTTCCATTGGATACTGATTCCAAATTTTAGTAAGATGTTCCATAGGCTTCTCGGACTTAATAGAATCATTAAGGTAAGTCTCACAAAGACAACAATATTATAGAATGAAGAATGTTCTCTTTGATAAGAACTAGCCAGTGGCCTTGAAGCATTAAAACCCATACATTTGCAATAACTTGGTGAGATATTGTTTAATCTTATGTAGGTTATAAA
>JACYFF010002017.1:7421282-7434671 GCA_017589665.1 Selenicereus undatus | reverse complement strand
CAGGAGATAGTGAGCAAGCTCTCTAAGAGCTTGGTACCTCGCCAACTCTACCTTTTAAAACAATCTCAGTGTGTCTCTCAACAATATCTTGGGGAAGAGGCCCTCAGTTGTGATGTATGTTACATTTAATCCTATTAGAGCTTATCCCCTAGAACTTGGGCAGCCATGCTAGAATCCAGAGAATAAGAAAGTTCTAGGCACAAGCGGAAAGTCACTCCACTCTCGAGGGCCTTGGGACAACAGCTCAAACCTTCTTAGAATTAAGCCTTAAAATTTTAAACCATTGAGGCAAAATGCTATGTAATTAATGAACCCTTACAGAGCAGCAGAATCCAGAGCAGCAGCACAACGGTAGAGACATTGCGATGAAATGTCCATCGCTAAACCCCACCAATTCAACTCCTTGGTGTAAACACGATCCATCAAACGCTTATCAGTAGCTTCATCAACGCCAAATCATTGACAATGTATGCACACAAGGTGTAACCAAAAAGAAGTCTCAAACTCTCTGGTACCCTCTTCATGGCAAATATTGGCATACTTCACTAGTGAATTCACTCCAGAGCCAAAAACACCAAATCGGCTATTGGTCGAAGAGGGGGAGGGCTAGAGACATTCTAACCAGAAGTAGGATTGGCACTAGCATTAATCAACTGTATATCATTCTCGTAAATTCTAAGAACTCCCTTCAAAATTCTTGAATTAAACCTTGAAAGTGAGAGAAAATAGTCTTTGCCCTAGGTAAGTGCTTTAAATTGTGAAAACCATATTCACAGCTCTAATATCTATAGCTTAAAACGCTAAAGTTAGAATCGAAAGCTAACATTTCTTAATGGGGGATGAAAGTTGGAAATTGTAAGTGTATAAAAGAATGTTGGTACAATAGTTGTAATTTGATTGAATTAATCTTTTTCATTAATTTCAATTGTAACACCTCGAGTATGGTGAGAATTAAGGCTTAACAAATATGTAGTGACTACCAATATCACCAAAGGTGCACCTTCCTTTTTGAGGAGTCCAGTCTTAAGAAGTTCATAGTTAAACATGATTAATATGGAGAAATCTTGGGATGGGGGATCTCCTGATACATTTTTCAAAGTAACGTGAGTGAAGACAAAAAACATCGGAAATGTTTGTCATGATTTGTGGGACTAGTGGTCAATCATTGAAATCGTTCTTGGAGATCGTCTATTACCCGGGAAGGGGTTCGGGCATTCAAAGGGTATCAGAGCTGATTTGCGACTGTGAATTGCACCAGCGGATTGGAGATCCTTAGGCTTTCACCTAGTGGAGAAAAATGCCAAAATGGATTGCCGATCATAAAGATGCATAAGTTAGTTGGTTTCCAAGTATAATGAGGACATTGTGCTTTTCAAGTAGGGTGATTATAAATTCCGGGTACTGTTATAAGTAGGGCTTAAAGGATTAGGAGTGCCTATCTATATCACAAAGGTGTACCTTTCTATTTGGGAAGCCCACTTCAAAAACCTTTACAGTTAAGTATGCTTGTTGCGGAGAAGTTGTAAGATGGCTGGCCTCCTGAGATGTTTTTTCCAGGAAGCAAGCAAAGGAGGTTTTAGTAGGCTTGAAAGGCATGTGCGAATTTCTAGTATCAGTAGACCTGGCAAAACTGACCCGAGACTCGAAACCTGAACCGAACGACCCGGATCCATACCCGACCCGACACTCGAAATATGCTCAACCGAAAGTGGACCCGAAACCCGAATTGATCCGAACCGAACCATACCCGACCCGAAATTTTCTAAAAAGTTGCTTGTTTTGGCATGACGAGCATATTTGACCAAAAATTGGTTGACCCGAAATCGACCCGACCCGAACCATACCCGACCCGAACCGAAACGACCCGAAATGTCATTTAACCCGAACATGACCCAACCCGAACTTGACCCGACCCGTACCCGAACCGAATGACCCATTTGCCAGGTCTAAGTATCAGTCATTAATTTTTGAAGCCATTAGTAGCAGCGTTTTGTGGTCCAAGATGGGCCCGATACACCATTAAATTGACACAAATTGCATTACAACGAAAAAACGAAAAGAAAAAGTTATAATAGTAAAAAACTAGAGAAAATTTATAACTTAAACGACAAAGAAAATTAGAGGTGATCTAGAAGGGAAAAGGTGAAGTCGGAGAAGTCCAAACTTTTAGTCTTTATCTCCAGGTCCAATGCTTCCAATTTTAGGACTAAGACCCAACCTAGAAAAGAAATCATCAAGACTCCATTACGGGATCCCAAGGTATGACTCTTCAGCTTCTCGAGAGGCAACCCTGGCCCTTAGGATTGCCTCCACCCCCTCGAGCCACTAGAGGATTAATCCGACCTTTTTTTTGGGGAGCTCCTTCTCTCTCTTAGGCTCCGTTTGGTCCTTAGAAAATTTGATAGAAAGAAAAGTTTAAGGAAAAAAAATGTGAAGGAAAAAAAAGTATGAAGAAAATGAGTTTTTTTCTCTTGTTTGGATTGGGGAAAAAATACAAGAATTTAGATGAAAAATTTAAATGTTGATGAACTTTTTGAATCAAGTTGATATCATTCAAGCAACGCGAGGTTGGAGAAGATGGAAAATTTTCCTCAAACTTTCCTCACAATTTTATGAGGAAAATTTTATCACTTGTTTCTAACAATTTTTCCACCAAACTTTCCTCGATATTTTTTTTCTTTGTGTTTTTCTCTAAACCAAACACAAGAAAAAAAGTAATTTTCCCAAAAAAATTTCTTTCAACTACATTTTCCAAAGTCCAAACGAAGCCTTAAGGATCTCTTCTTGTCTCTTATTCTCCTTTTCCTCCTTCTGCTTGACCATGACTCTAGGTGAGCCACTTGAGTAGCAATCATTTTTTATTTTTAAGTTCAAATTATAATGCCACAAGCATACAACTTTCACTATATTACTTGAGGGCCTTCATCAGGGAGATAGGTCACACAGTACTAAGGCGGTTAAGGGATTTAGGAATTAGTTGGGTATTACATCGGTTTTATTTATGGTGGTGAGCTACTATTATTCTTAGCGAACTCAACCTAGAGGTGATTGATTACAATGCTAAGCGATGCCCCAGCCTTCTTTCTATGGTCAAGGGTTTGCTGCACTTAACTATTCTAGCTATTTTCATGGTGACTAGGTAATGGGACCAAAGGCAATACAATCCTTAAGCTAGTAGCCCGCAGGACTCATTTTATATGTGAGGTCAACTGTTCATCCCTAAACCACACTAACAAATGGACCATTTCTTAATGTAACAATCTGTCTCAAGAGTTAAATGAAATGCTCTTTCAAGCATTTTATAACATGGCAACAAAGAGAAAACCCTCTAAGTACATGAGTGAATTAAGTTCACTTCTATTTAGGCATAATAATACCTAATCCCTAACCCATGCTTGGGAACTCTCCCACAAATCATCATTAAGCAATCACGATAATCACAAATTATTTTAATCATGATAGTAAAAACAATGGTATGAGTAAAAGAGAGAAACGGAAGAGATTAAACTTATGATTATATGAAGATAAAGATGACCAACCTTCAAGTTCCAAGTTATAACTGCATCACCTTCACTAATCTCACCTTAATTACTACTTTCTCTCACTAATCCTACCTTAGAAATTTACGACACAATTACATATAATGAGAGATAACTCCCAAATCAGACCTTAGAAATTTAGGGGACAATCACATAGAATGAGAAATAACCTCCAAAATTAACAAAACTCCCCTTACATAGTGGCTGCACTAACAAATGTGGTACATGGGTAGGAGTGACTATGGCTGGTAGTGGTGGATTAGGCCTGAGTTTTCTTGCGTGAACACTAGTCATGGTGTTGGCCACGGGCAACTTGACCACCTCTTGGAAAATTAGTCCTGAAATTGGAGGAATTATGATGCTCATATACATGCGCACTGGTAGTCGTCGACAACCTTTTCTTTCTTGGTTTCTTAATTCTCTAATTGTTCCTGGCCTTTCCCTTGCTTCCATGCAACTTGGGCTCTTTGACGTTCCATCCCGTTTACACAAAATGGCCATTGTTCTCTTGATTAGTAGGTTGAAATACCTAAGAAAGAGAAAAAAACTTAATGAGCTGAGTATTCAATACAGAGCTTGAACAAAATCAATTCCCTACGAAATCAAGAGATAAAGACAGGGCAATAAAATGAAAAGTAGAGAGAACATTAGCAAAAATTGAGGTTTGTGAACTGCCCCATACATATCACTGCCTTATCCTCAAACAAGATTGACTAATGCATGATCAATAGAGGAGACTAATGTTTTCTTCTACCCTCCTTAAGCAAGGCATAGATGACCAACTAATTAAACGCAATGATGAATCAAAGTTAGTTAATTCCAGGTGTCAAAATTAGAGCACACTCACCGCCACCTTGAAGTCACACCACCAATATGGCACATCAATTACCTCATATTAAATCACATAGCAAGACAAAGCATCCCTCAATAAGTGGTGAGCAAGTGTGACCGTTATAACCTTACTTTAGAATCAAGTAGGACACTCACAATGTGTTTAGGTGTATGGCACAGACACTCTCAAGACTCCATCTAATCATGCAAACCAACATAGGCTTAATAAGTTCTCAATTCTCAACCACTTGATTTAAAATGCAAGATACCGATCATGAGTACTTTCGAAAAAGTTGTAGTGAGGCCATGGTTATGGGTGAGAAGGGCAATAACTTGGGAAAAGTGGAGTTGTTGGGGAAAATACTAGTGATTAAGAACACTTACACAACATTTAGGGCTAAACACTATCTTAAGACCTCAATTATAAGATAAGTACATGTTCCGCAAATTACTATGGAAAGAATCGATACAAACTTATTAAATGAGTCCACACGTAGAACACTTCATTCACAACTTATTTTTCTTCTGTCCACCACTTTTTTTTATTTTTGTTTTCATATTTCTCATGTTTTATTTTTTCCTTACGAGAAAATAGACCAAGATTCATATGAATGGTATGGGAAATACATCTTCTCAACTCACAACCACTAAAATCTCAAACCATTAACAAAACACCCAAATTATAAGTTAATCCTGAAAATACGCCTAATAAATTGTAAAAATTTAGACTATTAGGCTTTGGAATGGGTAAGGGAATATTACTTAGGCCATGGATGTAGTGAGTACGAATGTGAAAGAAAAGATCAAGAAAGGTGCCAAGGGCAAATAATGGGGATTTCAGACACCTATAATTGGTTTCTAGGCTCATGTGACTAAATAAAACAAATAATGTCTCAACTATCTCGACATATGCACATTGATCTCACAAAGAGCTACAGGAAGTTCTATAGAGACAATCATAGAGGAATCACACATTCAAGGAACAATGAAAGTATATGTAATGAATAATATGTGATATTCTAAAAGTATCACAGGCCAAATCTTTCATAGTGATTGTGGCTTACTCCAAGATGTGTCCCATTCATCAAGGTCAAGCAACTCAAACCAAATGAATACTAAGGGTAATTGGCTCACACATGGGACAAAGTAACCTAAATGAGAATATCAACATAAGTATCACAAGATTTTCACCAAGACAAGCCACACCTTAATGTGCAATTATGCCAATTTGTCAGCTATCACACCTTGCATTATCATCATGGAAGGGATTTATAAAATTTATTTTATTTGTTCTATTTTCTTCAATTTTTCATCATTTTTCATGAATTTTTCCTTTTTTTTCGTCAAATGAAAGCATAAAAATTTACCTTAGATGATAAATGAAAAGACAAAGAAGAGTTGGGTTAGAAATGTTACCTCACAAGTGTATAAATGCCTTTCTCAATCACTATTTTTATGATCACAAATAAAACAAAGGCAACGTATATGCAATGCGACATCTGCCTAAATGCTCTAAACTACATGCTCTAGCCATTAAGAATAATGTGGCCCCTAATAATAGCAACACCTTGGCAATTACATGGAAACTAACCACATGATATACGCATAAGGCTTCATAAGCCACACCAAATAATGGACTCTTAGATATTCATCTTGTACCTTTGGAATTTGGTACATAGTAATACAAAAAAAAAACTTCAGATATGGATTTTAGTAACCTCCTACTTTCATATAGTTTATATGAAGCCATACCTTCTGAATCAAATTTCCTTATTCCAAAGGTTGAACAAAGCAAACATTAGGAATCAAAAATCATTTCCATATTTCTTGATCGCATTTGCGAATCTCGATCATAACATCACCATAATCACCAAAGAACACCTCGAAGTAACAACACAAGATCCCACAAGCACGTGAGCTTACAAGCTCCCCCTTCTCTTATGCTTATCACTTTCATTGCCCATAATGAAATAACTATACAGGAAAAACAAAGGAAGGGATAGGGGCCACTTGCAGAGAATTCGGGGGGCCACCAGCCCTTGAATGGAGCAGAGGATAGGGAAAATGGAAATTATCATGGAGAAGTAGACGTGATGCTCTAAGTTCTTCTTTCAGCGGTTAAATTCATCTTGCTTATGAAGAATCTTGACATTTTGTAATGATTGTTGCTCTTGGCACTCATCAAGATATTAGTGGAGAGGCGATAGGAAAAATTCGAGTTTTAATATTTATAATCCCAAGTGCAAGGTTTCTCGTCGAGTACTCGAGGTGTCATCTAGTGGGAGTTGGGTTTTAAGTATCGGGATTAGCTTAAGTGTTCAATCTAGGCCAAGTGAAAGTGAAGGAGATAAACTAAGCTACGCTAACAAACATACAAAATGAGGCTTGTAATAGTAATTGGTCCAATTGATGAACCAAGTAATCGAGGTGAGTCCTAACCTACCCAACCTCTACTAAAAACAAGAGATGGTCGGTTGCGCCATCAAAGATCACCCAAGCCCTCTCTTAAGGGGCATGAGCTAGTTTGATTAGTCTAACCACCTATTTTTATGGGGTTTGGCCAATTAGACCACAGAATTAGCCACCCTCGGATCTAACTAGGATAAGAACTATTTTCATATTCCAAACCCAGCTATCCTCTCTCCCACACTAGCTAATTGGCCTCGTCTCTTGGCACAAGTCAATCACCTAGAAATAAAGATAAAAGCTCTCCCAAGCATTTCATCGAACACTTGGCAGGCGTGAGGGAAAACTCTACATTCTGAGCATAAGTCGGGCATGGTTAGGCCTAATACAAGTCTAATTAGCCATCAAGAGTCTAATCGCAATCTAAGCCAACCAAAGTTAACAACTAATTGTTAGGTAAAGACCACATAGTTTTAATACTTATAAACCCCAAGTGCAAGGTGTATCGTTGAGTACTTGGGGTGTCGTCCACAGGGAGTTATGTTTTCAACTACCGAGACTAACTAAAGCGTCTCAATCTAGGCCAGAGTGAGAGTGAAGGAAGAAGGACTAAACTACTAAAACAAATAAACAAAAAGGGACTTGGGTTTATGATTTCACCAAGTGATGAACCAGTTAATCAAGACGAGTCCTAACCTACCCAAACCACACTATGAACAAGAGATGGTCGGTTGCACCATCAAAGACCACCCAAGCCCTCTCTCAAGGGTCATGAGCTAGTCTAATCCGCGTAACCACCTACTTTCGTGGGGTTAGTCGAATTAGACCACAAAACTAGCAACCCCGGACCTAACTCGATTCGGATACTACTTTCGTGTTCCGAACTCGGCTATTCCCTCTCCCACACTAGCTAATCGACCTCACCTCTCAGCATAAGTCAATCGCCCAAAAAATATGGATGAAAGCTCTCTCAAGCATTTCATCGAACACTTGGCGGGCGTGAAGGAAAACTCTAAGCTCTAGGCATAGAATGGGTATGGTTAGGCCTAGTACAAGATCAATTAGCCATCAAGAGGCTAATCACAACCCAAGTTCACAAATTCTAACAACAAAACATCACAAACACATGAAAACCTAAACTAACAACTAAGAACATAAACTTGAAGAGCAAAACAAAGAGAATGAAATAAAACAATTCTAAACAACTAAATAACATGAATCAACAATGAAAACTAATCATAAAAGCTTAAACAAATCAAACACAAGAATTAAACCAACAAAACATAAACAAGAACAACTATGAAATAAATAGAGAAAGGAGAAGAAAACTTATGAATTGAAGCGAAGAATCTTGAAATCCAAGTACTTGAATCCAAAATTAACCGAATACAATCCTAATCTAATCTCCTCAATGGAGTTTTTATTGGCAAAACATAAACTAAACTATCCTAGAAATTGCCAGAGAGAAGCCCCAAGCGAAACCCGAACGACCCCTCAAAAACGCACGAATGGGGGTTAAATAGAAAAACCCGAGCGAACGGCGAACGGGGGGGAAGGCACGGACGTGCCAAGTGGCACGGTCCAACAGTGCCAAGGTGGCACGGTCGTGCCACGTGGCACGGTGTGGCCGTGCCACATTGCTGGCCGGCTCTGCCGGCTGGCTCCCGTTTTTCCGTCTTTTTGCCTGTTTCGACCCTTTTTCGCCCGTTTTCGCGGTAATTGCTTGGTTCAATTTATTACCTGCAAAAATAGACAAAACAAGTAAAAATCTCAAAGAATACTGAATAAAACAAGAAAAACTCTAAAGATTACGTTATTATACGAGCTAAGATTAGGCGAAAAAGGCATGTAAAAGGCGACAAATTATCGCCTAACACTAATCATCAACAAAACACAAAAACCCAAACTAAACCTAAACTAGCAAATATGAAAGCAAACATGAACAAGAGAAGAAAGAGAATGAAACTAATCAAATCTAAACAGTCTAAATAAATATGGATTAACAATGAAAACTAAGCATTTAAACTCAACAAATCAAATACAAGAATTAAACTCACATAACCTGAACAAAAACAAAAGCATGAAATAAAGAGAGAGAAGAAGAAAAACTCATGCTTGTTTCATTGAATGATCTTGAAATCCACAAGCCTGAATCTAAAATACCATCGAAAATCCTCATCTAATCCTCCTATTGAGGTCTTTATTGGCTAAAACCTAACCTAAACGGTAGCCTACAAATTGCCAAAAGACCCCCTAAAAAGTCCTGAAGACAACCCTTTTAAAGAGGAAACAAGACGGCCAAAGTAGCACGCGGGGGAGCAAAGGGGGCGACGACCGTCGCGATCGCAACAGCCAGCTATCACGTTTGCGATAGGTCGCCGTCGTGGCCCTCTGCCCAACCACCTATAGGTTGGCGACGGTGGGGGTCATGACCACGCCTCCTGTCGTCTCTTGTTTCGCGTTCTTTCAGCTATTCTTGTTCCATCTTTGCTCCTTTTTATAGGATTTACTCAATTAATCTTATTACCTACAAAAATAAATAAAACAAGTACAAATTCTAAAGATTACGTTATTATACGAGCTAAAAATTAGGTGAAAGGGCCCCCGTAAAATACGATAAATTAGCGTCTAACAAGAGGCGTCTCATTAGTCCGGGAAGGTCCATTGGTACTCCTACTCCTAGCCATTATTGGCTTGCTCATATCGGCCTCTGAAGCTAGCCTATTTTCTCTATGATCTACTTCCTCATGTATTGGTAGAGAGGGTTTTGATATGGTGGTTCACATATATTTGATAACTTTGAAGCTTATAGATTTCCATCTTGAGACATCCAAATTTTTCCATAAGTTTATCCAAAATGAACCATAAGCAATAGCCGTGATCAGACCACTAGTGGTTACATATGTGAATTTGCTAGTAGCTTGGGAAACCATTTGTATGATCATGAGGGAATCTATGTTAATAGTAACATCATGGAGAAAGGCCTACAAGACAACTAACTCGGCTAATTGCATGTTATTTTGGCTATCATACCTTGCAAAAAGTTGAATCAAACAAGATGTGGGGAAGGTAACAAAGGATTTGGTTACAACGACTATGGATTTAGATGAGCTAAAGCTGTCAGACACATAATTCCCAGAGGGATCTTTTCCTAATTCTCTACTTTCCCAAGTAATCTTACACCAAAAGCTTTGATTACTAAACCCAAGATGGACACAAGTCCTTAAGCCGCCAAATGGGAGTTTCAAGTGGCGGTCAAACTATTACAGGTTCATGTCAAGGGGTCAATCAAAAATACAAAAATGTATATAAACTGCGCCATTTTTATAAGTAACATACCAGTCAACCGTAATGGTGCTAAGGAACTCCCATTACAACCTACCATTAATGGGTTTAGCCTAGGTCACAAAGTTACATGGTCCAAAACCTTAAGCAGTTCATTCATATCGTCCCAAAGACCAATGCACTGGAAGAAATCAATGTTAATGTGCTTGGGCTCACTAATGCGATGAGAAGCTAAATCATAACATCGTTGATGCTCATCAGTTGCACATGTAATTCCATGCTTGCTAATTATATGGGAGGTGGAACCATTACCTCTGACTGCTTGAGCTCGATTCTTGGAAGCCTTAAGGAGGAGGACCCAACTTGGCTCTTGTGACCCATGTTTCAAAATGCACAAGCACTAAAAACAATTGAAATCTTTAAATTAAGCACCAAATTAGGAGAAGTTGACCTCCAATTATGCAATGAATACCAAATTCATGGGTAGATTACAATTAAAGAAGCTTTTCCTCTCCTCAAGCTTCAAAACCTTCACTGGGGGTAAGATTCGAAGAGAGAGAAAATAGAGCAATAGTAAATTAAGGTTGAAAAGATGAAGGCGTATAATTGAGGATCCAAATATGGGCGATAGGTGATTGGAAATAGCTAAGGGAGTCTGATGATGGTCGTGCGAAATAGAGCACGTTTGAGGTGGTGGGCGATTTGAGTGTGGAAGTGGTCGATTTTTGGGTGAAAGGTAATAATATAGGCGAAAATTAAGGAGGGGGGAAGATAGTGGCTAAATGAATTCCTGGCAAATTGGTGGGGTATAGTGGTTTTGTATGCAAACGAGAGAGCAAAGGTTGAAGGTGGGGCTGAGGGACTGGAGAAATAATAATAAAGTAGAGGGCTTTTATTGTTTTAAATCTTAATGGACACTAGGGTGGTTGTGGCCGCTATTGCTTGTGTTGAGGCTTAATTAGAGGGGTGCTGGCCATGGACCATGTCACTAGTAGTGGCCAGTTCTTTGGTTTAGAGGTCCTACATTCCTGTAGTTTTAGGCTTGTGGGTGACTATCATCTTGCTTGCCCATTTTGTGAATGCTCCTTCGCATCAAAAATTGTTCCTTCATCCTTTATTCACACTAATTTGTCTATTAAAGGAATTCCCTCATTTTCATCATGCAACACCCTTAACATTTAACACTTTCTTAGTTTTGATAGCATAATTCTCATCCCCTTTTTTTGTTTCTTCTTTTCTCCCCCTTTGTTTAAACAATAATGAAATATGTGCAGACTTGGGTTAGCTGCCAAGAATTGTTCTTTTATGGTCTTGAGCTTGACCATGGAACTTCTCAGTTAAAAGATACATTTAAGAAGGTGTAAAAATGTTCTCCTCAATTAGTATGCTAGTGATATAAGGTTTGGATTGTTGCCCATTTACTTTGAATGCTCTTGCAACATTGCTCTAAAGTTAAATACCTGCATAAGGAAAACCTTTAAGGACCTTGAATGATCCAGGCCACCTTAACTGGAGCATCCCGAGGAATAGCTTGAGGCAGGAATTGAATAAAAAATCAAGTGCCCTTTGCTGAACTCTCTAGAAGATGCATTTCACATGCCACTTCATTTTTTGTTACATATTAGAGGGCTTTCGTAGGCATCTGATCTCAATCCCTTAAGTTTATTTAGTTGAAACATTCTCCTCTTCCCTAGACCTTGAGATCATAATTCAATTGTTTTATAGCGTAATAAGCTCCACGTTCTAATTTAACGAGCGAATTGCATGGTTTTCTATAGACTAGGACGAACAGGGTTGTCTTGATAGGAGTTTTAAAGGTGGTCTGACGAGCCCAATGTGCATTATAACGCTTGTTTGCCAAGTCTTTCCTTGAACAATCCATCATTTTTTCCAAAATGTTTTTGATTTTGTAATTTGGTATCACCAGTTGGCCAGGCAATTTTAGGATGGTATCCCAAGCCTTTCTTATGGTGTACCCAGTGCTTGGTAAGCATTGCTTCAAACTTCCTCTCAGTGAAGTTGGTTCCACCATCACTAATCAAAGTCTCAGCACCCCAAATTTAAGAAAGATGACTCTTTTTAAGAACTTGGTTGGTAATCTGATGGGGCTAGCAATCGCCTCGCTTGCATTTAGAGACATAATCGACAAGAACTAAAATATACTTATTCCCCCTAGAGAGGGAAAACATCAATGCAGTTAACTCCCCAAACATTAAAGACCACCACTTCAAGAATTTAGTTTAGGGGCATCTCATTGGTCCTTGTCAAGTTTTTGATTCTTTGACTTCGGCTATATGCCCATACATATTTACAAACATCCTTGAGTAGAGAAGTCCAATAGAACCCGACTTGAAAAATCTTGGCGATAATTAGACCAATGCTATAATGGTGTCCATAGGGGGAGTCATGAAAATGAGTGATAATAACTTGCATTTCCTCCTCGAGTACACTTGTTCTTATAATCCCATTACCATAACTCATGTATAGAAAGGGTCATCCCAAAAATATGATTTTACATGGGTTAAAAATTTCTTATTTTGATTGTAGTTTACGTTCGAAGGTAAGATCTCGTATGCCAAAAAGCTCACCACATCTACATATCAAGGGGCATTCAATATAGTCAAAGCAAGTGAGTGCTAATCTAGGAAGGAATCATCAACTGGCAAGTCATACTCCTGATCATCCTCATTAACAATTGCCAAGCTGGTGATATGATCTACACTACATTTTTAGTACTTTTGTTGTCTCAGATTTCAAGTGCAAATTCTTGACGAGGGAGAATCCAACTACTTAGCCTTGGCATTGCATCCTTTTTCTCTAAGAAGTGTTTGATGGTGGACTGGTCGGTACATGCAACCACCTTGGGGCGTAAAAGATACTGGCCAAATTTTTTAGTAGCGAGCACAATCGGCGACATCTCCTTCTCCATCGCGAAGTAATTCATTTGGGTCTTATTAAGTAATCTTACTCGCATAATACATAACAAAAAGCTTATTTTCCCTACTTTCCCTCAAAACGGTGCCAACATCGAAGTCAATGCATGTAACACCTGGGATTTTTATTCCCTTCGTTAAGCCGATTTCGTTATTTTATATCATTATAAATTGGCATAATATCGATGTGCCTTTGTAAATGCTGAATTAAGGCTATTATTGGGTACCACATTGAGTGGATTCCCGAATACGATTAGAATGTCAAAATTTGAGAATAATCCTGCAGTTTATTGAATCGAGCTTTAATTTAATCAAAGGGCGAGCAACCTGACTAACGATTAGTACGGGTTACCAATGGAGGTCCGGGTTTAGCGAGCTGGTATATTAGTTTCAAC
>JACYFF010002017.1:7401931-7421272 GCA_017589665.1 Selenicereus undatus | reverse complement strand
AGAAAAACAAAGTACAACGCTAACACTCCTAGCCTAGGGTTGGGGGCGTTGCAATGCATCACACATCAACACTAGTGGTATACTCTAATATGGTGGTTGGATTATAGGAGCGTATGTTGAACCTTTCTTGATTCTATCAAATGCTCGAAGGCACTCATTATGAAAGTAAACATTGTTCCCACATGATTCATAGCCTTTGCTTGGAGTAGTAAATCAACTCTTGTGGTTTGCTATGCATCAACCCCCCCCCCCCTGAAAAGGATTTGCCCTCAAATTTTCATTGTGCACATGCACTTCCTTAAATGTAAGGGGTAAGATCCCCCAACATTAAAGGTGGCGGATATTTGAACATTTCCCGGAAGCTCTATGTTAAACCAAAAATTGTGATATTTTATACCCTTTCATAATGTAATAATTGCTCATAATAAATCATGAACTTAGGAATTTAATATGGTTTTTGTTTGTTTAGTAGGAATTTGAGGAATAAATGAATTGCTTTGAAAAGTGAGAAACTTGAATGAAAAGGGGTTTGGATCACAATAAGCATTGGATGAATCGAAGGTTGGATCAAGAAGATAAAGATAAAAGGATTAATCGCAGCCCAACCGGCCTAGTCGTCTTTTTCTCTCCCTTTCCCCTCTGCTGTCTCCATTCTCACACTGGGTCGGCCCAAGTGCATCATTCCCCCTCCCAGACCTTGTCCCAAGAGTGCCACTCCTCCTTCTCTTCTTTTCCCCCTTTCCTTTTGTTTTACAGGCCGGACCGTGCTTCTCCACTTCTTAATCCTAGCCCGCTTTCACTTAAGGAGCATGCGCCGGTCACGTGAACTCGGTTTCCCCCTCAACCCTTCTTCTTCTTCCTCTTCATGCCTCGAGACAGAGAAACCCAAAAGCAGAGCAGAAGAGGAGAGCCACTAACCAGGCTTTTCATCTTCCTCATTGCAGCCCTATCTCTCTCCCCTCATTCATTCCATTATTACTCACCATCATCAAGGAGATAGTTTCAAGCATTCGAGGGCGTCTGAAGCGGCATTCTGGGTGAGCTTCAAACGGAGGTCAGAATAGAGCTCAAGTGGGAGATTAGCCTTCAGATTCCAGTTCAAAATTCGTTTTCATTTTCAGTCTTCAACTTCATTTGTTTTCAGGTTCAGTTCTACATTGTAGTTCTCAAATTGTGTAAACTGGATTTTGAGTTGCCAAACTGAGTCAATAGAGTAGTGTGCGAATTAAGATTTTGGGTTCAATTGGCATTTTATATTGGATTCTTCGCTCTAGTTCTTCAACTATTTTTGCTTTAATTCTAGGAACACTTCTCTATTTTTTGCTTTGATTTTCGGTTCCATTTTGGCATTCGATTTTAGGTCTCTTGGCTTCAACTATTTTTTCTTTGAGTTAGTATCATTTTAGTTTGCTGATAAACTTAGCTTGTGTCAAGGGGTCAATGCTATGTGCTGATTTAATTTACTTAGCAATCTAAAATTCAAAATCCATCTCTGTGGATCGACATCCGTAAACACTAAGACGATAAACCGTATACTTGCAGGAATTACTAACAAGTTTTTGGCGCAGTTACCAGGAATGGATTTGTGAAATTTGGTTGCCTCAAGTCGCAGTTTAGTTATTAGAGTCGTGTGAGTGGTTTTCGTTTTAGTTTTATTGTTATGATTTTTAGTTTAGTTAAGTCGTTATTTTGTGTTAGTAATTTAGTTTAGTTTATTTTTGATTTTGAAATTAAGTTAGCATTATGGTTTTGATTTTCAGATTTTTGTTGAGATTACTTTTATTTTAATTTTTAGAGGCTATTTCCTTCTAAAAAAATAGTACTAATCAATTTGGTTTATGTGTAGCAAAAACAAATGAGACAAAACTGGTCCCAAAAAAAAACAATACAGTGCAGATTTTTCTACGGATTCATGATCTATTTGCTTTTCTGTTGTATTTCTGGTGTGATTTTTGTTGTGTGGATATTTTTCTAAAATTCAACATAATTTTTAGAGTTTGTATGAATTTTTCTGGAATTTTTGGGACTGTCTGGATTTTTCTGTCAATTTTTGAACTAATAATCTATTTGGATTTTTCTGCATTGTTTGGGAACAGAAAAAAATTAACAAAAGAAATATATTTATGTTCCTTGTGATTGTGTGAAATTTTTTGTATATGGAGTTTTGATTTTAGAAGTTTTTTTCTTTGTTTTATTTTATTTTTCACACTTATTTTGTTTTAGGGTTTTGATTTAGGAGAATGGTGTATAAGCTATGTGTATGTGCTCCGTTTTGGTTTTTTGTGTTAGGTCAGTTCTTGTTGATTGAGTCTTTTGGGTCTTTCTTTTCTTTTTGTAATATAGTTTTATTTTTGTTAGTTATTTTATTTTGTTCACTTAATTATTTGAGTGTCTTTCTTGTTTTTGTTTTAGTTGTTAGCTTGTAATTAGTGTCCCAGAGACATTTTCTTTCCTTTAAAGCAAAAACCAATCCAAAAAAAGAAAAATTTTGAAAATCCTAAAAAAATTTGAAAGAAACTCTTAAAATTGAAACAAAAGAAAAAAAATCAACAATGTTAGTTTTCATTTTCCCATAATTCAAGCATTTTTGGAGTTATATATCGAGACTTAATGATTATCGTGCTCAATTGAATCAAAATTTCCAAAAATGGGAAATTTGTGAGGTCATGACTGTGGATTTGAATTCTGAATCTAAAGGTTATGTAGAATCTATGTGCGCTGGAGGTTTAATAAGATTATTATCTAGAACTAAAGATGAGGTATGGGATTTCTTTGAAAAATTAGCTTGGGACACATATGAGTTTGAACAAGCTAGAAACACCTTAGAATGCCTTACTCGCAACGAGTCTGCTAATCCTTACCACCAGGTCTAGGATCACTATAGGAACTTATATGACCCCTCTTACTCTTATGTGTCTTCTGCTTTATTCGATTATTGTGAGTCTTCTAATCATAATGCTTGTAATTGCCCATATCATTATTATGTTGATGCTACTTGTGCAAGTGTGGAAAAGGCGATTAATGATATGACTGATAAAATGATATAGAACCTGAAAAAGAGGATTGCTGAATGTTCTCACTGTGTCAATCAGCATAGGGAGAATCATAGTGAATCTGACTCTAATTTATGATCTCCTAAATCTAAAGTTAGTCTCTATGATGATTTTGAGCCCTCTTATCAAGGTATGTCTAATTTGCATGATATTATGCCTTTGCCTAGCCTAGAACAAGTGAGTGACCTCCCTATGTCTTTGTCATAAGACCTTGCACCCCACACTAGCTCACTTAAGGATGTCACTAAACATGTCCTCATTTATGCCTACCCACCTACCGCTTTTAATCACTCTCATGAGTTTGAAATGGGTGAAGACCTTGAAACCCCTAGTAAGTTAGATATGAGCATCAAGTCTGACATTGAGCATCATGAGATTGATAAGTCAGAAAAAACTATTTTACAGGAGACAAGTGTGAAGGTAATTGAACCCACTAAATTCAAATTTAATGACACTATTCTTTCTGTGGAATATGAGTCTTTTTCTTGTGGGTTTGATATCAATGACAGTTTTGATGAGCATTCTTGCGTTGAATATGAATCCTTCTCATTTGACCCTGTCATTACAGACATGCTCTTTGAACCTCGCAAGTCTGAAATTGTCGAGTTTGATAATCTTGTCATTGAGAATTTTGACTTAACCCAGCCTCTTATGCCTTTTGATATTAGGAGACTTGTGGATTTTCGACCCACTATTTTGCCTATACTGCTCATTCCTACTGATAATCACATCTCTAGGCCGATGACCAATCCACTGGCTAATTATGACAATGTCTATCTCTTTCCTGATTGGGCCCAACAGTTTGACAAGTTGAAACGGGCCTTACTTGTACTTCATTGACATGGTGGATGTGCTCTTTGTAGCTCCAACTCTACACTTTTCACTGTTTCTATGTCGTTGAGAGTTGGTCTTCTGTGTTTGATAAGCTACTTTGTGCGCTAATGGGATTTGATTTGAGTAGTAATGTTTCATTTGATATGGAGTGGCTGACGCTCCATGGCGTCTATCTAAGCAAATTTCAGGAGGCTATAGGTTAGCTGTTCTTCTGCACCTGACCTGCTATACTCATTCCTCTTATTTTCGCTTTTTATTTTGTTTTCTTTTGTGTATATTTGTTGCTTTGTTTTATTTTAATATTTTCTTTTTGAGTTTAGAGTCTTATCATTTTTCTTCTTTTTGAGTTATATTTTCTTTTGTGTATACATTCTTATTTTCAGCTTTTATGTTTCTTTCCACTCCTAATGAGGACATTGTGAGATTTAGGTGTGGGAATGGGGAAACCACGTTTCAAAAAAAATGAAGAAACTCTGAAAAATCCAAATCGATTTTTGTTTCGTTTTGGGGAATATATGTGCTATTTCTGGTTAGCTATGTTCTCTTGTATCCTTAACATTAGGTTGTATATAGATGTGGTGTTCATTGATAGAACTTAATCATAAAGTATAATGTTTGTATATGATCTTGACTCCCCCGACATTAATTTTAAGCAAGCTTGACATTGGTAGATAACCCGTGAGATTTTGAGCCTTAAACACTAATTCATCATTTTTAGTCTTCTATTTTCTTTTGTTTATCTCTTCCATGATTACATCTCTATAACTTGCTTTGATTCTCCTTGAAACTACAATTAGCATGTACATTATGATAATATGATAGAGAAATTCATTTCTTTCGTGAGCCACACAGCCAAAGTGCCACCCTTGGTACAACACCCCTGGCCCCGAATGTCAGGAGCGTCATGTTTTCTTAACTTCCTACCTAATTTCTGGGGCGAAACGGACAGCGTTTTCCCTAAAAACTAACTGTTTCCAGGCTAAAAGCCTTACAATAAACCCCTGCAATCAACGGAAGCGTAAAACATTTTAAAATAAGCTCAACGACTACACAACGGAGTCCATAACTCAAAGAGCAACTCGCTCAAAGTACATCAAACTACATAGTTCATTAATAAAGAAGAAAGGAAAGATACAAATCAACGGTTCACACGATCGGAATATTGGGTTTACATTCAAAAACTTAGACAACTTTAATTAAAAGACAACTGACTAATAAGATGGTTGGCTCACATGGCCATACAGATCGACTTATAAATAATATGCAATACATGAAATAGAGTACTTATTTACAAACGTTTACAAATCTCATAATACATTACATGACTTCATTAAACATGTAGGACCCTTTCAACTGGGCAGACATGACACATTGCAAGCAAGGATAAACTCCATCTTGGCATGAATGACTTGGCTTTTACTTGTCAGAATGCAAACCTGGGGAAAAAGGGGAAAGAGTGATGGGATGAGCAACCATACACGTAGTGAGTATTCCCCGACTCCTTAAAACCAAAACCATTACAGGAAATAATACCATTAATAGCCACATATCACGTGCTTATGTATTACTGTTATATTAGGCACTCACACTCCTTAAGGAAGGATTACTATCCATAAAGTTCATTTTAGCCGCTAAACTCATTTTTAGGCCCCCTGAATGACTAAATTCCTTTACTAACAAGCAGTCAAACACATAAGCAATCAACGAGGCTAAGCACAGAACTTTCTTTCATAGATTATGTGACATAATTTGTGATTTATGCCTGATCTATCTAATTCACTTATACGATATGCTTAAACACATGAAGCAGAGATTATGCAAAGAGCTCTCTTTCTCATAACATGCACATTTAAACTTATATGCACAAGAAAATGGCCATACTTCACTTAGAACATCATTCATAGGGTATGCACAAGTTATGCACAGGAAGCTTACTTTCTTTTTCTGAAAACTCTTTTCTTAGCCTCTTATGGCTCATAAAGCTCTTTTCTTAGCCTCTTTGAGGCGCATATTCTTTAAAAGAATCTCTTTCATATTGGTCCTATAATGACCCTTAAAAAATTTCTTTCTGAAATACTTAAAAAAGCAAAATGCCGACTGCGTTTCTTACTTGCTAGGAAAACACTCTGGGCATAAGATCATTATAATGTGTTGATTGGATGAGATCTATTCTCAAATCCTAGTGAGACTATCGCTCACGCTAAGCCCTTACTCACAGGACAACAACTAACTTTTGGACCTTAACCCTCGTCAAGGCCTCTACGGCTTCCCACTATTGGGATTACTCCCTAGGTTAGCGATTCCTTTATTCAAGCACGTTCACTCCTATCTTATCGTCCCTATGCATGATATCTTAGCCAATTTAAAGCTTATGGCCATAACAGCTAATAAGTTTGCTGCCTCTCACAGCGAAATCCTTTTTCATACAACGCACTGTCTTTTTATTTAAATTCCTTAGGGATTCCCCCGTTCAAGCGAGTTCACTCCCAAAACTGTATTTGTATAGTTAAAATAGGCCATCGATTACTAATAGTTATGGCTACTATTAGTTACAACCATGAAAATTTTCTTTTAAAAACTCACCCTCACTCGCAAGATGAAACTTAATGACATGAAAGGGGAGGGAGTTTGGACATAACACATTCAAACACTTCATAATAAACTCAACAGAATAAGCCACACATGGCCTCGTAATCCACACGATTGCGGTTATTCACAACCTAGACTCCCTCCGCACAAAACACAGACCACAAAGAACCTCAAAACTCTCATGAGTTCAACCTCAAGCCATCCAACTACCATCTTGGTTTTGATTTCTAAAACTATAGCATATTAGCATAGAAGCTTATAAGAAATGTGTAATAGGGCTTATGTACTTGCCTGAGCAAGCAGCACCATCCAGCGGTGCGTTACCGCAAGCATATATATATAACCACATGTACACATACAAATATATTGCCTTAACTTGAAATAACACTTAACGAACCAACTTAAACTAATCAAAGCATGAACCTTATCAGATTCGTATTTCACAACAAAAGGTAACATGTCATTTTCAGGCATAGCTTTTACGAACTTAACAGGCATCAATTACGTGCACGCATAGGTTGTTTCAAAGCTACTTATAAGCATGAGTTCACTAAAGTAATCTATTTCTATTCGAAGCATTATTAGGTTAATTAGAAGCTACTAATCAGACATAAATTAACTAATTTTTCAAGCATCGATTCTAAGTGCTCACATATCATTTCGAAGCAACTATTCAGGAATAAACTAACTTAATTAAACAATCATCGATTGGAATGCTAACATGTTAATTCGAAACTACTTTTTAGGCGTAAATTAACTTAATTAAACGAACATCGATTCGAAACGTTCTTAGTTTATTTCAAGGCCACTTATAAGCGTGGATTAACTAAACTAACATATATCGATTCGAAGCATTATTAGGTTATTTCGAAGTTACTTTCAGGTAGGAATTAACTAAACTAACATGCATCGATTTAGGACAATCGTAGGCATGAAAATTAGTTCAGTACTATTAGTTTCTCACTGTAACTAAACATGCACAACCGCTGCTAATCTCAGTCGAAATGAAACAAGTAAAATCAATCATCATGTTCTCATTTAATCTAGCTGATCTTAAACTAGCATGCACATCATTTAAGGGATAAAATCTTTTCGAATTTACTAATATTTAGGAGGTGAGAAACACCCACCTGAACTCCAAGCTAATGAGCTTACCTAGGGTTCGGTTTGGATGCATGCCACTCGGTTCTCCAGCTATTGTTGTTCCATTCTACCTCTTCCCTCGCTCGATCCTAGTCTCTGGCCGTCTAAATTAGCACACACCACCTCAGTGGTCACCAAGGTGGTGGTCATAGTGGTTAGGGCTCAACGCAAGCCTCAGTTTTTGGTGCTCCACCTAAGATGCCTCCTCTCCCTTCCTCCCTGCTCACCGGCGACGAACGACTGTCGTCGTCCTCCTTTCTGGCTCGCCTTCACTGGCGTCTCACTACTGTAACTGCCGTGGTCGCGGCTCCTCTCTCTCCTCTCATCCCTCAGTCTCTCAATCTCTCTTTGCGGTGGCTAAGTTAGATTGGCGGAGGAGGGGCATGGCCGTCTGTAGACGAGAGACCGCCGATGTGGCGCCATCGCCCAGGTGGTTGGCCCCCTTCTCTCTCCCTCTCATCCTCTCACTTTTTCTCCCTGGTATGGTGGGTCGTGGGGCTGGGGTTTGAGAACCCCCCTTGCTCGCGTGATTTTGGTCCAAGAAAGGGGAGCCTTGGCCCCCTTTTGTGCTCCCCTTTTTTTTGTTTTGGTCAATTGCCCAATCAACTAAAATCGCTAATCCAATATCGTACCTCTTATTCCAAACCCAATCGTTAATACAATCGCTCGTCGATCATTCGTTCTCAAATACGACAAGGTTAGATTTAATAGCTAACAGAACGAATTCTAAGGTTGACCTTCTAATCGTATATAGGTTCCTACTCGATTTAGTACCGTTAATGATCTTCATTAAAGCTTACTAAAAATTATCGAAGATCTTCAAAACTAATAATAATAATATTAATAGAGGCAAAAATATTCTTTTTTTCTAATAAAACTATCGCTCACGTAAGCACATCAATAATAATTTACCTCGCATAGTTAATAAAGATACAGAGTTTGTAACGTAAAGGGGAATACAATTAGCTTAACGAAAAACAGAGAATGTGAGTGTTACACTTGGTTTGAACTTTTTATCCTTTTTTAACCCCTTTGAGCTTTAAGTCCTTTTTTGTTATAAACCCTTCACTTTAACCCTTGACCTAAACACATTTTCCTATACCTAAGCCATGGTAAGTGGGACAACACTTCATTATTTGGTGGGTAATTTTTGGGTCTTTTATGAATTTGGTGGTTTCTTTTTCGTTATATATGGGTTGTATCATATGACCATTTGGAAATTAAGTTGTGTAGTTTTTTGAAAATGCATTCAGTCATTTCCTTCATGGGAAAAAAAGAAAAAAAAAAGGGAAAAAAGCAAGAAAAAATGAAAAAATGGAAAAAGTTCAAATGAAAAAGTTTCCAAGGAAAAACGAGAAAACAAATTGGAAAAAATCTCAAAAATTCAAAAAGAGTTGTAAATAAGAGTGTTTGGCATGGATGTATCCTTGTATACTCATTTCCAATGGTCTAATTTAATTGGGGTATTCTTATTTTGCGGTTTGAGAGAGTGCTCATTATAATTGGTGCAAGTGTTGGTTGCTCATGAGTTTAGCTTTTAGCTCCTCATTTTCCCAAATCATTTGTCCCTCTATTACCCTTAACCTTTAGCCTCATTACAACCCTGAAAAGTCCTCTTAATTATTATTTTGCATATTGCATTTTAGTGGTGGAGAATTGAGAATCTTACCAAGCCTTTGGTAGATTGTTTGATTGGAAGATAATTAAGTGAACCTTATTATATTTTAAATATATGTGTAGGAGTGTTCCACATTTCCCCTAAAGTGAGCTTCTACCAGTCATGCTTCTACATAATTTCTAAGTGGTGTGCAAGCTTGTGTATGGATATTATCACTGAGGGTTAGGATTTGTTGATGTATACATTGTGTTTATACTTGGTATAGTGCTTCGGTTGCTTGAGTGATATAGTTGGTTAGCATGTGTCTATATTTTTCCCCGATGTTGCATATATAACTTTTTGGGAAAAAACATCAAAAAGATTTTCGATTCTCTGTATTTAGTTTTCTTTTATAGATTTTCTGGGTACATCTTCTGCAAACCATGGTTGCGAGAACCGACCTGGACCGGCCGGTTGGACCAGTCGGACCGAGAACTGGGTACAGCAGTGGGCCGAAAAAATTAAAAAAATTGTGTTGTCGGTTGAACCGGGAAAACACGGTCAAACCGGCACACTCGGTTGACCCAGGTGACTCACGGTCCGACCGGGTTTTCCTAGCTGATATTAAAAAGGCTATTTTTTTGTTTAATTTCATTATTGTCATAACCTCACCCACCCCTCATCCCTCTCTGGCTCACTCTCGACTCCCTTTCTCAGACTCAGCACCCGCTCTTCGAAACCCTAGCCACACTGCTACAGTACGCAGGCCACAGCCCAACCCAACGATGCCAACCATCGCCACCCTGTTCATGTTTTGAAGTCGGTCGACGAGAAGTCGACAAGTAAAGTTTGATGTTTTTGGATCCATCTTTGTGCCTCTATAAATCTCTCTCACCCTATCTCGTTGCTTTATGAGCAATGTTAAGCCTCCAAGTTCTAACTCCTCTCCTCTTTCATACTATCTCTACTGGGAAGCAATTGAAGCAACCATCTCCTCTCTCTCTCTCTGTTGCGACTATTACCTGTGGAAGGCCATTGAAGCAGCTCTTCTCTCTGTTGGCAACAACTTGCAACAAGGAATGTTTGAATTCTTATAAATTGAGATTGCTTGGTTAGTGAGGTTCCAATTAGCTTTGGTGAGATTGTTTGGATGGTGAGATGTTTAACTCTTGCTAAATTCCAATTAGTTTTGCTTGTTAACGTTGTTTCGTTTTTAGTTGTCTTTTAACTAGTCTGCTAATTAAGAGTTCATATAATTTAGATGTTTGGTGTGGGTGTGTGATTTTAGTGGTTGATTAATTAGATTTGGATGTTTATCTGACCGTGTAATTGTGGTGGTTGATTAATTGTATTTGGATGTATGTTTGATTGCTTGTGTGATTGTAGTGGTTGATTAAATCTATTATATCATTATTTTAAGATTTTTAGTAGTTTAATCGTATTGTATATAGTTAATTCGTCAAATTAGAGAAAAAAGATACAACATACAAATGTGTAAAATTTTTCAATTTCATCGAGTCATACCGGTCGAACCCGATTTTATGGTAAACTGAGTCAACCAATCTAACCCCTGTCCAAACGGTTCGACCAGTTGACCCATCGACCCACTCAGCCTACCAGTTCAATCACCGGGTCGGTCCTCTTAACCTTGTTGCAAACCCTTACGAGACCTTACTCATCTACTAGGGGTAACCTAAGTGTTTAAAGGGTTTGCTACACGTGCTAAGTGCAATCGTGATTCCTACGAAAGTGAGTTAGGATTTTGTTTGCTTTTCTAGGATTTTTAGTTTTGTTTTACTCGAGGAAGAGCAAAACTTAGGTGTGGGGGTATTTGTTAAACCAAAATTATGATATTTTACACCCTTTCATTATCTAATAATTGCTCGAAATAATTAATTAATTTAGGAATTTAATATGGTTTTTGCTTTTTGTAGGAATTTGAAGAATAAATAAATTGCTTTGAAAAGAGAGAAACTTGAATCAAAAGGTGTTTGGATCACAACAAGCATTGGATGAATTAAAGGTTGGATTAAGAAGATAAAGACAAAAGGATCAACAGCAGCCCAAACGCCCCAGCCGCCTTCTTCTGTGTTTTTCCCCTCTCCTCTCTCCATTCTTATGCTGGGTCAGCCCAGGTGCCTCCTTTCTGCTCCTAGACCTCAGCCCAATCGTACCCCTCCTACTTCTCTTCTTTTCCCCCTTTCTTTCTCTTTCGCAGGCCGGGCCTAGCTTCTCCCCTTCTTAATCTCAGGCTGCCTTCGCTTGAAGAGCACACGCTAGTCATGTGAGCTCGGTTTCCCCCTCAACCCTTCTTCTTCTTCCTCTTCATGCCTCAAGACAGAGAAACCAAAAAATAGAGTAGAAAAGTAGAGCCACAAAGCAGGCTTTTCGTCTTCCTCATTGCAGCCCTGTCTCTCTTCTTATTCATTCCATCATTACTCACCATCATTAAGGAGACACTTTCAAGCACTCGAGGGGGCTGAAGGGGCATTCTGGGTGAGTTTCAAACGGAGGTCTCAATAGAGCTCAAGGGGGGAGATTAGCCTCTAGATTCCAATTCAAACTTCGTTTTTGTTTTCAGTCTTCAACTTCATTTGTTTTCAGCTTCAATTCTAGATTGTAGTTCTCAAATTGTGTAACCGGATTTTGAGTTGGCAAACTGAGTCAAGAGAGTAGTGTGCGAATTAAGATTCTGGGTTCAATTGGCAATTTATATTGGGTTCTTCGCTCTAGTTGTTCAACTATTTTTGCTTTGATTCCAGAAACGTTTCTGTATTTTTTGCTTTGATTTTGGGTTCCATTTTGGCATTCAATTTAGGTGTCTTGGCTTCAACTATTTTTTCTTTGATTTAGTTTTGTTTTAGTTTGGCGATAAATTTAGCTTGTGTCAAGGGGTCAATGCTATATGCTTATTTAATTTACTTAGCGACCTAAACTTCAAAATGCATCACTGTGGATCGGCATCCGTAAACACTATGACCATAAACTGTATACTTACAGGAACTACTGACACTCTATAATGTACCACCTTGTAAGAACCATATCCCCTTGCCATAAGCATTTCTTCCTCCTTAAAGGGGACCTTTCCTTCTTGAAGTGCAACCACACATGATCTCCTGCTTAAACTCAAGATGAGTGTGGTTCTTGTCGGCCTTAAGTTTGTGTTGCTTATTCGCTTTTTTAATTTGGCCTCTTACTCACTCATGTAGTTTTTCAATTCCTTAACTCTCACCTCGACTACAGAACTCACCTTTGATTCTTGTGGAATAGGAATAAGATCAATAGGAGTGAGAGAGTTAAGGATATAACATACCTCAAAGAGAGAATGACAGGTAGCATAAGAAGGAGCTCAATCTTAGGCAAACTCGACAAGAGTGAGTTTGGTATCCCAATCCCTCAAACTCTCTCTCCTTACCCCTTAGTAAGATTATGAGTTCGATTTGTAACTCAAATTCATCACCCCTAGCGTGAGATTGTATAGAGTCATAGGGCAAACAGGGTTCACTTCGCATTAGTAAGAAAATTTGAGGTGTGCTTTTACTAGTGGCACACTTATTCCCTATTTAATTTGTGTGAAGGTTTTTCTCACTTCCATTCTCCAGCTTGATTTTATGAGGTTTAGGTGAGGGTAAATGAGGTAATATAACGGTACATCTACTGGGATTGAGGGAATAAGTGTTAGCATGTCCATCGTAGGTCATAAGGTTATAATATAACCAAGGCCTACCAAGTAACAATTGACATGCATCCATAGGGAGAACATCACACAATACTTCACCACAATATGGACCAGTTGAGAATGAAATAAGAGCTTGCCTCAGTGGGGTTACCTCATTGCTTGGCCATAACCATTGACGAGAGAATGGAATAGGATGTTTCTTGGTGGGGATTTGAACTTGTCAATGAGTGTATGGGAGGCCATATTGGAGCAACTTCCACCATCTATGCTTAAGCCACAAACCTTGCTTTTAATGTGTTGAAGATTTATTCCCTTTGGCTATCTTTGTAACAAGTCTTTATGACATGTAAGGACCTCTTGATCAACAATAATTATCTCACATCCAAAGTGATCAAAGTTTACTGGTCATTTCCCTCCTCTTTTTCACTAGATTCTTTCCCAATCGCTCGAATCTCTTGTACATCCTTGATGTTAAGGGTCTTTTTATTAGACAATGAGCTTGAAAATACCTAAAACCATGGCACTTAAAATATTTCTTCCCTTCCAACCTTTTAGGTGGCTCACTAGCAATTCCCTTACCCTTACTAAGAGCTTTGACTTGTGAGGTGGAGTTTCAATTTTAATGTGAGTATAGGGGTTTTTAGTAATGGAGGTGTGACTTCATACCCTTAAGTTGCTTCTCAACTTTGATAGCTAGGTGGCACACATCATCAAAGGATAAATAAGGTTATAAATCTACCTTGTTGGCAATGGTAGGAGATAATCTCTTAATGATCCTAGCAATTTTGAGCTCGAGGACTTTATCCAAACTAACCTCATTTAGAGTTGCCCAAACTCCGTAATATACTCTTCCACCTTATGAATCTCTTTGCTAAGAAAGATATATTGAAGTAGAGCTCTTATTTATAAGAGGATGGTAGCAACCCGTTGTCCATGTGTTTCTTAAGCTTGGACTGTGTTTTGATTTTGGATTCAGCTTCTCTAGCCCTATTCTTCTTCAAATTACCCATACCAAAAAGAGGCACCTTTTCACTTGAGGTTAGCCAACTTGAAGGACTTCTCTTCATTATACTCTTTGTTTTCAAAGATCCTTTCAATGGTATGCACCCAATTAAGATAGTTCTCTGGGTTAAGATTGCCATCAAATTTCAGAGTCTTAACCATGAGATTCCTAAAGATGCCTTCTTTCTCTAGCTCATCTTTCCTCATCATCAAAATCTTCATAAGTGGACCAGTATGCAATGTCTATAGGATTAGCATCATATCCTTGAGGATAAGGGTTTCATTATCCGAACTGCTTCACTTGTTCAAGCTCCATAATGATCTTACTAACTTGCTTTTGAAGTTCAATAATGGCCCTATCTTTCCTTATCTTATGGGCTTGTTGAAGAGGAATTCCCCCAGAGTGAGAAGTATCTCCCTCGTTGGCCATGATTGGTAGTGGTTAGAGGTGAAAAGAAGGATAAAATGTCGAAAATAAAGGAAGCATGGGCGTGTTAGGGGTGGCACGGGCAAGAAAATGGGAAATAGAGAGTGATATGATCATGCTTGGGGGCACGAGAGGGCGTACCAAATCTTTGGGAAAATTTTTTTTGTGTGCAGAACGGCAGCAAGATCATACCTTCCAGTACGAAGAGGTTGTGCTGATTTTCTATAAAGTTTTTTTATGGACTTTTTGGGAGGCTTTTGTGTGTGTGTGTGTGTGTGTGTGTGGAGTTTAGGGATGTATTTGGGTTAGGAATTGTGTTTAGGCTATTTTTCATGTTCTTTATGGACTAAAAGAAGAGATTTAGAGAGGAAGTTCTCAAGGTAAAAATAGTAAAGAAAACGAAACATAAAAATGGAAGGTTTTGATGCTTACTCAACAATAAGGATCTTTTTGCTTTGATACCAATTGAACCATGTTGGAAAACCCTTGGCCAAATAAAGGCAGTAATCTTGATGAAGAGATCCAAGTGAATGATAAAGATCAAACTGCCAAAAGAAAACCCAAAAGTATGAATAAAACCCACAGTTCTACCTCTTAATTTGATTTAAACTTACACAATAATAAAGCTAAATAAAATCGAAGTGGATATAGCTAGGATAAAGGCTAAACCACCACCTAGATTAATCAACCCACCCTTCAACCTTCTAAAGCAAAGGTACCAAAGGTTGAATTAAAGGGAGACTCAATTTCACCACTCTATTAGAGATAAAGAAATTTGAGATTTTTGAGGAGATACTAAACACCTAGCTCTCATTTCATTTATCCAACTTTGAAAATATTACAAAGAATCAAGCTAATAAATAATAGAGTACCCCCTTCCCTAAGCCATGTACTAGGATTATAAGGTAATTAACCAATGAAATCCTAACTAGTGGTGCAATTAGAAGGGGACCACAAGGATATAACCTCAGCTAGAATTGGCTACAATGCACTAGATTGGTGGCATCATCCACCAGCCTAAGTGGATAAGTTTATGGGAGATTTTTTCTAGGAGATAGAAGAGTCTACCGGCGTTCCAAGAAATCTTAGTCTCTAATTCATTGCTAGCCCAATTGATTTCCTAAGTAAACTGTGCAGTTCCAAACCTACACCTACCCTTGCTCGGTTTAAGGCCCATATCTACCTTGATGCTTGGAATTTGAAGACATTATACAACCTGATTGAAAATAGACATATGGGGCTATCTATGTATAGGTACTTTTCCAAAATTGGAGTTCATATGTCCATTAAAAACTTAGCTAAAAGTTAGGGAAGAGATTTTGCACAGAATATGAAAATAATCTAAAGAAGTTGTTATGGAGAATAGAGTAGCTAAGCTCTTTATTTAAGACTCCTAATTGCCTAAGCACCTTTCCTACAATTAATTAGGCTCCTTCAAGGGTCCCAAACCAATATTGACCTTGGAGGATAGAGTCCTTGACCCCCATTTCCAAAACTCAACATTATTCCCACCAGATTCATAACCTTTTATTGCAGGAGTATATCAATCCTTGGGGTTTTCTCCGCATCACAAACCAAGTACACTTCTGTGTATCTGTGGAGCACCTAAGTAAATTTTCCAAACACAAATCAATGATGGCTCCATAGATTAAGAAATCATTAATAAACAACTCTATGATATTTTCAACATATTGGAATACATAGCGGCATGTAGCTTTGGAAGGTGGTTGGGACGTTACACAAATTGAGTTGCATCCTTTGGTAAGCAAAGATGCCATAAGGGCAAGTGAAGGTCAGCTTATTATGATCGCTAGGATGGATTGAGATTTGGAAAAACCTCAATAACCAATGCACTGCTAACGTTTCCAACATTTAATCTACAAATTGAAGAGGGAAGTGATCCTTCCAGGTGGCCTTGTTCAATTTTTGGTAATCAATACACATTTTCCACCCAATAACGATTCTACTCTTGATTAAATCATCATTGGTGTTCTTAATAATGGTGATCCTATGCTTGTTGAGAATTATATGAGTTGGGCTCAACCACTCGCTTTCGAAGCTAGGATAGATGATCCCTACCTTAAGCAATTTCGAAACTTCCTTTTTCATCATTTCCTTTATATTTGGATCTAAATGTCTTTATGGTTATATGAAAGTTTCAAAATCATCCTTAGGGCGGATCCTATACATACATAAGGAGGGGTTGTTCCTATTCAAATCATCAATGCTATACCTTATGGCACCATGATTTTGGCAAAGTAGGTCAAGTAATTGATCAAGTTGGGCACCACAAAGGTTAGCAATCAGAATCATAGGGTATGTAACACCCCCAATCCCTAACATCTAATTATCTTAATATAAAAAATTATTATCTATGATTGCAGCGGAAGTCCTTTAACTGGAGGTTGCCCTGTAATGGAACAAGGCTACCTCGAACTGCCTGCGTCACTATATCACTTACGTAACCACCAAAGTCTGGCAAGAATTAGAAATAAGAAAGTACATTTGACATTCTATCTCATTTGCAATACAATCATCAAACTTAGCATATAATTGTTGAACATTTTAGCAAATACATTGTGCAAATTTTATACAAATAACTTGTTTCTAGGAGTGCTAACCTATAAGTCACCGTGAGCACTTGGCTAGCTAACTTCAGCAAAACACTACAACCCTCATCTACTTCTTGCTACCTTTTAGCTCACTAGGAGGATGGCTATTCATTAATCCCTTACCAAAAAAAAAAAAAAACCATCAAAATGCTCGAATAATGAGCCTAAGCTCAGTACGTACATCCCTTTGCTATGAAATAAACTTTGTATTCAGTTTAGTTGAATGCCCGCATTTCAAAATATTTTGTTCGAAAATAGGAGAGAGAGAAAGTGAGAGTTAAATTGCTTTGCTGGCTATCATCTGAAAGTGGGCCCTTATTGACTTTTGAAGCAATCTTGACATAAGTGCACACCTTGCGGGCTAATGACTGATCATGGATGGGAGCCACTTATTTAGGTGACAAACCATTGCGTCAAATTATTCATTACATGAGCATTACATGAGTTTTGTATAATTTGATAAACATGTGTGTTTTTGAAGAGTGAAGGCAATATACGTACCTAGTTCTTGAAATCCCTCTCCCTTTTATTGAAAAAAGTCCGTTACAACTTGAAGCGACAGAGGTGGCCTTACTTCTTCTCCAAATCTGTAATTTTACTGTTAGCATGAGTTTAAGAAATTTATTAAATTTTTTGACTTAGTAAATAATTCAATATCCTTTGGCTCTTCTTTTAAATATCAACATACCCGTCACTATTTACTTAAGTTGATTCTGTTTTGCTTTGTTTCTATTCCTTCTTTTAATACTTGCTTACGCTTGTATTATTAACGTTATAATAGTGTAATGACATGGCTCTCCCATTTTTATTAATGTCAACAATATTGTTGTCATCATTATAGTTGTTTTTAAAAGCTTGCTAATATTAATATTTTTGTCACACTTGTTTAGTATTAATGTTGTCATTATTGTTGTTGTTGTTGTTGTTATTATTATTATTTTGTAATCATATTATTGTTAACTGTCGTCATGACTTAGATTATTCAATCGCGACTCGGTTTAGTGATGTCATATGCTTAATTTTGGGGCCAAGTTAAGAGATCTTAATCCCATCTTCCTCACTAGTTCCAAACATATGGGTAGCATTTAGCTTATCCACAATTATTAGGCTTATTAGCAAATTAAGAAAAAAATGTAAGCTTTGCCAATACCTTAACTGCATCACGAGTATCACCTAAGCTTGCACACTTAACCCTTCGAAGTAACCAAATTAGTCCCAAGTTCACATTAATAACAATCGTCAAATTAATTCTCAAATTTACATTAAGAATACTCATCAAATTAATTCAAGACAACGTGTTTCCCCCCATGCTTTCTCTCCCGTCATGCTACATCATACCTACAATGACTATCATTATTCTAAACTTTACTAGTTAATAATTTGTTACTTTTAAATTAGTCCACTAATTCATATTAACCGAAAATCTTTCAAATCCCCTAAAGTGAATTCACTTCCCACCTTTCTTCCTCCTCATCTTTAGACTAAAAATCATCAACATCATTAGTCAAGAATCCCCCTTTTAACATTGTAATATTGTAACGTAATTTAACCGTCATACTTAACTCAGAATTTTCAAAACATTCAAGGTTGTTATATATCCCTCCTTTCCTCCTCTCCACCATCCCCTCTTGGCAATTAAGCTAATGAGACGCACCCAACAACATCATACACTTATACATCTTATTATTTTCGTTCAACTACAGTTCAAATTTATCTAAATGCCATAAATCAAAACAAACAAGCTTAAATTTCTATTCAGAACACAAAGCCTAATCACCACACTTACTCTCAACCTCCAAGCATCCTAATTCAATCCGAACATCCACAAATCCAAGGAAATTACAAATTAACACTCACCAAAGCTAAATACATCATCTACTATAATAATTCAATCATAAAACAACAAAAATTAAATTAAGGGGGCTAGGATTTAACCTCCTCACCCACCTCAGTACACAAGGAGAGATGAACATGGGTGGGTGAAATGGCTCACAGACGACAGAAAGGGCCAGTGCCATCTGGGTGACAACGGCTGCGTAGTGACAGAGAAATACAGCAGGGGGGGTAGGGGCGAGCAGGGAGAGGCGAGTTTACCAGTATGGGAGGATCAAGATCATTTTATTTTGTTTCAGATTTTGTTTTACTTTATTTCGTTTATTCTTTCATGGGTTCAAAATTTAGGGGACAACTGATACTTTTCTGATTTTAACTATTTAAAAACTCCTTTTGTTTTCTTCTAACAATAATGCTTTTAGGCTAATCGTCTTGGCTAGATTTTGCAGATTAATTTTTTTTTAGCATTTAAGTGGAAAATTTGGAAGAAAGACTTTTCATTTTTAATTTATAACTCCTTGCACTCTTTATACACACACACACATACATACATACATACATACATACATATA
>JACYFF010002017.1:7378962-7399270 GCA_017589665.1 Selenicereus undatus | reverse complement strand
AAAAAGTCATATGAGAACTCTAGATCAGACAACACTAGGATTAACTACACTACTTCGGAACTCTCCTCCTAAGATGATGTTTTGGGGTGCCAAATCTATACCTCATCCACATGATGATCTTATGGTTATTAAGTTGACTGCAGTAAAACTATTAATTAGTAGGTATTAGAAACTCCATAGATGTCATCTTTTATGATTGGTTTATCCCGTTGAGCTTATAGGAGAAAGATACATCTCCAACACCTTATCCTATCACGGGTTTTTTAGGTCACACTAGATATCCCTATGGGATCTTCAGGCAACCTATCTAGGCAGGGACCCTAAAGTGAATGACTCTCCAGGTAATCTTGGATTACATTATCATAGGTATGCCTTTTACCTACAACATAATTGTTGGAAGACCACTCTTAAACTCTCTAAGAGCAGCGCTGGTTGACATATAATCTGAAGATGCAATATTTAACAGATAATAGCTTTGTAGAAATCATCATGGGCAATCAACATAGTGGAAAAGAATGCTACATAGTAAACTTAACACATTCCTATTATAAAGTGGGAAAGTTTTCATAGACTAACAACAAACAAGTTGTGCACTAGCCAGAGTTCAAGATGGTCCTAATCTATAAACTTGACAATAGAGGTGGCAAGAACTCTAGGCTATAGCCTAAGGGCCAATTGTAAGAGGTATCCTTGGCTAAGATCAATCCTTAATAGTGCATATTGGTCCATACCTGAAACTAGCCTTCCAAGGAGCCTTAATATCATTCTTGAGGTAGTATGCAGATGTGTTTTCTTATACAACACAAGAGATGCTAAGAATGGATCGTGAGATCGTGGTCCATAAATTGCCCATAAATCCTCAAGTGAAGCTTGTGAAGTAAAAAAGGAGACACTTTGCCCTTAATAGAAGTCAGGTTGTGTCAGAAAAAGTACATAAGTTACTAGATACAAGATTCATTAAGAAATACTATTATCTTAATTGATTGGAAAATATAGTGATAGTAAAGAAGCATAATGGTTCATAAAGGATGTGCGTGAATTGCACAATAAGAACTTGCCTATAAGATTGTTTCCAATTCCGAAGGGGTCCTCAGTTGATGGACTCTACTAGCGTTCGTGGTCACCTTACATCCATAGATTCCTACTCTAATTTTCACCAAATACCCTTATAGGAACAAGATTAGGAGCATACAGCATTCATCACACAATATGTGCTATATTGTTACAAGGTCATAGTATTTAGGCTAAACATTGCTAGTGCCATATACCAAAGGTTAGTGAACAAACTCTTTCAAGGGAAAATTAGCATAAAATGTATCAATGATATGATTGTTAAGCGTGAGACTTTATATCAACACCTTCTCGATCTGTAATAGACTTTCACTACTCTAAGAAGGTTTGGCATGAAGCTAAATCCTAAAAAAGTGTGCTTTTGTGTGTAAACTAGCACGTTTCTAGGGTTTATGATCAATGAAGAGCGATTGAGGCAAATCCTAAGAGATTAAAGGTAGTTCTTGACATGCAAAGCCCTAAAACTATGAAGGAACTTTAGAAACTGACTAGGAAGATTTGTTTCTAACTCTACATAAAAGTGTCTCCCATCTTCAACTATTGAGGTCAATCAAGAACTTTAGGTAGATTAAAGAAGTGGAGGAAGCATTTAAACAACTCAAGCAAAATCTATCTGATATACCATCACTATCTAGGCATAACCCTAAAAAAGACCTTTATGTGTATCTTTAGCATCTAAAGTGGTTGCAAGTGCAGTATTGGTAAATAAAGGAAACAAAAAGCACATTTCTATCTACTTTGTTACTCATGTCTTGACAGGCCTATAACTCAATTATCCAAACATTAAGAAGTTTGTTCTAGCCCTAATCACAGCAACAAGAATGTTGAGACCTTACTTTGAGGCACATCTAGTTAAGGTCTTGACATATCAACCACTAGACAAGATGACGTAGAACTATGACTATTCAGGGACGTTGTTACTTTAAGTAGTTAAATTGTCAAGGTTTGACATAGAGTGCATGCCTAGCACAATAAACAAAGCACAAGCCACATCTGACTTTCTAGCAGCGTAAAGGCCTAGGACAGTAAATAGTCTATGCAAATGGATCTTTCACACAAAATAAGTTAAGGGGCCAAATGGATCTTTCACACAATTGGTAGTCGGCCATATCAAAGGTGAGTTTGAGGCTAAGAGAAACCAAATGGTCAAATACCTCGCAAAGGTTCAAAAAATCACCAAAGACTTCCCTTAGTTTGAGTTAACCCACACAACAACGTTAGAGAATCACAAAGCAAAGTGATTAAGTAAGCTGGCATGTTCAGCACAAATTAACTCTACAAGATTAGCCTTTTGAGAAGTTATAAGACATAAAATCATACACCGTAAATAGGTTTGTGTCCCGTAGATGGCACCTATCATAGATTATTTGGAGAGTGGAAGACTCCCATATGATCCAAAAAAGCTAGAAAGCTGATAAGAATGGCTATATAATATTGCCTATTTCAAGGGGACATATACAAAAGAGGGTATACAAAAACTCTATTGAAGTGTGTGAACAAGGACAGAGGATACTATATCCTTGAGGAAATCTATAAAGGGGAGTATGGATTGCAGGGGGTAGAGAGTGTCCAGAAAAAGTGCAAAAAACGGGATTCTATTAGCCTATTTTGCTAAGAGCTATAGTTGATTATGTCAGAAAATGCAACAAGTGCCAATTCTACTCCTCCAAAATACATGTTCCAAACATGAATCTCTCTACAATATTATAGCATGTACCCTTTTTTAGGTGGGGATCCCACAGCACCAGCATAAAGGAAATTCATATTTGTGATAATGGACTACTTTACAAAGTAGATAAAAGTTGCGCTAGTAGCAACTATCACATAACAAAGAGTCATAGACTTCACAAGATACAGACTTCTTAGATATATCACTATGGACAAGGCAATTCATTAGTAAATAGATGAAGGAATACTAAAAAGATTTAGGAATCACCATCCGCAATACTACAGTTGTAATACCTCAAGTTAATGACAAGTAAAAGTTGCCAATACACAGATAATCCAAGCTTTAAGGAAGAAAACTAAAGTTGCCAAAGGACTTGGATTGATGGGTTGCATGGGATTCTAGATGTCATGACTTCCACTATTCGCACCCTTCATGCCTACATATGGTGTAGAAAACCCTAAGCCTGTAAAGGCTGGCGATACCAATATGATGTTACAAGGGTAGGAGCCATCACAGAATGGAAAGGCACAAACTAAAGCCCTAGATTTACTATTAGAAATAAGGGGAGAAGCTACAATAAAAACAAAATTGTACAAGGACAGAATCACCAAAGTATACAATAGAAGGGGAAGCTACTGACCTGTGACGCCTAGGGACCTAATCTATAGAAGCATGGAAGCAATTGAAATGTACCTAACAAAGTTGAGACCAAATTCGAACGGACCATACAACATCAAAGACAAAGTATCTTCAGGTACCTATAAACGTTTCACCAGGGGGAGGGGCAAGGAGGTCCTAAAGACATGGCATATAGATAGTCTTATACACTACTATACATATATTTCACTAGACAGTCATAGTTTCCATATGAGCAGTAGTTAAAGTTCTGTAACCAAGATAAGAGGTTTGTATCTCCCTAGCATTAATAAGTTAAAATTGCCAGCAGTATTAGCTATACAGTAGTAATTGGGCGAAAAGGAAGCATAAAACCTAAGACGTGTAATTGGATTCAAGCAAGGATTTTTTTTTTTTTCAAATTCCAGCAGACTGAATTAAGAATTATGAGGAACAAAATTCCTAAGACCATGTCAAGAAATTCAATTAAGGAACTAACAACAAAAATTCCACAAAGTTGGATTAAGACTTTATAGGAATGAAAATTATGTTAAGAAAGGCACACAATACTTTGTTAATTGAGTACAAATTATATTATAAATTTTTGATACAAAATTACAAGGCTATTCAATCAGTCCTCCTCAATTTGGACATTTTTTGCATTTACCTCAGCATCTACCTACTTCAAAGCATTGTGAAAATGAGTGGCTAGAGTCTTGGTCACATCCTCCTTGTAAAACAAGAAGTTTCTTACTCCCACTCTAGTTTCTCCTTCAAATCCTCATTCTTGGCTTGGGCTATTCTCAAAGCCTTCTAAGATTCCTGTAGTTCAGCTTTTAGTTGGCCTTGACAGGGTTTAACTCCCTTACTCTAAAAGAGGGACAGCAAGATAAGCTTTCAACTTCTGAGCCCTAACTTGGAGCTTAGAGGTAAGGAAAGGGTGTGATGATCCTATCAGTTCTTCAAGAGTGCTTTCTCAAGCCTCTTTTCCAAAAGAAGGGAAAGTTTTTCTTGTACTTCCTCTTTTTTACCTTGGTGTAGAGCAAGTAGTGGGAAAAATGGCCTGGGTGGAAGAAGTTTTGTTTACCCTCTTGCTCCTTCACTCTCTTGCTGGAAGCTACTCGAATAGACTAGGAGAGTCTTCAGAAGAGAAAGAACCCTCAGCAATTGGATTGATAGAGGAATCCCTAAGAGCATGCTCAACAATGTTCCAAATGGCATCACAAACAATTTTTCCAACATTGCCACTAATCTCGCTCATCACTAGTCCTAGAAGAAATATCCTTAATTCCCTCAGCTTCACTTGAAGTAGTTGGGGGAAAAGCGTTGATGGGAGTGAAAAGTAATCGGGTTATCACCTCCACTACTGGAGATTTCTTGGTCATGGTCTTGTTCCTAGAGATAGGAGAACCCCATTTTCCCACCTTCAGAAGGTTGACTCACAAATGTACTAGCCTCTTCAGTGCTTAGAAAGTGTTATACCACCAACTTACCCTCACTGGGTTACATGCAGTTAATGCTCAACACCCCTCCCTCATTAGCAGTAGGGAGATTCTGCTACTCCTTTATCCTTGTTCAGCTACTCTAGGTGCCCCTTAAGCAAAAACATTACTAACAGATACCCTTTATTTTGTGAAAATTAGTATTAGGGTAACTTTTTTTTTTCAAAATATATTTAAAAGGTCCCATACTCTATGGTAACTATTTTAAGGTACAATTTGTTGTTTATGTTTTCATCCATCACCTAAAAATTTTCATATTTGTATGTTTTACCCTAATTCTTAAAAATTTGTTTTTATGAATTTTAATTTTGTGCATGTGATCTTCTATTCATAAGTACTACTCAAAGTCCTCTTTTATCTTGTATTAGAGCCATGTGAGCAAAAATAATTAAATAAATAAGTTAATTAATAGCTAACTAAGCTAATTAATTAAATTTAACCCTTGAATCATCATATGCTTGTCATGCTCTAAATTGTTGACATGTTGTGCACAATCCAGAGGAATCCATTTCAGTAGCACTACAATTAAACTACATTGCCAATATAGCTTTAGAATTAAAAGAGAAATTAGCTAAAATTAACATCAAAGTTAAGGAGGTAAAAAAGACAATTATTTATAACCCATCTTGTATTTTTTAATCAACAAAGTTAGGCATAGTGAAAAATCTAATTTAGGTATCAGTATTCCATTTCAGTGTAAATATCATTTCCAAAACCTAAAAACTAAAAATGCATTTGTTTTGCAAGATATAAAAATTAAAACAAAAAGGAAATAGAAAAATCAACTGAAAAATAATTGAAAAAGGAAGAGAAAGAGGATGCATTATAAGCAGTACAATCCAGAGGAATTTCAAAATATGTTTGATAAAGACCAAAATATAGAAGAAATAAACAAAATTATGGGAGTAATAGCATAAAACAAGAAGTACTATATGATGATAGTGAAGAGACAAATAATGTCAAGTTAGAAAAAGAAATAAATCAACAGATGAACCTAATTAAACTAGAAAATCTGGATACTATTCGTTTAGAAGAAGTCAGGAGTAAGATGGACAAAAAAATATAGTAAAATTATGGAGGAAAAAATCAATGAAATTATCGAAGAACTCAATATCATCGAATTTGATTCCAATTTAATGAACAAGGTTATTACGAAGCCTAAAGATTTTGATATATCATCTAGAAGAAATACCCATTTTATGAGACCTGAATACATTCCAGCAGGACACACAATCAACTTTTTCTTTGGGTTCATCCCAAGGAAACCTTCATTGTTTAAAGAGATTAGTCTTACCACAACTAGCCAAGTAAGTTACATCCTAATCATCGATCGAGCTCGTAATACAGAAGAAATATTTGAGCACTAGAAAAGGGGTATGAATAGTATTCTAAATTTGAATATCACATGTACTACTTTAAATTTCTCAAACTATTTCGAACATAGTTTTTCCGGCACTATAGCTGACTAGTACAATTCATTATATTAGGAAGATAAAAATATATTAATAATGATGATGAAAACACCAACTGCCATGTTTTATAGATTATGTAAAGAAATCAAAACTGAATTTATCGGACATAAACTTGATTATGAAGAAAAGGCTAGAGATGGCAAAGAAAGGTTAGTATCATAGAGCTCTGGTAAATGCGATATCTGAAAAATTATATTGCTAAATTCAGTCAATACTATTTTAAAATTGGGCATAATGAAACTTATGTCGTGCATTTTATGAGAAATTACATTATGTGTTAAACTTTGTAGTCAATGAAAAATACATTACATGGCTTGGAAAAACAGATGTCATCAATACCCTTGGTACAAGAATATCTTATTTAAGAAAGTGGGTTAAAGATCAATGTTTTGATCTCTAAAAACAAACAAAATGAAGGAACAATTTCTAGCATATTGAGATACTCTTCATCAATGGAGAAATGAACCTAAGAAGAGAAGAAAAAGAGCTTTAACAAGCAAGGGGGAGAAAAATACAACAAAGTATTATAACAAACCAAGCCCCAAAAGGGGAACATTTTTTACAAAAGCTGCTTATTGTTCTCCAGGAAGAAATGACTGTGAGTGTTGGTCATGTGAAGAAGCAGGTCATTATGCAAATGAATGCGTAAATAAGAACAATACACTTATTGAGACATTGGGTAGATTAGACCATTTTGAGCTTAGCAAGGAAGAAACCGTGGACCTAGCCTTGAAAAACAACAAGAGAATTATTAAGATAATAATAAAAGATGAATATGAAGGACGTGATTATGAAGAAACTAGTCATATGATGGAAAGTAGGTCAATTACTCTTAGAGACCTTCAAGGAGAACACATTGCAGTGGATAATGAGAATGAACACGTCAAAGCATATTGGGTCCTTCCTATCATACAGAAAAATATGATCTAGAAAAAATCCATCTTTTAATTGAAGAGGAAGTACATGCGGAAAATGATAGAAGTGGATTTAGAGATTAAAGAGTATGAATTTGATGCGAGAGAAGTAAATCTCATTAACTGGGAAAATATACTTAAGCATAACAAGAATAAAAAGTATAGATCTATTCATGTTGGAAGTGTCCAACTTCATATTACACCATTCTAGTAGCATGAAAAGATATGAATCTTTATGCTTTGCTTTACGGTATTACGCATACAAAATTTAATAATCAAATTATCATAGGGATTAGGACCAATTTGTGTAATGGTTCAGCAGGATGCAATTGCTTACGGGGATATTTTGTGAACCTAAAAGATGAATTTGTCAAAAAATTATCTATCTCTTAAGGTAAAAATAGTTGGACATACCCACCAAGAATATTTTAGAAATAATCTACAAATTAGATAATACTATAGACCCAAAGACTAAGGTAACAATGATAGAGGCAGACTAATTTGAAAATCCTACCTCAATGTGGGAAAAAAATCAAAGGATAAAATTAAATCCACATAAGAAAAAAATTGATAGGGCTTGGACATCTAACTTTGCCAATCCCACAAAAATCAATAAGAAAAATGTAATAAAAATTAATGAGAAAAAAAAATTAACATTAAGCCCCCAACTATTAAGACCTATGAGTAAAAGATCAGAATGGTGAGATGGATCTTCGGCAACTAAAGAAGAGCTTAAAGAAGATGATACAATTAGTGTAATAGGTGAAAAGAGTAGAATGAGTTTTGAGCTCGTAAGACATAGTGTAGATCCAAATATGAGTTTAGATAGAAAATCATTGGGTACAAGGCGAGGAGCATTAATGAGCCAATTTATAATGACGCGTTAGTCAAAAATATGACTATAGAGATATGTTATGCAGTCCCCAATACTAATCCCAATAGCACTTGTATCCCAACAAATATATGTTTACAGGGATATAATAGGTATGAATTGTTTGCTTACATCAATAGTGACTATTCTATCTGTTACGGAAAAAGATATCTATTTTCAGTATTCATGTGGAAAAAAAGTAAATAATCCTTTACAAGTAAGAATATCTGGTAATAGCATAATGAGCTATAATGAAGCCATAGAAAGGTTATCCATCGAAATAGGTGGAGTGCAGTGTATTATACAAGTCTGATGGGCTACTAATTAGCCCTCCCGTGATATGATTAGTGGAAATAATTTTCGAAGGCTGTATTCTCCATGCATATAGACCATCAGTCAAATCATATTCTCAATAAATGGTCATTTGATTCCTATTAGTAAATTAAATAAAGCATGCACTCATTAGGATTTTGAGTTTATACATAGCCATTGCCATCACAAGGTAATCTTTTCACATTGTGAAATAGTACTAACAATCTCATTACCAGAGTTATCTATTAAAGAAAAGATTGTTGAACCATAAGAGCAATTTATGCAAAGCACTCTAGTTCTATAATCATCTTAAATTTTGGGACACAGATATGGTATTTACAAATATTACATTGTTAAATCCCGACACTATTATCCAAGTTAAACAAATGGTGTATATACACCAAGATATCTAATAATTTGATAAGTAAATCAAAGAACTTTCGATAAAGAGTTAATCAGGAACTAGTAAGAGTTCTCATACCAGTCATGCTTTCATGGGTGAGAAATCATACTAAAGAAAAAAGAGGAAAAGCTACAATGATAATAAATTACAAAAGTTTAATGATAATATTGTTCTTGATGGTTATTATATTCCTAACGAAACAGTTCTTTTCAATCGAATTCAAAAAGCCTCTTAGTTCTCAAAAATAGACCATAAAAGTGCACATTGGCAAATAAAAATAGATGGAAAGCATTCCTTTGACAATTTTTAATGCCACTTAAGGACATTATGAGGAAATAGTAATGTCATTTGGTCTTAAAAATGCACCTCAAATATTTCAAAGAAGAATGAATAATATCTTCAATGATCATAATCACTATTGTCTAGTTTACATCGATGATATTCTTTTCTGTTCTAAGATCATAGAACAGCATAAAAATAATGCTCTAGCTGTCACCCAAAGATGCATTGATTCATGGTGTTATCCTCTTAAGAACAAGTACATTTATGTTGGCTAAGAAATAGAGTTCTTCAAACTAGAAATAAAAGTTGTACAAACTATTCTACAAAAGCATATTTTAAAATAAATAGAAAATTTTCTAGAGAAGATTGAAGATCGAAAGAAACTACAAAGGTTTCTTGGATGTCTTACCTATGCTTCTTATTTTATTAAAAGATTAGCTAAATTGAAAAAACCATTAGAATAGAAGCTCAAGAAAGAAGTAAGTTGGATATAGACTCCTAATGATACAAAGACTATTCAAAAGTTCAAAAAGATGTGCAAAAATCTTTCTATTTTTAATTTTCCTAATGAAGGAGATAATTTAATTTTTGGGACAAATGCCAGCAATTAGCATTAGAGTGCAGTACTCAAAATGAAAGGAAAAGAAAAAGTCTGCAAATACTGCGATGGAAGTTTTCATGAAATAGAATGCAATTATACCACTATGGAAAAAGAAATCCTTGCATTCTTAAGAGGAGTTAAAAAGTTCTTAATCTTTTTAATCCCAAAGCTTTTTCCATAAGAACTGATTGTAAAAGAATACTTCATTTTGTAAAAAAGGAATTTATCAATTATGCAAGTGCGAAGGCGACTTCTACATTGGCAATTACAGCTTAATCAGTTTTCTTCCTCTATGGAACCTATAAAGGGATCACAGAATTCTGTAACAAATAGTTTAACTTATGAACTAATCGATGCTTATCATCAAAGTAGAGCTCCTACTAGAAAAGGAGAAAATCCAAAATTAAATGTCATTACTGCTAGAACACGTTTATTCTTCTAGTAGAATCCTTATAGATATTTAGAACTTCATGCTAAAAGTAGATCACACTTTGGTTTGTTGTCTTCTACCCATCTAATATCAAAGAGGTTAAACCTTTTAGGGTTATAAATGAATTACTTAAGATATCCTTATGATGATCAAGCAAAAATTAGTTCCTATGTTTAAGAAAAATAGTTTAACAATCGGCATGTAACCTGCATTGGATACTATCATAATTGCTCCTATGATATTTAGGAATCATGGAGTACTACGATCTTTTATTCTGGTAGAGATGGAGTTGGTGGTGTTAGATTCCCAACAAATTCATTCCCTCTAGATAACCCCTTCATAAAAGTTTGGGAATATAGGATGGCAGCTTACTCATAGAGATCCCTTATCCGAAGTACCTATTCTTTCAAGTCTAACTAAGTTTCAAAAGTGCACATTTAAAGGGATCCACTAGATTCTCGCATTGCTTGATTATCCAACAAGAGCACTATATAATAGAAGTCTGCATATTGAGGTACATTGTGCATTGATTGAGTATGAAATGAAAAGGTCAAACCAGCTCACTATCTTGTTCAATTAAGTAATCTATATAATCCTAATGAACTATGACAAAATGGTTTTCTGAGCAACAAGAAGTAGTTAATGACCCTGCTTTAGCAAGAGCCACAGTGTTGTAACACTTATCATCAAATGTGGGTAATGACTGGACGAGGAAAGATATTAATGCATTGGGGAAACATTACTTTCATTTATCATAGTGATTTTATCGGGTATATAAAGGTAGAATGAGCTACTTTAGAGGATGTCTTTGATTAACTCTTTGATGTCAAAGTAGAAAAATTCTTATTAGAAAAAGCAAAGAGTTATCCACATAATTTATTTTAAAAATGGAATCCAAAGCATCTTGAACTTAATGAAGATTTTGATGATTATATGGATAATGATGGACTTGAAGCTCCAATTAGGGAAGAATGTATGCAGAATCTCAATATGGAAGACTAGTCTTCTTAGCATTAAGTGCTCTAAAAAGTTGTTGTGCCAATTATGTATTATCTTAGTAGAACAGTAATGAAGTTTACCGTAGCCATGTAAGAGTATCTCTTAATAGTGTGTGTGTGTGTGTGTGCGCGCGCGCCCCCGCATGCACGCCATTAGGGCATCCTATGTATTCTATTTCCTCTATAAAAGGATAAATTGGGTGTTCTAAAGGGAAATGGTCATTTGAGCATACTTGAGTAAAAGAGAAGTCTAGTTTCTCCATTTCACTATGAACAAGCATCTCTGATAATCTTACTAGCTTAAGTCCCTCTTCAGTATTTTGATTGCAATATTTTCAGTTTTAGGTTTCAATAAAAGAAATATGTCAGTAGGGAACATTATTCAATCAATCATTATGTCTTAAATATTATAATTTCTTCATTAAAGCTCAACTATGCTTAAAAATGTAAAAGCTCAAGTAGTGACTACAATCTGACATAAGAAATGAAATGAACCTATGTTGTGCCTGATTTAAGGAAGGTGTGGTTGAGATTAGAAATCTCTGTAAACTAGAAGTTAGAAGAATGCCAGGGTCCAGTGTCGTGTAAGTTTAGATAACGATCAAAACTCTCTAATTAAGCTTTATTATATTGCTAAGCATGGCGGGCATATAATTATAGAAAATATGAAATTTATGATATAAATAGTAGATTGTGATAACTAGTATTAACAAATTCATTATAAGAAATTTAAATATTAAGACAAGCATATTTTCCTAAAAACCACAAAGTTTTGAGTATTTGCACTTTTAACCCAATTCTAGGTCAAAAATAGAAAGTTTAGAAAGTATTGGACCGAATTTGAAAGAAAAAGCCCCTAAAAATCATTTCCCCATAGAATATCGACTCCTGTAAATTAATCTATCTAGAGTAGTAGGCACCTGGAAATGCTTTCTAAAAACGTCATCCCCTAAAAATAATTTCTGTAAAATAGTATGTACCATAGAGTGGCAAATTGTTCTTGGGCTTTGGGGCTATCTAGTTGTGAAAGGCCCAATCTTCTTCTCCTCTGATTTCTCTTCCTCAACATTCTTCTCTTAAAGGAGCTCCAGGAAGTTAGTACAAGCTCGCACTGAGAAAGGAATGAAAAGGTAAGAAGAAATTAAAGTCAAAAGCCTAAAAAGCTGAAGGAACACAATGAGCTTACCTAAAATTTATGAGCGGCTTAGAAGGTTCACAACCCTCTCTACATTGAGATCAGCCAGATGTGGCCTCCAGATGACCATTTTCTCTTGAGTGTCCTCCCACTTAGTAGGAACTCTTTCTTGGCATTCCCTGGGTGAGTGGCATAACTGAGGCTTAATATGGCAGCAATAGGAAACTTCCACTTTTTGTGGAGATCACCAACATAAAAAATATGGCCTATTCCAATACTTGATTCAAGAAGGATTTTCAACGAAGATACCCCAGTTGCTTGCAGCTTGAAGGATGTAACAATTGGGAAATCCTTGAAGACACTGAAGCCGGCCATAAGAACTTTAACACATTGATTTTTCTCTAGTGGACAAACCAGAAAAGCTCGTATGCAACAACACTAGCGATGCCATTGGGGTTAAATTGATAAGGCCCAACCTTATGGAGTTCCACAATCATTTGGTGAAGGAAAGAAGAGAAAGCCTCAAACTAATGCTCCCTAAATATGGTATAAAATCCCCTAGGGGTTCTAGGACAAAGGTATATAGCTCTAGAAGATAGACATCAAAGTGTCATACATCTAAGTCCAACTTTTTAAGACATCCGCTTTGCTCACTATGGGAAGCCTCTAGAATACCATTATATATTTCAACAAACTCAAACCCAAAGCCACTGAAAAGGCATTCCTCACTATATGAAGCCTCTAGAACATCCCTATACAATTCCAGGCACTCTTGCATGTGCTTTTTCGAAGAATTCAACCATTTTCCAGATTGTGAAGAAAACCCGAGAGACTAGTGTTAAGTTTAGATGGAATAAATGAGATGGGAAATGAATGCCTGAACTTGGTGTGAAGCTTAGGAGGATACTAACTGAAAAACTCCTTTCAAAGACGGTAAGGGAGGTCGAAAAGGAAAAAACAAGCTAATATCTTAATTGTCCATTTAAAGCAAAAATGGAGTAGAAAAATAAAATCAAGTGCAATAAAGGGTAAAAGCCTAAATTAAGCAATAGAAAATAAAACGCAGCATTAAATGTGAATTTTTACTAGTAATTCACATAAATTCGTTGATAAGGAATTCCGCCATTTGTTGGAAAGGGGTACAAAGTATCCTCGATCACAAAGGGATTACACTACATGCTTACATAAAAGCAAATGTCCGAATTTCTTATAACCTTCCCTTCTAGGAAATATTGAGTTTCTATTCCTCGAATTAATATCATCATCAATTGGGTCATTAAATATAGTCCCAGTGGTACCCCTGGATGGAAGAGGCCTTAATCTTTACCACCTCAAGAGACCTTTAGTGCCAAAGCCCACCTTCTGTTTACCCCTTCCTAAAGATTCTAGGCATGACAAAGTGGTATGGCATCGGGTATTAGTTCTATTGTTCAGAGGTTAGAATCCTCTTGTCCCAGCGAAAGTGCATGTGTAATTCTAGTAAATAATTAGAAATGTGTTTTCTAGAAGATAGATATGGGAGAGAGTTGGACAAGGGTTAGGACTGGGCATGCACCCCATGAATGCCTCAATTTTCTCTTGAGAAGGACATGCAAACCCCACCCCAATGGCCTCCCAATGAAAGCTCAAAAGATGGGGTTTAGCTAGGGGCCAACAAATACGCTAGTAAAATGAGATGAAGCTGTAGACACCTCTAGAGTCATAAAGACAGAGGTAGAAGTGTTGGGTATCCAAACACTGGATCGAATGTAAGAGATAATTGTCTTTTGAAACAACACTTAAAGTCCTAAAGAAAGGGGTACCTAGAGCCTCCTCGTAAGGGAAACTTCTACTAATAGCCCCTAGAAACCAACCTACGGGTAGTAATAAAGGAGAAAACCACTTATAGATAGCCTAGGAAGTCTTATACTTCATAAGAGGGTGGATGAACATAAGAAAAATTTCTCAAAAAATCTCTTCCCCCAACTTTTGAAGCAATTTCGATGATTATCCTAAATTCCAAAAACAAAGTAGTTTGTTGTCTCTTGATCAAATATACTAAACCTAAAGAATTTCTAAATAAGGAGAATCAAGAGGCAAGCTTCCAAGGTCTCAACATTACAGGCATTGTTGGCCGAAATAAACATTTCAACCCAACCAAAATTGGGATAAAGATGAACAAGATTGCTGCTAAACAAAGGGATGAAGGCCATGTGAGCTTCCAAGAATGTGTAGGCTGTAGTGAAGCCTTTTTCCATAGAAGTTGGTAGTAAGAACAAGAAACCCTGGAAATTTTTTATAGAATTATAAGGTGTGTTAGCTTTTTGGATACAAAATCCTTTGAATATTCTATTTATAGAGGAAAACCCTAAAGATTTACTATTGGTATGACTTAAGATTAGGGAGAAAATAGGGGGAAATGCCACAAGTAACATACAAAAGACCAAAATAAACCACACGCACTAGAGCCAAAAAGAAAAGTGAATTCTTCATTGATTACTTAATTCATTACATGTACAAGAAATTGAAAGATCTACATTATAGAGAGACTAAAAAATTAAGCACAGAAGGGCAAGAAGAAGAAAAAGAAAGAGAAGAAAAAAGAAAAAGATTGAACCCCATAGTGGCCAAAGAGCCTCTGGTATTCAGAATCTTTTAAGGCACTAAGAGAAACTTGACCCAGTAAGGCATGCCTGTGCTGGGAGTGGCACTGCCACAAAGGAAGATCTCCTTGGTTTGACATTGACTCTGATCGAAGAAGCTTGCATTCTTTTTCTTTCTCTTCTTATTACTTATAAGGCTAAGTTGGCATTCTCTTTGCCATCCACATCTCTTCCTCTCATTTGCTCCTCCTCTCTTCCACCTCCAACATGTCCCTCTTGAATCTCTCTCTAGCTTCTTCCTATTCCTATGCCCTAGAGTTAACAATTGTTCCAGGGATGGAAGAGGCTAAGGTGAAGCTGGAGAAAGGGTGAATGTCTTTATTTAGTAGAGAGCCTAAAAAGCAACTCATGTTAGAAAGAGGGTGGGATCATCATCCTCTTTGTCTGTGCAGCTCTACTACTTCCCTCTATATAGATGACTAAAATGGATTAAAACCCCCATCTAAGGTGTCCACGGCTATATTGCTACATGTTTCAACAATAAGCACCATAGAGGTTTCCGCGTCATTTTCAGTAAGAAAAACTCCTTGAGAGATAGATATAGCGGAAGGTGCAAGGGCAACTGGATAAGGACAAGGAGGAGCACAAATATATCTGGGAGGAAAAGATGGAACACTAACCAAATCACCAAAGATCATAGGGGGGCTTAATATAAGGACAATTTATCCCAATAGGGCCTCCACCCATTCTTTAGTAGCAATAATGGGACACAGTTAGGGTGTCCCACTATGCCATCAAATGTGTCCCCTTCAAATGAGGGAATGGTTGGGAGGAAAATGCCCCGCATTGTTGTTTAGGCATGCAAAGCTTGAAATCAGGACGATGAGCCATGACACTTGTTGAGTTACTCCTAAACTTAGAATAAGTTGGATGATATTTTCATGAAAGACAAAAAGGATTGAATTAATTATAAACCAAATGAATATAAGTAATGATGTTTAAACGGTTAGCAAATTTGAAATGAGCATAACAAAGCGGCTCTTTTATACCAAGAAAAACGTGTGGATGCTTATGGAGATTATATGTGTGATTTTATTTGATTGATTAATTGGGAAGTTAATCAAGGAAATTATTTAGCTAATCCAAAATTTGAATTTCAAATTTTGAGAAATCAAATTAATTGATTTGTCATGATTTTATGCTCACATGATAAATATGCTTCTAACCCATACCATGTAAAAATGATATGATATGATTTGAGTCAAATTAAGTAACATTATCCCTTGATTCTAGAATGAATATCTATAATATTTTACAATAGCAAGGAAAAGATATTATGAAGCTTCATATCAACACAAATCATGGCAAAGATTGCAAGAAAATCATATCAGAATCTGCTAACCAAATTTCAAGGCCCTGAAATGCAATTTCAAGATATTCTGGGCAAAATTTCATTTCTTGGCGGAGTTGGTGCACAACCACTGAAGCCTATAAATAGAGGCCAAATGAGGAAGAGCAAGCATCGAACCAAGTTGCAAGAACATTGAGCTATACATTTGTGAATTTACTCTGAGCATTACATTGTGATCAAAAGTTGTGAGTGTATTGAAGAATTCTTTATTAAGGAGTGAACTTAGGAGTTGGCGTGAGGTCACAACTCCCCCATACTTAAATCAGAAGGTTGATTTAAGTACTTGAGATCTCTAGAGTGAGGTAGCTCTGAGAGATTGTGAGAGTTCATCTTAATAAAAGAAGTAGAGAATTGAATCCTAGAGTTGGATAACTCTAGCAGGGACCTAAGCTTGATGGAGGCCCAAACCGGTTAAAATATCATTGCGCATTGGCTCGATTTAATTTCTATTGTTGCTTCTGAATTTTAGTTTTAAATTTTTGTAATCACCATATTCACCCTCCTCTAGGGTGATCTGAGTCTTCAACACTAGTCCTCAAGTGTTTGTGAGCACTATCCTCTTTGGCAAAGCCAAGGAGGCATTGGTTACTGATGGCACCAATCCATAAGAGATGTTCCGCATTTCCCTTCTTTCTTCTTTGCAGCAAACTTTTTCCATGTTGCCTGAAACAATAGAATTCGTCAACATCCTCATGTAAGGGTTATGAAGAATGAGAAGCATACACTAGAGGGTCCAAGGGGACCTCTACTCTCTATTGTAATCAACAATTGATGTTAAGAAATGGTGTTCGGGATAGAATAGAGGTTGAAAAAGGCTTTGCAAAGCTTAAAAGAAAATTCAAAAACGGAATTGATGTACACCCTTTTGAGAATCTTGAAAAGAGTTACGAAATTTCTCAAAAAAATTAAGCTTGAGATGGCTGAATTATGTAAAGATTAGGGCAAAATGTGCCATTAGATTGGAGGAAAAGACCCCATGACATGCAAAGTTTAATCAAAATCTCTAAAATTGTACAACCCGTTACTACTAGCATGGGGAAAGTGAAAAGACACTCAATTAAGGAATGTTTACGATGCTTAGAGCAAATGACCAAAAATCACTTGTCGAGAGGAAAAGCAAATTAGTTGGAATTCCAAAGTAAGAGATTTGAAATCCAATTAGAAAAAATTTTCCCAACAAAAGGGGGATAAAATCCATTTAAAAAAATTTGGCTAAGTCTCTTCAGGAAGGAGGCCATATCAAGGAAGGGTACACAAGACCCACTCTAAGAAAGCCCTTGGATAGGTTTATAGTTGATCCAACAAAGTTATCTTGCAAAAAAAAAAATAATAAAGTGGAAAATATCTACGTTGGGATTGATTTAGGTCAATTTGAATTTTTGGTCCACTTTAATTTAACTATCTCGATGCTAACTTGAATGTAAATTCAGTTTATTTCCTTTGGATTTTAGGTTTCAGGTTCTTTTGTGAAGTGCACAAAAAGCCAAGTTATGTAGGATGAATCTAGCTTGTTAACTGAATTTTGATCTGCATGCAAACCTTTTTGAGCGTCGTTGTTTATCCTTTTCCTGACTGTGATTAAGGAAGTTAGAAAAAAAACATGTAGAATATTTCTTTAGGGTGGAGACGAACATTAAAAGAAACGGTTGCCTGTGGATTGGGATAAAGTCTGTCTGCCAAAGAAACTGGGGGGTTGGGTAAATGATTCTCGTTTTTGGAATAAGGCCGTGAATGGTAAGCATCGTTTTGGCAAATGACACAAACACTAAAGAGTTTGTGGTAAGATGGATTAAGGGCGAGGACAAAGTGAATACAAATATTAGTAGAGCTGGAAAAAATGATCCAAGATTCGAAATTCGAACCGAACAACCCAAAGTTATATGTTATCCGACATTTGGGCCCTTCAAAAGTGGATTTGAGACTGGATTGACCTGAACCAAACTGCATCCTATTCAAAGTTGCCCACAAAGGACTTGTTATTTTGGAGTTATAATACGTACTTGTTGGTGGTTATTGCTGAATATGCTGAACCATGTTGAATCATGCTAAATCGTGCCAAATTATGTTGAATTTGTTGGATGGGTTCATATGTAATTGTAAGTAAGCAAAAAAATGGATTTATAAAATTGTTGAAATATGCATACAGCTTATATGAGCTATTGTGAATGCCTATTTATTTAACTTGTCATAAAATATGAATATATTGCTGTGAGTTATGTGTGTGTGTGTCTATATTGTACATCAAGCATGATTTTTTTAATTGATATGTCTAATGCACACATAATTTGCAAATATATCTACTATTTGAAGTCGTTTTAGTATTACACAAAACGTTCCGTATAAATGGATGTAATCAATTGCATTATTAGTTCAATTTTGAAAGCTGAAAATTGCTAGCTAAATTAATAAAAATTGGAGTTGGAAGTTGTTAGCTATATTAATATAAATTGGAGTTGACATGATTAAACTTATTCCTCAGTTTGTGGATAAGGGAAAGACAATCACCCTCCACAACTAAAGTATCCATGTTAGCTTCCTTGGCACCCATGAGACAAAACGGACAGTTGTTATATCATACAACCGGTTGTACAAATGCAATTGTACAACCGGATTTCGACTCACTAAAAATACCATATAACTCACTAAAATATGCTGCTGTACATCCAGTTTCGCTCACTAAAAATAATGTATAGCTCACTAAAAAGTTTTAGTGAGCTGAGATATAGTTTTAGTAAGCTAACACATACTTTTAGTGAGCAGATAGACTGAAACTAATGCATCTTATGTACTCAAATTTCACTTAGTAAAAATACTATATAACTTATTAAAATGTGCTATTGTACTAAAAAAATATTATTGTGCATCTAAAACTCGCTAAACTAGATTCTAGTTATCTACATTTTTTTTAGTGAGTTATGATATTTATTTAGTGAATTGTTATATCATACAACCGGTTTTACAGAAGCAATTGTACAATCGAATGTCAGCTCACTAAAAATGATGTATAGCTCACTACAATATTTTAGTCAGCTAAGACACAGTTTTAGTGAGCTAATACATATTTTTAGTGAGCAGATAGATCAAAACCAATGCATCTTATGTACCCCAGGTTTCACTTACTAAAAATACTATATAACTTATTAAAATTTTTTATTGTACTAAAAACAAATGTTATTGTGCATCTAAAACTCACTAAACTATATTCTATTTGTCTATATTTTTTTAGTGAGCTATGGCATATATTTAGTGAGCTATGGCATATATTAAGCGAATTGGACTCACAAAATATAATACAAACACCCTTATGTCATAACAAAAAATTATTGAGTTGTGGCACAACCCACAAACTTGACAATATTATTTGTTGGCTATCTATACTATTCTTTTTAGTGAACTGTGCTATTTATTTAGTGAGCTATGATAGATATTAGTGGGCTATAAAATTTATTTTGTCACAAATATGATTTAGCGTGGAATACTAATTATTCATAGTAAAAAATGAGTAAACAAACAATATAGTACACAATTTTAGTTAGCACATATACTTTTTTGTTTATATTTTAAGGTATGATATATTCGCCTTTTATTGAGCTATGACTTATATTTAGTGAGTTATGACATATTTTTAGTGAGTTGGATCATATTTGTATTATACTGACTAAATATGTATAATACGAATGCGCGTATGTCATAATAAAAGATAACATAAATATTTCTTGCTAACATTGTTTTGCTCATTAAATATATTATATAGCTCACTAGCATATGCAGTATTGCTCACTAATGTTGTATCCTTACATATAAATATTTGTAGTGAATTTTTTCCCTTATTTTTTTAATTTATATAATGAAGTTGTATGCTTTTATTGAGTAAAAATATGGAAAACAAATATACAAATTTTGAATTAATATTTATCTTAAAAATTAGAGTTTTTATACAAAAATAGTGAACATAGATACATAATGTAAATATAAGTATATGCCTTAATATTTCAATGGAAGAATTTTAAAAAATGTGTGTGCATATTTTTGGAGGGGGG